>JBAMBO010002307.1:0-290693 GCA_037044535.1 Lordiphosa magnipectinata | reverse complement strand
GACCTTGGCTACATAGTTGAAATGCAGTTGCAGTGTATACGTATACAGAGTTGGAAGGCCAGTTTCTATATAAATCGCATAATTTGGCATAGTCTGCGGTAACTTGAAAACTTTTTTAATGAAAAACGTTAACAAGCGTTCAACATCGTCGAATCTAAGAAATCCCTAAATTTCAGCAGCATAGCACCTGATGCTTCTTACAGTTGCCTGGAACACCTTATATTTGCAACTTGGCTTCACGTTGTCTTTACTCAGCAATGTCCTTCATGTAGCGTTTATAGCAATTTTTGATTTTATAAGTTTGCCTTTTATATGATCTGAGAAATTCTTATTATCGGACACTGTGACGCCTAAATATTTGTAGGATCGCGCTTCTCTAGCGTTCTTCCATTTATTTGCAGACACTCCAACCCATCTCTTAGCCTGCTTCTTCGTGCTCCAATGGACATAACCATCGATTTTTCAGTACTGCTCACAATAGCTTCCTAGATGTTTTAGCATATTTTGCAGCATTTGGGAGCTTTCCGCTAGGATGCACATATCGTCAGCGTACATCAACGTCCTGACGGTTTCTGTATAATGAAGTTTGTTTTGGTCCCCTTGTGATTTGGTATCTAAAGGTTCAGCTGCACATATACAGCAGCCATGTTTACAATTCCACTTTCACAAACATTTTGAGATTTAAAACCGGTTTTAATACTAAATCTGAATTCTCAAACACAAATCTTTGGTTTGGGAACATGGTTGATATAAAGTCCTTACAGTCCCTTTGTAGATATGCTGCTCCCACTAATGCCCCCGGCATTCCCTTCCATTCACATGGTACGTAGCATGACACTTTTTTTTTACTCTATTTAATGGGTATAAAAAGTGTAATTGGTATACTCGCCTTCGCAAATACCCATAAGGCAGTGAAAACTGTATGCCTCGCTGGCGTTGGCGTTGGCGTTGGCGTTGCCCAGCTACGTGGTCATAATTAAATGTCGACATGCAACGGACGCTGAAAAGTATGCTACACAGAGGCCGAGATTTTTTTTTTGGTAGTCGCCTACCAGCAATAACTGGAAAAAGGGGTCCAGTTGTGGCACTCTGCACGTAATGATGTAATAAAATCATTTCACACCTCATGAAATGTCGGCAATTTCCGTTGAAATTCGATTGAACTTCCGCCGGTCGAGAGGGGGCGGCGTGGGAGTAGCTTCACTGGACTAGGCACGACCCAGGGCTGCATGTACGTGGCGTGTATATCATTACATAGTGCACACACACACACACACACACACACACACCCACGCTAACAGATTTCCTCACACATGCTGACGTTTTAATTTTATTCCAGTCAAAGTCGAAGCGAAGGCAAAAAAAAAAAAAGCTTGACTCGAAATTGATTGAAATGATATTGCAAAGGCGTGATGGCAATGCCCAAAGCGTGTGCGTGGGCGATCCACGCTTCAGGCCACAAAAGCTGCGGCTTCGTTTCGGCTGACGCTGTTCGTCCCGTAAAAACACAGGAAATCATTTCGTCATTCCATAAATTGTTATGTCGTAAATCTCTGCAATCAAAAGAGGCTCACACACACACACACACACACGTACACAGTGCCAGTCCTTGTCTTGTCTATGTGACTGCGTGTCCTTGAGCCTGTTTCGCTTCTTTTTTTGTAGCCAAATTGTTGCCGATGGCCTGCTCCTTAGTTCATTGTGTGTATTTCAGTAAGCAGTGATTTGGCCAACTAACCGAAAATGTGAGAACTTTACATGAGTTTAACCCTTGAGGCTGTACAGAAGGGTGGAAATGACCCGGGTGTATAACAGTTGGATTTAAATGAAATTAAATTGATAATTTAAAGCAAAACAGGCGGTTGGAACCCATGGACCGGATCATAAAACGAACCTTAGAAAATTTGTAATGCACAACTGACGTCCTCTTTAAGTACAAATAAAGTAGATTCTAAATTTTTCATTGGTAAACTCACCAATTTTCCTCTTTTCTTTACAGAAAAGTTATTCTGAGATTCATCGAATTAAACAAATTTATATTTTATTCTAAACTTTTAACTTACTCAGGGGGGATTCGAAACTGGGGCCCTTGGACTGAACACGATTCGATTGCTGTCTAAGATATTACTTGTATTGAATCTGATCCAGAACACACACAAATAATTTCGTGCATATCGCATAAATGGGACCAATTGTAATTCTCAAGTTTGAGTTCCCTGCAAACACAATTTAAAAGGGACAACTGAAATTTTGCTGAAGTCAAAAGTGTCTGCAGTTCGGAATCAAAGGTAAGCATAGTTAATTCTAAATGACTTTGACATTTAAATTGATAAAATCAAACATTTTTAGCCAAAAACGAAGAATGTTGGTTCTTTTTTTTGTGTAAATTAGGCAAAACTGAAGCAGAGCAAGTCTCTTTGATTCGTTTAAATTCACCAAAAATAGATGGAAATTGTTTTAACGATCTAAAAATAGAGGAAAGCTAACTTCGGCACGACCGAAGTTTATATACCCTTGTAGCATGATGGCGCCACCACTTTGAGCATTTGCTTCCCAGTTTGTTATATGGCAGCTATACGATGTGTTCATCCGATTTTGACCGAACTCCCCAAAGTTGTGTGGGAACTGATAATATTCACAACTGGAAGGTATAAAGACGCTACCATTGAAAACAAAAAAGTTTTTCTCACTAGAACTACTTTTTCGACCGATAGTTCCTATGGCAGCTATATGCTATAGTCATCCGATTTGGATCAAACTTGGTAGAATTGTGCAGTAGCATATAATATTGATTAGTGACAAGTTTGGGAGCGATAGCATTGAAAACAAAAAAGTTTTTCCTACTAAAACTTTTTCTCAGACATATCTTTTGTACGGCAGCTATACTATATAGTTGTCCGATTTTCATAAAACTTGGTGGAATTATGTAAAAGCATAGAAAACTCAGAAATACGAGGATTGGGGACGTTTGCATTGAAGACAAAATAGTTTTTCTAGCGAAAACTACTTTTTCGACCGATAGTTCCTATGGCAGCTATATGATATAGTCATCCGATCCGGTCGATTCCGACAATTGCGCAGCGTATTTGTACCAAAAGGCTTCGTGCAAAGTTTGGTTAAGAAAGCTTTAAAACTGACGGAGAAGATAGCATAGAAACAGACGGACAGACGGACGGACGGACGGACAGACGGACATGGCTATATCGATCATCTCTCGTCATGCTGATCAAGAATATGTATACCTTATGTGGTCGGACATGCTTCCTTCTATGCGTTACAAACATCTCGACAATTTTAATATACCCTCTACAAGGGTGTAAAAAGTAATGAACCATATTTTGAAAATCTTTGGAACCGGTCCGCGAACCGAACCTTAGTTTTTTCGAGGAGTTTGAACTTCCACCTCTTAATCCTCAAATTTAACCCAAAAAAATGTGTTAAAAGAACTGGACTATCTAACCTGGCATGCTGAACTGACAGCATCTTCAATAAAGATTTTATGTTATCGAATTGAAAGTTAGCTCAAAATCAAATGTAGACTATATGACCAGCACTCAATCACTAGAAAACTTTACTACAAGAAATTAACAAAACTAGGCAGGGCATTTGGTCATGCAAATAAAGTTGCAATTCATTAGTTGAAGTCAGGAGCGCCTAGAATGAGCTTTCGGCAATAGAAAGAAAAACACGATTTTGTTTGTGCGTGTGTGTCGGCGTGAGTAGCAAAAACTCGTTCCATATTGTTATGGATATGCTTTTCTTCTTGATGGGATATCCGGGATGGGAGCAGTCGCAGTCCACACAATCCTCGACTCAACAATCTCTCATCACTACACTTACAATAAAAATTTCAACTCAAAAAAAAAAAACGCTATCATTACACAAAACATAGAGAATCCCAAAGTTGGTGACCTAGATGGAATCGTCACCACTGCGAGCGAGACGAACTAAGCCAATCGCTAACCTACGCATATACATCACTGTTGTTGCATTCGAATTTGCAAGAGACATAGGAGAAAGTGAAAAGAGAGACACATATGAAGTTGTTGTTGTAAGGTCCGCTCGCGCCAACTACAAATCTTCGCTCGGAAATAAAGAGAAGAGGAGAGAATGCTTATGAATTTGTAGTTGCCCTACGTAGCCATATGGCATTTTTAAAGGCTATACGCGCGAGCTATTCTTTTGCGTAAAACAACAACGAATGCGCGGCTTGCGGAATGGGCTTGGACACCCCTGGCTTAAGTATGTACTAACATAGTAAGTATGCTTATACTAAGAATTTGGGCGGGTTAATTTGTTCGGGTCAAAATTTGAATCTACGAAGAATTCTGAGAAAATTTCACCATGAAACTATGTGTCTAAAGTCAAATCCTAGCTTCCGCTGAGAAGCATTAAGATTTAAGGGGGGAGCCTGCTTTAGAAGCTTAATAAAATCGATTTTTCCGAGGAATTTTTTGGGAAGGAAAGAAATATTCGATTGAAACGAAACTTTCAGGTTTTATTGTTATATATTTCAACAGTCTTCTCAAATTTTTTCATTAAAATATATGTCATATTATGCCACGTACAAGCATTTCGCCGAGGCGCCTCGAGTGTGCATGTGTCGTGCGGCGGGAAAGATGCAGGTCGCAATTTCCATCTGAAACAAAATAACCCAAAAAATTTTCTGTTTTCAATAGTATAGCCACTAGTTAAACCAAGAAAATTTAACAAAAAGAGAGAAATTCAAAAATTTTTCGCAAATCAAAAAAAAAAATATTTTTTTTTTGAAAAAAAATTCACTTCAGATTGTTTAAAAAGTGAGTTAATCATAACTTTCTTAAGGTTTTTTAGGTTCAACTAGAAGAGAATTTAATGCCGAATACAATCAATTTTGTCTCGTTTCGATAGGACGTTTAATTTTTTTCCTATCTTTCCCGCCAATTAGGAAAAATCGTAAAAATGAAGAACCGAGAAATCGCACGTCAAAGTTTTCGTATATAAAAAATCTCGACGCTTGCTCACTATTTCTCCTGTAAATTTAAAAACATTTTGAATTTGCTTCTGAAATTTTTGGGACACATTCTTGTATAGTTTGGGTAGACATTTATGCAAAAAAAAAAAAAAATTCGATTTTTTGAGCCCCTCTTAAATGAAATATACGATGGCCCGACGAGTCCCATTTTGTTGCCCTTCACCTGAAGGATGTCATTGTATAAGTAGATGTGCCCGCTCTTAGTCGTTGACTAGGCACGGCTGTCGTCCAAAGTGCTGCTTTGCAAAAGCTTCTCAACGAGAGGCACCACAAAAGTTCTAAGCAAGACGCACCACGAAAGTCCTCAACGCGATGCACCGCGAAGCTCTCGACGCGAGGCAGCCTCAAACAGCAACAGCGAACTTGCTTATCGACCCCTAATCGAAGCAACGACCTCAACGTGAGGTAAGCAACGACGCAACTAAGCAAATCTGTATCGGTTCACGTGCTCAGTATTACGGATGCATTACTTTCTACACTCAAGGCTAAGAGTTCGTAGATGCAACTACATTACCAACAATTGAAAGTCATTCGCTCCCATTATAGACACTGGAGGGGAAGTACTGTGGCAACTCTAGCCAGACTGCGCTGTTGTATACCTAAGTTTTCTATCGTGGCTTACGGCAGCTGAATGTGTGTGAAAAAGACTCTGGAAATTATGATAAAGATGCATTTGTTGTGAATATTAGTATAAGCAGCACCATCAGGGTTTCAAGCGCTATGCTCCTGGTTCTGGGCACATCGTGTATAAGAATCGTATCGCTCAGGCCTGAATCAGTACTGAATTGGAAGGACTGGTACTGAATACATGGTATCCCTTATATGAGTTTCAGCCATGAATTTAACACAGTCATCCTAGGCCACTTCATGACTTTTGCTTCTTCTACACATGAAATGCAGTACTGAATTCAAGGGTGAGTTTCGTGACTGATTTCATTGGTGATTTCATGAGTGTATTCATGAGTGATTTCACACGGGTGCCACTTTTATATTCCGACCTGAATTCACTCATAAATTCGAACTAAAATCACGCATGAAATCACCCATGAATTCGTGAAAAAAATCACTCATGGAATTGACCTACAATCACCTCAGAAATCAGTCATGAAACTCAACCATGAGTTTGATCATGCTTTTCATGGCTAAAAGAACTGAAAGGAAATGTGTGTTACCAATAAGTTATTTTCAATGAAAATTCAACATTCAAGCGTTTATTTCAAAATGGTAAATAAAAAAAAACTTCAAAATCTTAATCTAAATGGGTTTCATACTCTTATCTATTTATTCTAAGTTTAAATTATTTTCCATCGAGTTGTTGGAAGCTGGACTAAAGGAATCAGTACTGAAATCAGTCATGAATTCAGCCATGATTTGGAGCGATTGCCTCTGCTGGTACTCGAATGATACGTGCTTAAGAGATCGCTTCATCCTGTGAAAGTCACAAGATTGACGACGGATGACATATGTACGACATACGCCATTGTTGTTGATCTTCTTCTTTGGCCCCATATTTATATTTACTAATTCCCGCCAGTCGTTTTTGCATTGTGCTAGCTGGCACCAGTTGTTCACATTAAGCTTAGCAATGTCTTCCCGCACCTGCTTTTCCCATTCCAAAGTCTTTCGGCTTCCGTTTGAAGACCTCTTTTACTGGAGCTTCTTCATCCATACGTGTAATATGTCCTATCTAGCGAAGTCGCTTGACTAGACTAATGTCCACATAAAGCTCAAACAGTCTTCTCATTCTTTTGGATGCGAAACTCCTAGCCAACTTTCAAAGGTCCATACATACTCCAAAGAATCTTTGGCTTGAAAATGCCAATCGCCGTCTCATCCGCTGATGATATTGTCCATGCTTCTGCGCCGTACGCCATTGGAAGGTAAAAAAGTACTGTCTTGGCTGCACAATTTGTGCTAAGAATATAGTAAGGTCCTTTAAGACATAAATATAGTAAGCTACTTCAAAGATGGGTCGGAAGACGGAGCCTCTTTTTTCTTTCTTTCTCTTTACATCGAATATTCGCTTTCCTTTTCTTACTTCTTACTGCCCGCCTCCCTTAAAATCAAACAAAATCCTTTCGTTATAATTCCGTGTTTTTGGTCGGATCTACTTGAGAATTTCAAAAAGGAGACAAGCCAACTAAACTTTTTCAATGAAAATAAAAGAAAGCAACTTTCATTTGGCCCACATGGAGGTTAAGTCCACAAATCAAAAGAAAACTTGCCAAAACATCGTGAATTACTTAAACACAGTCAGAAGTCACATTCACACACAGGTGTCAGGACACGCCTCGTTTGGCATGTGGCGCACGTGCAACTTAACCTCAAAATGGCAAATGTGAATCGAAGCAAGCGAAAGCGGAAGCTGCAGCCGAATAAACAGAAAGGCAGCCAAACGGATGTGTAGTTCATAAATTTCGTCAACTGCCAAAATGACAAACTTTGGACCCAAAAAAAAACACACACACACACACAGTACAACAAAATTGACTTGTCGCACTCTCCATAGATTACGCAACACATCATTTTAGGGAGACGGGGCAGCTGCCCAGCTAAGAAATCGTTCAAGTCAAGTCAAAGTCATCTTGTGGCCAAATCATAAATATCCGCAAAACTGCTTGGCAGGTGAATTTGTCACGCCCCCTTCCCGTTGTCTGGGCCCACACCAGAGCCAATACATCCGGCTGGCCATTAGTCAAAAGTGTGACGAACGAGTCTGCCATATAAAAGAGCAAAGCAAATAAAGCCAGACAGGAGCAGGGAGCTGGGAGCCAGGAGCTGGGGCTGGCCATTAGTTTGTGCACAATTTATTGACCTTTTTTATACAATTTTCAATATAACGGAACTATTAAGCAGTTAAATGATAAATTATGCGCCACAATAACCCGTCGCCGCTGCCGTGAAAGCTTTTATGATGACGCACTTCCGGCTCCGGCTCTCGCTTACTCCTTGGTCAACCGAGAAGCCGTTCACTGCGGGCGTGCGCCTCAATTGCGACTTTTATGGCACATCAATCGTCGACGGCTGCGACGGCTGCCCCAGCACAAGCCGTTAACTTTTATTGATTTCAATGGCCAGGATTTGCTCAGTGATTGTCCAGCCCCCCAGCTCATAAAGTGCCTTCAACGCCTTTTGACTTAACCGCTCGCTTTGTCTTCTCCTCGCATGCACAACTATCAAATCCGCCCCCCACCCCCCCACCCCACACCCACCATCCGGGGCAGGTCATTAAGTCAAGCTCGAGACATAAATAAAGTCCAAGCACTGCACAGACATTGAAAATTGTTCCTGTGCTTTAAGCATTGAGCCAACTGAGACTCAGCTCAGGTGTTAAGCAACTGAGCAAGCGGCAAGTGCATCAAAAACTTGTTGAAAGTCTTTTAAAAGAATGAGTTATGATGGCACCAACGAAAGGATACGCTGGAGTATGATTAAGTTAGCCAAGTTGAGGATGGGATACGAGGTAACTATGGCTGAGTATACTTAAGAGAGAGAGAGAGAGAGAGAAGGTATGTACTGTACTGATGCCCAAAATCTTAATCTAAAAGGGTGAATGTCATTCCAATAATTGTCCACATTCCAGAACACATTTTTCGCAATTTGTTGATAACTTTTAATCCTCCGAGACTTCAAATACTCCAAACCAGCATAGACTGCGATTAATTGATCCCTTCTAATAGTAGAATCTTTCAAGTGAGATTGTTAAGCCACATTAGATTTTCTATTTCGTTCTGGAAGAAACAGGAAATTGCCATCTGATAACCAATAAACTTTGCCTTCTTTACAAGAAGTAGTTCCACCTAGTCTCTACACAATCTTCTGTGGTATATTCAATTTATTGAAACGGGCCTCTCTCCTCTAAACTGTCAAACATTAAGTACATACTTTTGCGTACATAAGAAAGATAAATTGTTTGCCTGAAACCCATTGCCAAGGACTTACAGTAAAATGTGCCTAGGGTTTTGAAATTTTGGAGCAGGTTAGCGGAGTAACACGGTGTTGGAGTCAGCAACTCCGATTCATTGGAAGAGGCACACTCACAAATAGTGGAGAAAGTCAGCCCCAGCTATATGCTAAGACACATTCGACAGGCAAGAGCTATTGAGGCAAGAGAACTATTTTGAGGTCGGACATGGTTTTCGGAATTTTGTTTTTAACTCCAAAACCACTTTCTTTGTAGTCTGCTGGCAGAGTCTGGTATTGGATGCTGATATAATTGGACGAATTGATTGATTTTTTTTGAAAACATAAAGTCATTCTAATATGTTCAATTTTCCCAAAGTGTAGAAGTCATTCCGTTCGATCTCAGAGGCAAAGATACTTTACGTTTAGAAAGAGAACATGAGATTTTCCTGCTCATTGGGCGCCATTTTGACCTAAGATATTGGTAGTTGTTTAGCGTAGTCCCGTAAATTTTTTCTTCAAACTATGAAGAATTAATGTGAAAATATTATTTGGCGGTGACTCATGGTTCTTTTATAATTGATATTGTTAATTTGTACTTCATTTTTCTTATAGCAAGGGGCTAAGGGCCGTTTTCTCTTCTTCCATATAGCTGTTATGTATCAGATAATCCAACAAATAGTGAAATTTCGATTTCATTGCCTACTAACTGCATCATAAGCTATCTGGCACTTCGACCTCCAGATAGCCATTTGACTTTGTACCATTCACTATAAATTGACATAACATTTGGGGTGGGTTTTTAATTTGTGCTTAGCAAATCAATTTGTAAAATGAATTTCAACTGGTCTATTTACTTTCACTCACTGGAAGATTATGATGAAGACTATAGAGAAAGAGAGTATACAACCCAATGCCGAACTTCTTTTAGGACATGAATACGAAATTCATTAACAAGATTTCGGCTTTCAAAGTTTACATGTTTACGCATTTTAACAAAAATTGGTAGCCATCAGCAAACTTGACATAATGCATCTTTTTAGGAAATGTTCCTTGTCTACAATGGAGAAGCTGATTTTAGCATTGTGATTCTATGCTTGTAGTAATTTCCTAATTACTATTGGGCACTTTTGTGGAGTGAGCATATGTAGCTACAGCATGTCGGGTAGTGAAAGAAGTTTCCTATGCCATTGCATCATTATCCAGCAGTTACATTAAGTTTGGGTGAAATGAAATCATTCGAGACTTTTATAAAATTGCTAAATTCCCGAAAGTAATGGGAGATATTGGGCGTGTTCACCAGAAATATTGATCGCTGAGCAAGTATCAGAAAAAAATTATGAATCGAAAAGGATCTGCTGAACGCAGTGCTACATTTTTCCCCAAAGTAGCTCAAAACAAAAAAAATCGGCCCGCCGCACGCCTTAAGCGTTAGCACTTTTTCAGAAGCGTTAGAAGGCGTTATTTGCAGTAGCTCTTGCCCTTTTTTGGGCTGATTTCTGTGACCCAAAGAAAAAGAAAAAGTCGACTAGGATGCAAATCGTGGTCAAAATGGAAGACCACGGTGTTTTTGGGCAAACTCCGAAACTTGACCACGGAAGTGGGAGTTTTTCAACGAAATGGAATCCATGCTAGGTAATAACCTGGCAGTAGCAGGTGAGGAGGAGAATATTGAGCAGCTATTGTCATGGGAAGACTTTGGGCTTGCTCCTACCTTAAATGACGGGCGTAACAGCAGCTCGATGGTAGAAGATGGCGCTATCGCAGTTGAATCCAGCAGCGCTCCGGTTGAGCTGTCCCATCCGTAATAAACGGAAACGGAAGGGTGCTTTAGAAAATGAACGTTACTACGCCAATAAAAAGGCTATTGAAGTGAAGGAGTCCCGTACTGAAAAGCTAAGCAAGCTACGAGAGGTTCTGCAGGAGTCCACCAATTTGCAAGCTGAGCGCAACCAGCTCCTAAAGGAGTATCTTTCCAAAGCACCCCAAATAAGACTTATAATAGTTATAATTAAGTTAGTCTATAATGAGAACTGAATCTCTTAAAATGTTCCTTCACCAAATGTGCCGCTAAATAATAAAAATACATAAAAATATAAGTGACTAATTCGCTGAATTGATACATATGTATAGAATTAGGTGCGTCAACAAGTCTTGCAATTTCCACGCAATTTCCTTTAATAATACATGATTTATTTTTCTAGGCACATATGTAGGTTAATACAACAAATCTTTTATGAAATCCCGTTTTCGCGATCCCTCTAGTGAGGCTGTCAGTTGAGGCTCATCTTCATCTCGGCGCGATGCTTCGCGTTCAGTACTTGGTACTTCATTTCCTCCCCATCTCATTCCTCAAACTGGCCATTACGATGTAATTGGCAAAGCAGGGCGACTTAATATCAAGATATTTAAGTCTTCAAAATTTTCCTTTTAATAATGCAAATGCGCGCTCAATAACTGATCTTATGGAAGAAAATCTGATATAATTAATTTGTGCTTCAGTGAGATGACCATTGGTAAGCAGATGTACACTAAGCTGATAAGCTGAATCACCTTTTAAATGCATGTTGCAGGATACGAGCGGATGATTATATGTCGTTAAATGTTATATATGTGTAAGAAATCGTGTGAATTTCCCACTGGCTGCTTTGTTGGGATATGGCAATAGTTTTTTCTCAAGAACCACATGGGAATTGGCTGCTCAGTAGATGCAGGACTGAAATTATAAAATGAATTAGTCTGAGTCTTTTTGTGTACAGTGGATTAAGTACCCCAAGCGCAGTCCGAGACATCCTGAAGTGCTCTTTAAATTGGTCCAATTGGTAGTGGTTAACCGTAATTTTTTTGGTTTTTGGTTTTTAATTGGCGTCTGTGCGAACTATTTCCCTCTACTAAGTCGATCAAGGCCTTGTTTAACGAGGGCGCAATAATATCCTCAAAAAACTCTAGTCCAAAAAAACTCGTTCGACGGTAAACTGATTTTTAAAATATGTGCCCAATATTGGTATCGATAACAAGCCTATCGATAGACAACCACAGCTGGTGGTAGCAGTATCACTTCAAAGTAGCGTACTATTTCTTCGCTACTTGCTCCTGTATCATGATACTTCAAATTGGCTATCATGATACCGTATCACTCGAGTTCAGCAGGAAGATCATTCAAAATGTATACATGATCAGGGAGCAAGTCATTCTGCTGAACAAGGCCATTGATTGCACCCATGTACGGATTCAAACGTCAGTGGTTGACCATGCCGAAATACACCGTAACTGAAAGGGATATTTCTCAATAAATGCACTGGCAGCATCTAGCGCAAAGTTAAGTATTCAACCCCGAAACAGAAGTTGAAAAGCTTTATAATGAATTTATTTCCATTATTTTTTCCGACGTGTCAGAAACTCTTTTGAACGTTGGCGGGCCGCCACCTGTACGGAATGTTTCCCTCTTCTCCAATGCAACTTCAGCTTTTTTCCCTTCATATGAACAGTGCGCTGAATTCCGGTTTTGCCAGTTTTGCCCACGCTTGCTCCTTTTGTTTTTAAGTGACCGCATCTGACTTCTTGTTCTCGATGAATCCTTAACTTGAGCTACTAGTTCCCATTCCTCCTCGTCTGTAAATTTCTTAGCACGTTGCCTTTTTGATGTGTTTTCCATAATTTCAGATGACAGACATACTTTTTAACACAGCAAATAAGCTGTTTAACAGTGCTGCCAAACTTTCAGAAAAAAGAATTCCCGACCAAGGCAAGGTTATGTGATGCGTTGCGTGGGGGTAAATTAAAAAATAATAAAAGGACACCGAAATTCCAATAAAAATCATTCAGTCACTCGCAATTGTTTTTGAGTTTTATTGGGACAGTTGTGGCCGACTGAAGGATTATTGTTCAGCATATTTAGATAAAGAAGAGATTTAGAATATAGATGATCCAAGGCCATGGATGACCGACAAATAATATATTCCCGTAATTTCATTAAAAATACCCACTTTACGAGGAAAAATATTTTTTGTCAAATTTTTTGGAAATTTTGGAACATATTTACTAAACAATAACCACGTTGTTCAGTTAGTATTTAAGATCGAACAACCATTATTTTCAACATGATTATATTTTTAATTAGTTTCAATACTTATAGAGCTTGAATTAATAGTTCAGAAAATTAAGGGTGGGTCAGCCGACCCGCTTATCTTTATTATACTCTGTACCGAAGGTACATAGAGTTTATTAAGTTTGTGCAAAAGTATGTAACAGGGAGAAGGAATCATTTCCGACCCTATAAAGTATATATATTCTTGATCAGCATCAACAGCCGATTCGATATAGCCATGTCCGTCTATCCGTCTGTCTGTTCGTCCGTCCGTATTAACGAAGAGATCTCAGAGATGGTAAGAGATAGAGATTTGACATGTATGGGGCATATATTTCTTATACTAGCAGGCAGATCAAGGTTATTTTCAATTTTTGCCACGCCTCCTCCCGCCCCCGCAATTCGGAAAAAAATATCTCCTACAGTTTTGATTGAGATATCTAGTACTCAAAATTATTTATCGATTTGCTGAAGGAATGATAAAGATCGGATGAACGGTACTCAAGTTATGAGCAAAAAACGGTCAGTTAACACCCCCCACCCTCCCCACCCATCACCACAGCATTCTATTAAACGGCAATCTTAGTGAGAGAGAGAGAGAGAGAGAGTGAAACTTAGAGATGAGCGCGTTATAACTCGTGAGCAAATGCGAGCTGCGACTTTAAGGCTACATAGTTTGTTATAGTCGGGCTTGACCGACTTTCTTTCTTGTTTAAATTTTTATACCCTTGCAAAGGGTATTATAATTTTGCCCAGAAGTTTGCAACGCATAGAAATATTCAATTCCGACCCTATAAACTATATATATTCTTGATCAGGGCGACGAGCTGAGTCGATTGAGCTTTGTCCGTCCGTCTGTCTGTCTGTCTGTCTGTCCGTCTGTTTCTACGCAAACTAGTCTCTCAGTTTTAAAGCTATCGAGCTGAAATTTTGCACAGAGTCTTCTTTTTATTGCACGCAGCTAATATGTCGGAACCGACCGGATCGGATGACTATATCTTATAGCTGCCATAGGAACCATCGGTCAAAAAATGGGTCTTACTGAGAAAAACTTTTTTGTTTTCAATGTTAGCGGCCTCAAACTCGTTCATTATAAATATTTTATGCTTTCAAACAGATTTGAAAACTTTGGTCAAAAGCGGATGACTATATCGTATAGCTGTCATAGGACCGATCGGTCGGAAAATGGATAATAGTGAAAAAATTTTATTGTTTAAACTTTTTTGTTTTAAATTTTATCATTCTTAAACTCGGCGATTGTTAATTTGAAATGTTTTCAAAAAGATTCTCGAAATTTTGATGAAATCAGATGTTCATCTGACGGAAAACGGGTTTTAGCTACAAAAGTTTTTGATTTTTATGTAAGCGTTCTTAAACTCTCTCATTTCAAAAACAGCAATCGCAAGGGTATAAAAAGTTCGACCTTTTCGGGCTGAGGTACTGGTTTGATATTGGTCAATACAATTGCTATTCGGTTAAAGATAAAATATACATTTCGCTAGCCTTGTGCCCGTGCTCTTGGAAGTTGTATTCGATGAAGGGTAACGGATTGGTTGGAGGTTGCAGAACCTGCCTTTTAGGATAAGCACTTGTTGCTTTGATGATTAAAGCTCTGCACAGTTCCTTATTTAAAGCACATGTTACCTGGCATTCCCATATAATAAAACTGGTTAATTTTATGTCCTACCTCGCACTAGCACTTTACACATAAAATCCTAAAAAATGGTCAAATCCCAAAATTACAGACGCGAGCATTTTCTATCGATAACAATCACAAACGTACACAATGAATGTGTGGCCCTGGTTTTTGTGTGTGTGTTGTAGCCCTCTGGTTCGATAAATTCTCGCACATGCGAATAGCCTCTTCAGGTTGCGCTACCTTGTAATGATTGTATCATTTTTGTTTTAAAATCAATAAATGTGCACTTCGAATTAACTAAAAGCATATTCAAACACCAGATTTCAGTTGTCCCTTTTTTATGAAACCTCCACGGAACTCGAACTTGAGATTTACTTACAAGTGGTCTCATGTTCCTAGACGTTTTGCGCCTGCAATGGCGTAACGCGTTGAGACGGCATTAAAATAGTGTTCAGTTCAAGGGCTCCGAGTTCGAATTCCCGCAGAATAACTAAATTTTCAAATACAATTTAAAATAATTCCTTGATTTTCAAAACCCCGCTGGTGGTGCATATCTTTAGGGATTCCTGTTTTGGATTCAGAAATTGGTTGGAAAATTTATTTAAAAAATAAAGTGTTTTTGCCTATTTTTTTGTTTTATATTTAAATTGAAGTGTGTACAATTTATATTTACGTATTCTACATATATATTTCTCTCTGAATCAATGTTAAACATGTTAAGGCCAAAGTGTAAATATTACATTTTTAAATCATTTTTCTCACAGTGTGTTTAACTCTATCTGAATTTACATAGCCATTTAATTAATGTATGCCATAACAATTAGACGATTAACTTCTCGATGGCTCTAACACTAAACTAAAGCTATTAACTGGCGACCACAAAAAAGCCAGCCATAAGCATATGAGAATCTCTGACAGATTCCCACATCCGCCCACAGATTGTTGCATTATTCATGAATGCGTTTAGTGGCAACGAGAAAAGTGACGAACGAGCACAAAAATTGCACAAAACGAATGAAAAATTCAATGAAATTGTTGTAAAAATTGTTGAAAGAAGTGCAAATGAATTATACAATGCGATTTGAGGGGTGAACCAATAAAAATTGAAAATAATAGAAAAGAGAAGTGGAAAAGGAGAAGGAGACAGTGGAGGTGATGTCAATGATAAGCAGCATCAGCCTGGGTTAAAACTGTCACAGTTTTAGTACAAACAAGAAGAAAGAATCAAAGAATTTCATTGATTTAATGAATGAAATTTAAAAAAGTAAAATTATGTTTATTTCCACCTAAAAGTATTTGAATTAGCTAACTATTCACACCATTTGTGCTTGATTTTCGTTCTCGATGTAGACCTGGCAACAATGTTTGTTCACACAATTCGGTTAGCCCCAGTCGATGCAACAATGTCTTTTGCTGATGACAACTGCGAAAGGACTTTGGCAAACGTCAGCCATTTGCATGCTAAGCAAAATTTTCGTGATGCTATACCAGCTGCAACAGGATACGGATTCGGCGCCATAAAATAGACTCCGGCTGTGGCTCTGACACGTAAACTATTTGGCACGCAATGCACTTGGCGACTTGCTGATGTTGACGCACATAAAATGCCAAATGCGCTGTAAGGGAAAGGCAACGTCCACCAAATGCCACCAAGCAATTTGCCGAGTAGCAGCAGCAGCAGCAGCAGCAGCTCCTTGCGATGGCAAACATAATGCGATTTGGGAATTGATTGCGCCAGCCACTAGACAAATGTGCGAAATGTGTGCGTACTTTTGCTTTGGCTTCTGCATTCATTTTACGCAAATTACTTTTTGCGTTTTTGCTTGTCGGTCAACCCTGAAAACATTTTGTATACACTTTTTAATATGCCATTCATCAATGTGGCCAACCCCCGCCTGTCCGCCTGCCACTTGTATGTAGACTGTTTGTAATCCTGTCATTCATTTTGACTTTATTGACATGGTAGCAGCTACCCGGCAGCTTCCGCATGGTCACGTGTTGCCAACAATTCAATTTGCAATCCACTCAAACCCCTATGAGAAAAATAACAACAAGCTGGCAACGACAACGGCAATGGCAAAGGCATGACGCATTCATTCATCTCATGCGGCTTCTCAGTTGCGACTAGCAACAACAACAACAACAACAACAGAAGCAACAACTGCTCCACTGATTGCGTTGACAACAGTTTTGGCTGCCCTTAAATCTAACATTAGAGATGAACCCATTAAGTGGAAAAATCACGACAAAAGTGTAGGGTCAAGACCTGATCCCTGATCAACCAAACTGGCCATAGAACATCTTCAGTAAGCAGTTGGAGCAAGCGCTGAAACTTGATTAACAACTGGACTCGGTTCTAAGATGGTATCACCAGTTTATAAAATCGACGCCAATGAACCAACTTACGCTACAGTGGAGCAAGCATCCAAAGGGGACAAGGGTGACCTGTACAGCCGACAAACTCCCCGTAAAGGCAACATCATTGTAATAGGAGATCTAAACGAAAAAGTTGGATTTTTCAACACCCACAAAAAGGGAAACACTTTGTAGCTTTCTGCTCACTAACGACCGCACACAAAGTGTCCTGGTTTTTGCCCTCCGGCGAATACCAAAAGGCCCGATGCCGACTAAAGCAAATGGCGGACAGATTTAAGGAAGCGCTAAATCGTAGGGCATTATAAGTCATCATGCATGAGTGCTACATCAGCTTTAAAATAAATTGAAGGCCAGAGGATATATCCTGCATGTTGGTGACACCTCAATCAGTAGATATCACCGCCCTTGGAAAACCGAATAAATAATCAAAAATATCGCGCGAAAAGCCGCTAAATCAAAAGAAGCACGCTCCGGGAGTTTAAATACCTGCATAGAGAGAAAAAACCGATTCAGAAAAGAAGTTTAGGTCAACTCAAAACAAGAACAAAATATACTCAAATTTTCTAAACGTTCAGGAAATGAGGAGAGTTGAACACGATAGGAAAAAAATTGTTCTTGAAGTTACAACATTGCACTACAAATGTGAAAACCAGTTCTTACAATGATTTTCACAACGTTTATGCTCAACCATATTTTCCGTTTTTTTCATGTGTGTGGCGACCAGAGAGGTCCAACTGTTAAGATGTAGATCTCATTTTGATGAAGTCCTCAAAATTGAGATATACACACCTGATCATATTAATAGGTACACACCGGAATTTTTTAATTATAGATGGTTTTTTCGTACTTTTAGTGTTGACAACTTTTTAATTTTTGGTTTTTTGTTGTTGTCAATGTCTGCCCACACTGTGACAAACAGTTGAAAGAGGGGCTGCCCCGTATATCAAAGCTTTTCTATAAATTGCGAGTCCACCACACATTTCGCCTGATCATAATAATAGGTACAGTCTCCGTTTCTCACAAGTATCAAGTGAATAATTTTGTAATCAGTGATCTTTTGGTATCTAAAGGTAAATTAAGTATAGCTCCTGTCAATACAGAGAATTAAATAATTATTTTTTTAGAAAAAATGGGTCGGAATTCTCATTGTACCAACGAAGAAGCTCGATTGGTTCTAAGTCTGAGAAAAGAAGGCAACAGGCAACAGGTCTCATAATTTTGTTAAAAATGCATTAGAAAGAAAACCAAGACAGGAAACCCGTGGAAGGCCACAAAAAACTACAGAAGCCCTTGACCACTACATAGTAACTTTGAGCAAAAAGGACCCATTTAAGTCATCGAAGGCTATTGCAGCCGAAATTGGGAATTCAGTTAGTGCTCCAACTATCCGAAGATGACTACAAGATGCCAACCTACCAGGAAGAATTGCCAGAAAAGTCCCACTTATGCGCAAAAAAAATATCACCATGAGGCAAACTTTTGCAAGGGACCACAAAGACTGGGTAGGATGCGCCGGGGAGAAAAAATGGAGAAACATATTATGGAGCGATAAAACCAAGATTAATTTGTTTGGGAATGACTGTGAAAGGAATGTTCAACGCCCTAATGGAAAGGAATTCCATCCACGGTTTACAAAAAAAAGCAGTCAATCATGGAGGTGGCAATATAATGGTATGGGGTTGCTTCTCCTGGTACGGCGTAGGTCCAATTTATCAGACTACGAACAAAATGAATGCTGAAGAGTACAAATCCATATTGGAAACAGTTATGATACCGTATGCTGAGGAAAATATGCCATTACGTTGGGTATTTCAGCAAGATAATGATCCTAAACACACATCAAGGCTGTTATCTAAATTTTTCGAGGACCAAAAAGTTGACGTTCTGAAGTGGCCAAGCCAATCCCCCGACCTTAACCCCTTTGAAAACTTGTGGGGAGACTTAATTCATTTATTTATTTATTTAGAGTCGACAAACAAATGCTGTCAACAAAAGTATAAATACGTTACAAAAAAAAATTTTATGAGCTAAGGAAGCCTATCAAAGAAAATCTAATAAAATTACAAAATAAACTAATAACGACTCCGACACGGTGGGGTATTTTATTTGCTCGTCCGGCCAGCTATGCCCCTATTCTTAATTCTACTAATATTTTTAATTCTACTTAAAAAAGAAATTGGCAAAGCATTCATTTTCAAATAAACAAAAATTATGGGAAGGTGTCCAAAAACTGTGGTATGAGACACCAGTAGAGAACTGCCAGGCTCTTATTAAAAGTATGCCAAAAAGAATAGCAGTAGTGGCCAAAAATAGAGGTGGATACACTGGATACTAAGTTAGGAAATACCAATTTAACTAAAAAAAAGAACACAAAATGGAAATTAAAATATAATATTTTTTCTTACCAACACATGAAGTGTACCTATTATTATGATCACACTGAAAACGTATCTGAAACACAAAATGATCTCTTTTATGTTATATTATATTATTATTCTATGTTACAATTAAGCTTATTTTATTAAAAACAAATAGTTTAAGAACCAATGACAACAAATTTTAAGTTTGAAACAATGAATAAAACTGTTTTCTGTTACCTTAAAGTCAGAGTTGATGTGTGTACCTATTAATATGATCAGGTGTGTACACACATTCGACTTACACACGAAAGTTGACTATGAATTCGCCTTTAATTCATGAAATGACTAGGCGCAGCCAACTGAAGTTACGCAGGTGCTGCCAGATCTGCCAAAAATGTGGTCATTTTGTGAATTTACCAAAGCTGCATAAACAGGAACCAATTGATTTTGCAAATTTTTGCAGATTCCAACAGGCAAGGGCGCACTATGAGCGAATAGCCAGACTAGCGATAAATAAGTCAAAATACAAACTTTAGAATTGCACCAAAATTACGTTTGACTTCGATAGACAATACTCCAACTTGTTTATCGTTAAGTATTTTATACCATTGCAATACTTATTTCATCACCTTTTGCCTTCCAATGAGTTGATGTTCAAGAAAATAAACAAATTTACTTTATTTGTAAAGTTCATTGCGGTTTGTTATAAACAAAGGTGCGAGTGTCGTTAACACTCACGAGGGTTTGATATGAAATATGATGCTAAAATTAAGGACTTAATTTCAAAATCCCAAGCTCAATGGTATATAAATCAGCAATCGAAATCTTTCTTTTTTTCATTTTTGTTTTCTGTATCTCTTGTTTATTGTGCTGCTCCATAGATAATTAAAAACAACAACAGTCGCTGTTAAGTCAGTGTTATCACACTGTTAACTTACTCTTACCTCAGTGTTGTCACGCTGATTAACCCTCTGATAACCCACTGTCAACTCACTGTTAACCCACCTTTACCTCTATGTAAACCCACTGTTAACCCACTGTTTACGCACTGTTAACTAACTGATAACCCATTTGTTAACTCAGTCTTAACTCACAGTTCCCCCCTCCTTACTCACTCTTACCAGCCCAAAATTAATTAATTTAAATTGATGAACAAAAAAAATTCGACGTGTGTGGTTCGACCATAAAAGAACTGTTCCAGTTGCAAGGACAAAAGTCAAATGCCAAGAGTCGACAGCATTAGTGAGCCAAACCTCCAATGATCAATTAATGAGAGCAACACGATCCAGTCTTTATAAATCTGGGAAACGAAACGCGTCCAAAACTGTTTCACTCCTACAAACCAGATTTAGATACCTCGGTTAAATTGAAATTCCTTATTCCATGTTCTCAAAACCGGTAGAAGCATTAGTTTTATATAGGTATAGGGGTTACCAAATGCGCTCCTGTACTATAGCCCAAATGCAAAGCCCTTGGTGTCTGGATGGATTGGTAAATGGATTATGACTGTGTATTTGCATTATGACTACTGAATTTGGATTAAAATTGAATTTGAAAAGACAAGCGCTTGTTTGGGCAATACAAAGGACATGGGAATGTTGCTCATTCTCTTCAAGTTTAACGTATTGCCAGTGCTCCTCCATATGAAAAATTACAACTTCAAAAGTGTCAAAAGCCCTGAGCCAAAGAATATTGGGGGAGTATTGTCGGCAGAGAAGCGGAAAGTAACAGGAAAAGCTGCAGAGAGCTCAATGCGGCGGCTAACAACAGAGTTCGTTGGAAAAGAGGAATGGGTGATAACCCATGTCCCATACGGGATTGATTTATTTAACTTTTTTTTATTTTTATTTTTGAATTTTACATATTTTTTGTTACTTTTCAATAGTAACTTATGATGTACTCTATAAGTTTTTAGTTTGTATATTACAATTTATTTTTAGATTTTTGTTTGGTTCTTGAAAGTTGCGAAGGGAATTTTCTCAAAAGTCTTCTTCTGGCTCTAACACCATTTAACCTTCTTTTTCAGAGTCGTTACCTTTCAAGCCGATTTGGGTGTCTTCTGAGTTTCTATCAATGTCGTCTGCAGATTGTTTAACGTTGGAAAATAAAAAAGAAAATATGAAAATACGTCTGTTTTGTACTTCAAAATTGCTAAGATCAGCACTTTAAAGTTTTTGAGGATTATTATCAATAGAAGTGACGAAAAACACTTTCAGTTCAGTTTCCATTTCACGACACAGTCTTATTTTGTTTTTGCACATGTTTTTTGTCAACTACTTCTTTGTTTTTTGGTGGCGCGCCAAGGCGATGTATATGACTTCCCACAGTTCGTTTGGCGCCACATTTAAAGTTAACAGTTACATACAAACTTTAGCAGGTATAAACTAGCAATACAGAGCTAGTTTCCATCCATAATTTTTGCCATAAATTTAATATCTTTATTTTGTACACTGAATTTAAACTCTCGTGAATCATCCAAAATCACGTGCCCATCTCTGCGTTTGCAACCCCAAAATAATGTGACGTTTGTCTTCTTTCCTGGGCCCATTGTCAACCTACATATATGAGGCATTTCGATAAATCTCGCAAATGTATGCACCCCACTCTGGCTAGTCGACCACGCCCACCGACAAGAACCGCCCACATTTACCGTTGCCCCCATGGCAACTGTCACTTTTCTGCCGCTGCCTTTGACATGGCCCAGAGACCAATTTCAATCCCACGGCATCATTTCACCATTGTGTTTATGGAAATACCCGGCCACTCATCCCGCTGCCGCAGTCGCCCGTCATTGTTCTGGCTTAGTGCGGCGTAATTGCAACAATTTTCCCGATGCGGCCGATTTACTTGTTTGAGTTTTTGACTTCCGGTTTGAGGCCCAAAAATTGAAAACCGAAAACAAAACTTGGTTGGGGTGTTTTTGTGTCTAATGATTTAATGAATTCAGTGTTAGTGCCCCCTTTTCTTTGTTTTTTGACGAGCAAAACACTTAAATGCAATGGCCAAATATATTTGAGCCGAAGCCCGCTTAATTATGCGCAGGCAGCAGCATCATCCCAATGGGGAAACGTCCTGGGACAGACGACACGCACTTACAAGCATTTCAACATTCAAAAATTTGTGCTCCCGAAAGCTGAAAGACAAGCAAAAGCCATTGGCGCATCAACTAGCAACAAAAACATAAACAAGAAGAAGCCGTAATTAATGTGGGCAAGGGATAGGGGAAGAGTCGACCAGGTGATGCCCATTAGTTAAAAGGAAAAGGAAACTTGACTTGTTTAGTTTTCCATGTCAAATCTTTACTTTCATATTAAAAGGAACTCTTTGCGAAGAGAAATCTGATTTACAAATTTAATCCATACGCGTATATGTGTATGGGTTACTCGAAACGCGGTACTCTATAATCATTACTCTATAGGGCTGAAGCTGAGTACTCGATATTCAGTACTTGATATCCAGTACTCGATGATAAGTGCTTGTTACTCAGTATGCGAAACTCAGTAGGCGATACTCAGTAGGCGATACTCAGTATTCAATACCAGATACTTGGTATTAAAAACCAGTTCTGAATACTCAATATTCCATACTAAGTATTCCATACCAGTTCTTGATACTCAGTTCTCTATACTCAGTATTGAATACCAGTTCTAGATACTCAATATTCGATACTCAGTATTGAATACCAGATCTAGATACTCAATATTCGATACTCAGTATTCGATACCAGTTCTAGATACTCAATATTCGATACTCAGTATTGAATACCAGTTCTAGATACTCAATATTCGATACTCAGTATTCGATACCAGTTCTAGATACTCAATATTCGATACTCTGTATTGAATACCAGACCTAGATACTCAATATTCGATACTCAGTATTCGATACCAGTTCTAGATACTCAATATTCGATACTCAGTATTCGATACCAGTTCTAGATACTCAATATTCGATACTCTGTATTCGATACCAGTTCTAGATACTCAATATTCGATACTCAGTATTCGATACCAGTTCTAGATACTCAATATTCGATACTCAGAATTCGATACCAGTTCTAGATACTCAATATTTCGATACTCAGTATTTGATATTCAGTATTGAATACCAGTTCTAGATACTCAGATATTCGATACATCAGTTACTCGATACCAGTTCTAGATACTCAATATTCGATACTCTGTATTCGATACCAGTTCTAGATACTCAATATTCGATACTCAGTACTCGATACCAGTTCTAGATACTCAATATTCGATACTCAGAATTCAATACCAGTTCTTGATACTCTGTATTCAATCAGTTCTTGATAATCAGTATTCGATATTCAGTACTGGATACTCAGCACTTGATACTAGAGAAGTTTTTCCCCAATTTACGGAACAAGTGCAGATACGCTTTTTCCGGTTCGATCGAATACTGTTTACTCAGTACTGGATTCTTTGTCATCTATTCTCAATATTCGATACTCAGTACTAGATACTCAGTATTTAAAACTAGTTTTTGATTCTCAGTTTTTGATACTCAGTATTCGATACTCAGTTTTCAGTATCAGTTCTTAATACTCAGTAGTCGATACTCTGTAGTGGATATTCAGTAGTAGAGAAGTTCGTACTCAATTTATGCCATTGAATGGGACTGAATACTTAATACTCGATGCTCAGTATTCCATACCAGTTCTTTAGACTAAGTATTCGATACCATTTCTTGATGCTCAGTAAGTTGGATACTTAGTACTGATACTCAGAATTCAATACCAGTTCTTTATACTTAGTATTTGATACGTAGTATTCGATATTCAGCTACTGGATACTCAATACTGTTACTCAATAGTTAGTATTTGATACTAAAGAAGTTCATCCTCAATGTAAACCAAAGTGCAGATACACCTTTGCCAGTTCCAGGATATAACCCAAAAAAAAAAAAACACTAAAGGGTTGTTAGCAACAAGCTCAAAAAACGTTGTAGTTGCTGCTCCCTTCCTAGTCCCCAACAACATTCACATCCTTCGTCACCCATCGCCCATGGGTCTATTGAATGCGAAATGAAGAAGCAACGCAGCGGCGTCCCTTGTAGTCGCCGTTGTAGTCACAAGTAGCAGAAACAGATGCTTGGCCAGCGTTTTCCATAAGGACTTTATTACTTTTTCATTTCGTTTCATTTCGTTTTAATTTTATTATGAGCCAAAATGGCATGGCACTTCACTGGACCCACTCTTGTGGACTGGAGGAGGGTTATGGCTGTTCGTACACAATACATAAGTAAAACAGACACAAAGATACTCAGATACACTCAGATACAGCGTTACAAGTGTAGAAGGGCAGCAGCAGCAAACAACAGAAATGCCAAAGACAAAGGCATTGGAACTGCTGAAGTGGGTCTGCTCGCCGAGCGAAACAATTTTTAATTAAATTTTGTGTGTATTTTATACAAATATGAATAATTATTTATGGCACACACACACACACACAAAGAGTGCGTAGGCAGTTAATGCCAAAGAGCCCCGGCCATATATATTATCCTTCTTAAAATAGAAAATGAACATAAGGCGAACATTTGGCATATTTCACGGACAGGCGGGAACGGGCCACGATTAATTGTCGAGGCTTGGCTCAAAGTGTTGCTGTGCATTTAAATTGCAGATGATTATTTAAATTTCGTTTACAATTTACATAATGAAGGTCGTCTGCCCGGCTTGGATTGGATGTGCTCGGTGCTCGGTGCCTCAACTCAACTCAACTCTGACTCTGCAAATTAATCAAACAAATTGCTTCCACTGGCCAAACGGAAAGGGAAACGGCAAATGTAATTTTCAAAAATATTTGCTTTCAATAGAGAGAGAGGTTTCTTTCTAGTCGAATAGAGACTCATAGTTTTTTGCTTAGCTCAGCACGCGGCCTAGACATTGAAAACTCTTAGAAACGTAATCGCCTTCATTTCATGTTTTATATTTTTTTAAGGTCGATTGAACAAACATAAAAATTGCACAACAAAATCTACTTCGAAGATTTCAATCGCGAGCAGAAATGGAAAAGACGCAATTTTTTTGTGTATTTCGCATGGTTTAGTTACGAGTGCAATGAGAACACAAACCTTCTAACTAGATTTACAAAACAGAAAACATTTACAAAGATTTACAGATTTACAAACCAACCGAGGCCAAAAGTCTCTAGGGATTTCCAGGACACCCTCTATTTAGATATTATATAACAAAAAACTCACGCAATTCAATCGAAAAACTTCCAATGGATAAATAAAGACAAAAACATTTAGTTAGAAAGGACACAAGATTTTGAAGAATTTTTCTTTCACGCCACGAACGCTTCAAGGAATAAAAATATATTTATGCACGATTCACGCAGATAATATTAGAAGCGTTTTGCGTCACGCACGATTAATGCACTATTTAAGGAGGCGTTTGCGATAAAACTTATTAAATTTAATTGAATTTATGTAACTTGCCTCAGTCACATGACAAATTTAGCGACTTACACTCACGAAGTATTACCCTAACTCACTCACGAGACACCCCCGGATAACGGATGCTCTCGCACGAAACTTGCTCACGATCACTTCAGGCGCACACCTCTACTGCAAACCTTTCAAATTCTTCAGAACGACAAGTCATTCTCCCATTTAGGCCACTTTGGGCCCATCGCGATACCATGTTTATTCCTTGTTGACACTTTGTAAGACTGAGGGGGGTCCTCGGTACTGAACCATTGTGTGGACAGAATGAATTTTAGTAGAGCTGGGATCTCTAGCCCGGATGAGTAGGAGAGGTTGTCCAAGTATCCTAAGTCTCTTTCTACTTAAAGCAAGGCTGTGGCAGAGAAGGTGTTGTAGTGTTTCCACCTCTTCTTCATATTTGCAACTTCTGCAGAAGTCATGGTGCGTGACGCCTAGGCGTGCTGCTTGTCTGCCAATAAGGCAGTGACCCGTGAGGGTCCCCACCAGAAGTGAAATGTGTTCGCTTTTTTGACGTAAAAGTGTGCTTGTACGTTTTAGGTGGAGTGTAGGCACGGTTGCCACACTTGGTGTTTTTGAACCAAAAATTGTGTTTTTTTTTCCCCTGTTGGTGCACTGGCACTTTTTTTATTGGAATTGGCTCTTTTGCATAGAGCCCTAAAAAGACGCAGAAATTAAAAGAGTTTCAAAAATTCTGCGAAGTAAGACCACACATTATTTTGGGAATAGTCATGACAAGATGGTTGCACGAGCTTGCTTGATCAGTGGGATGTTCCTTGGCTCAGGCTGTAGAAATCTACAATTTAAGCCAAAAGAAATAGTCAAATTAATGAATAAACCAGAAATCAAAAGATAATAAAATTGTATTTTGTAGCTTGTAGCTTGTCGGACTGGCTAAAAAATCCTCCCCCACCGGGTCAGAGATTTTCCGGTTATTTAGTTTTAAGTTTTTCGTATAAATTTTTTATTTTTAAAGTTTACTTTAAGATATTTTTCTCTCTATCTCAGTTTTTTTTTTTTTTTAATTTAATATATTATCTTATTTTTTTTCTCCTTTGTTCCTACATAACTATAGGTCTCACTCTCTCCCTCTTCTCGATCTCTATATTATTAAAGTTTTTGTTAGCTCTAATAACGTCTCTGACTACAATTGGCTGTGAATAGGGGCATAGCTGGCCGGACGGGCAAATAAAATTCCCCCACCGTGTCGGAGTCGTTATTAGTTTATTTTGTAATTTTATTAGATTTTCTTTGATAGGCTTCATTAGCTCATAAAAATTTTTGTAACGTATATAAATTTTCGTTGACAGCCTTTTTTTGTCAACTCTAAATAAATAAATAAATAAATATTCTTGAAATTATTTAAGATTTAAATACGGAATTTCAATCAGATCGGGACTAGAATCTACTTTAAAATTAACACAAAACACCAAAATTTGACTTTATTCAGAAATTGAAGGGTTGGTAGTGATTCTAGATTATTTACATCTGCTAAACACGAATCGGTAACTTTAGCTTAAGGCGCGTTAGCTGTTTACGCGCGTTTAGTTTGGAGTCCGATATTTTATTTTCGGTCCCTATGATATTTTCGGAACGTAGAACTATTCAACTTTCAAATAAAGTATCTCAAACAATTCTACGATTTTTTTAAGCGAAGATATACCATTTTGAATACATGTCTAGACAGAGTAAATTGAATGTTTATCTGGCAAATAGCAGCTATATAGGAGATGAGAAATCGTCCCTTAATGAATATGTGGTCTTAAAGGCTTGATTCTAGATGACATAAAAAGTTATTTCGGCACAATACTTTATACAAATAAGACTGCTGTGCAATAGCATTCAGATTTCGAAACAATTCAAAAGTGTTTCTATTCATGTGAAGTTCGACATAAAAATTAATTTTCGTGCGTTTGTAGTGGGTGTGCCCAAACAAATCCTACCGTTTACGCACATTTGAATCCTATTAGCAGTTAGCGTTCAAAAACCCCGCCGAACAATTTCATCAGTTGGCAGCACCGAAATACTAGACATGCAATCGGGGGGAAATTTATCGAACAGATCGAAGATCAACCCTGCGCGCTGTCAACGTCCCGATAGTCATCGTTTCCTGTGTTCTATTTTCTATTCCGTGCTGGCCAAGAAAGGTGTGAAAATTTTAAGCTTCGATTAAATCAAGCCATTCTGTGAATTTAAAGTGAAATAAAGCCAATTCTGATATCAGCCAACTGTGCAAAGGGCATTACTAGTGTTATTTCGCTGATCGTTTGCCAAATTCTCGAGTTAAAGGTACGTGACCAATAACTTGGGACATCGTGTCTTATAAATTTCTTGATTTAGGCCTTGGTGCATCTCCATCGTGAGCGGCGGCCACCATTGACCCCTGGTCGACGCTGTTGCTAACGCAGAGCGTGTGGTGGCAGCCAAATCTCAAGTGGTACGGTTCCGTGGACTCCAGCCACACAGCGCTACTAACACCTGGGTCCTTCTTCTTCTTGCCCTTGTCTTGGGTGATACCAGTGTTGCACGATTATATTGCCGTGTTCTTGTGGCAGACCGTGGGCTACTGCCAATTAGGAGCGTTTTGCGCCTTGCAGCCACGCCTACGAATTTACCGCCTCTACTCAAACATCGGTTGTCGCAGCCAGAAGTGGATTACGCTCTGGGAATTCTACGCCCATCAGGTTGGCCGTGGTCAATCCTAACGCTCAACGTGCACCTATAAATGTTAATCGGAAGAGTTAGCAGATCGTGTACACACCAGTCCCTAGCCTCGTGACGTCACGTTTTCACTCTGTTACATACTCGCCACTGGACTGGTCTAATGTTACACTGTACTGCAAGTTGGTACACTCAACACTACACTGCTCAACACGTTGGTCTATACGACACTAGTTGGCAAAAGACCCACCCCACTTTCCCTGAGCACAGTCGACCCCGTAGGCAGAGTACGCCTCCAGTTTGCTGCACACTTGATCGTGTTCGTTACACGTTCTGGAAATAGGCCTTAAATTGGAAAATTATTACAGATTGGAAACGTTATTTCTTTAAGTATACTCGTACAAGTCTTTTTAATAAGATCAAGATGTTATTTTAGTATTTTGACTTACAGACCAATTATTATTCAGACTTCTTAAAACTTTATTGAAATTTTAAAATTTGGACACAATGTAGAATTACATTTGAGAAAGCCATTGGCATTGAAATCTCAATTTTAACATTTTATTGCCACAGTTACTAATTAATACATGAAATATTTTTTGTGTTTTTTGTACGTTTAATAACACTGTGCAACACTAATAAGTTGATAGAGTCGAGACCAAAAAATTCTGAAAGGGTATGATGGTAGTATAAAAACCTTCGCTGGGTTTGGTCTAGTTTGTTGCCGTTTTCTTTTTATTGCACTTTGAAGTTTTCAGCTTCTGATTGGGATTCGCAACTCCATATTTCGTAAACTATTTGGAATTTCGCTTTGACGTCTTAGAGAAAGTCCTTGCTCTTGGCTTGGCTTACAAAACATTCTTAAGTAGCAAGTCAAAAAAGTCACATCTTTATAGTCAAATTTACAAAAATGTCTAAAAAGTCATCATGATTTCCTCAAATTTTGTACTGTTTTTCGACTTTGTCTTGAAAACTGTAACGAATGTGACTTAGCAATGCAGCACAAAAACGCAACTTCGACTTAAATAAACAAACGATTGAAACATACCAACTTCATTTGATTGGTCCTTCATATAGTTACGGGCCCTTAAGCATGTAAAATTGGAACCAAAACTCGCAAAATGTAAATTTTTGGTACCAATTGGCTGACATAGTCAAAAATTTCGACTATTTTGTATTAAATCAAGAAAATAATATGAAAACAACATAAAAACTGTAATCAAAAATATTGAATATTATTACTTTTTTACCGAAAATGTTCGTTTTTCAAGTTTTTATGACAGTTGTAAGAGTAACTAAATGAAGTTTGTTCGTTCTAACGGTTTGTTTATTTTGGTCTAAGCTACAACTTTGTGCTGTATTACTTGTCCAAATTTGAAACGGTTTTCAAGATGAAAGTGAAAAACTGTTGAAAAGTGGTCAAAACTTGGCTTTTTTGGGCAACTTTTTTAATTTTGCGTATGAAGATATAATTTTTGGGATTTGCTGCAAAGAAATGTTTTGTAGGCCAAGAGCAACAACTTAGTTAAAGATTTAAAAGCTAAATTCAAAATAGTTTACGAGATATGGAATCGTCAGTCCTACTCTGAAGCTGGAAATTTCAAAGTGCAATAAAAAGAAAACGGCAGCTAATCAGGCCAAACCAAGACAGTGATTTTATACTACCATCACACCCTTTCAGAATTTTGTGGTCTCAACGCTATCAACATTTTTGTCACAGCGTAATACTCAAGAAATGAAATGAATTTTTTTATTTTATTAAATAAAAATTTAACATGAATAAGGGGAAGAAAATTTTGTTGGCTCTTTTTTTTATGAAAACGGCGCTTTTTGGAAATTTTTTTGGTGTAATTTAATTTTTTCAAAGGGCAACCGTTAGTGTAGGCCACGTAAGTCTCGATACAGCACTGGAGGAACGGTTTTTCCATCGATCCGTGGCGAGACGGAGTGTTTCAGCTTTCGTGTGAAGCTTTTATGTTGCCATAGGCATCCCTGTCATACTCTTCTCTGAAAGCAGTTCGGAGGTGGTACCTATTCTGGCCAGTTTGTCCGCAGACTCGTTTCCTTCTATGTTGCAGTGTCCATGCACCCATATTAGGTATATACTAAAATGTCGTGCGATCTCGTTTAGAGATAGGCGACTTTCCGTAAGTGTTTTAGCATTGTTGGTATGTGAGTCAACTGCTTTAAGGGCAGCTTGACTGTCTGAATATATAAATACGTTTCTTTCTTTGACCGTGAGCATGCTAAGGTAGGTGGCAGCTTCCTGGATGGCTACCATTTCCGCTTGGTACGCACTGCAGTTCTCAGCAAGGCGTAACGACAGTTCATATCTAAATTGGGAGAGAATACTCCCCCTTCTACTCTTTCGTCGAGCTTAGAACCATTAGTGTAGATGTTAATGGCGTTGCCTCTGCTGTGGGGAAGGTTTTTCCTTTGATGTCGGCTCGGTATATAGACGTTGTATTGTTTGTCGAACGTCGTTAGTGGTATACAGTAGTCTGTATTTAGTGGAATACCCTCTTGGTCTTCGAGTATGGTGGAGTCTTTCGAATTGCCTCTATACCAGGCAACGGACTCCCTTAGTCTTAAGGCTGTTGTGATAGCCAGTTGCCAGTTGCTACAAGATCTAGTGGTAGAATGTGAAGATGAGTATTTAGCGCTTCCGTTGGGTGTTGTTCGGAGAGCACCACTAATACATATCTCCGCACTTCTCTGTAGTTTGTGGAGTTTGTTCGAGACATATTGTTTCCCGAGAGCTAGATGTAATAGATTTCAAAACCCGAACCTAACTGGTTTTGCCGTTTTGCAGCCTTGGTATGTTTTCCATTTTCTCTACACATGCTCGTAAATTGCGCAAAGAAATTGCTTTTCAGAACATTTCTCTCTCATTTTTTTTATGTACCTTTCGCTTTACGTGTATAATTTCCATAAGTGTTCAATCAATTTACGGTGTTTGCTGCGCTGATATACTGGGGCCAAGCTGTTTTTATCCATATCACAATTAACTTAATTTTATGAAAATGCAATTTTTCGACGACGCTGCGCCTGAATGTAGGCAGCATATCCCAAGTAGACCTCACAATGGCGGTTTGTCGCACCAAATTGTTTGCCGCTTATTAATACGGAATGAATGTACTTTGGCGGCGCCTTTGTTGCTACGACTATTATGTATTACATAATAATAATAATAATGTGAATTCAATGTAATATCAATTTACTTTTAGCATATTAATTGAATTTTTGTTTTTGTCGTGTTGTCTATTTTTGGTTGCTTTACTGTGGGTGTTTTTGTACGGTAATTGCAATATTTATATTTCATCCCGTTTGGAATAATACATGAAACCGCAGTGAAACGGGGGACTGACCCCGGGACTGTGTGGCATGTAATATGCCAGGGGCAGACACACACACACACACACACACACACACAAAAGGTAATTGTCATTCGTCGCTGTGTCTGTCCTGTCTGTCCTGTCCATTCATTTGTTCTGTTTGCCAATTTGCCAAACTTTTGCGTTAATTATGAGCCAAAATCAACGCGTTGCTTAATTTCTTTTGTGTGCAATGCTTTTTGTACATTTGTTTTCGATTAGCTGCAAGCGAAAAGTCAACAAATCAATGCAACCCAAACAGAGTGACATCCAAATATTCGTGGGGTAACACATTGCCTGGAGGCGAACACAAACTTCATTTACTTTTGTTTGTCATCGTCCACAGCAACAACAATTGCATTATCATTTGTAAATGTTGTTCCTCCACGCCATCCACATCCCCCCTGCTAACCATCCAAAAACGATACCAAATTGCAATTAGCTGGCAAATCGAAAATTTTGCAATTAATTATAAAGCATACGAAGAAATGATACAACAATGTAATATTGCCTCGATTTATGCAAACATGTGTAACGGAAAAGGGGTGGAGGGGGGAAGGAAAATTGTCATTGAAACAGACACAGAAAACTGTTGACACTCAATATACAATAAATCTATTGTATATTTCATGTTCATTTGGGGTACTTAGGGAGGGGTGTCAATATAAGGTAAGGTAAAGTAAATGACAGGTTTGACTGCGTCTCAAAGTGTTGTAATCGATAAGCTGCTGGCTAACGTGAGCGCCAGTTTCTGTGTATAACGCATAGAAATATTCATTTCCAACCCCACAAACTATATATATTCTTGATTTGGCCTTGGTCTTGGTCTGTCCGTCTATCTGTTTCTATGCCAACCAGTCCTTGCTCTGTCCGTCTATCTGTTTCTATGCCAACTGGTCTCTCATTTTAAAAGCCATTGAGTTGTAACTTTGCACAGCGTCTTCTTTTTACTGCACGCTGCTCATATGTCGGAACCGCCCGGATCGGTTGACTATATCTTAAAGCTTCCATCGGTTAGAAAATGAGTTTTAGTGGGAAAAATGTTGTTGTTTTTAAGGTTAATGTTTCCAAACTCATCCCATTTTAATATTAAATGCTTTCAAACAGATTTGCAAAGTTTGGTCAAAATCGAATGACTATATCTTATGGCTGCCATAGGACTGATCGGTCTGAAAATGGGTCATAGTGAGAAATCCTTTTTTGTTTTCAATGTTAGGGTCCCCAAAGTCTGCAAATAGTAATATTAAAAGCTTTCAAGCCGATTTGCCATATTTGATCAAAATCGGATGACCATATCTTATAGCTGTCATAGGAACCATTGTTCGGAAAATGTGTTATGGTAAGAAAAACTTTTTTGTTTTCAATGTATCCATCCCAAAACTCGGTCATTATTAATATTAAATGCTTTCAAACAGATTTGCAATATTTGGTCAAAATCGGATGACTATCAGCCATGCTCCCATTTTCGCTTTCGCAAAAATTGTACGATTTGGTCGCTAAATCGCAAAAGTAGTTGCTCCGAAATTCGCAAATCGCAAAATTTCGCCGATTTAAAACCGGCGACGTCTGAGTCCGTGAAATGAAAAGTAAATGGAAAATGTCGCTACAGTTAAGAGTTGCCTTCCTATGAATCAATTTTTTTAACATTCTTTGACTCTTTAAGATTGTATTTGTTGACTCTCTTATACAGTTTGGATTAAACTCTTGTGTTAAACAATTTTTTTCCTAACCCTCCCAAATTCTTTCCAAACCTTTCGACAACAACAAGTTGCGATTTGGCTATGGTATATATCGATACATGACTATCGATAACCGATTAAATTGCTAGAGTTGCCCAAGTAGACAGCAGAACGTAAAAAGATACGAAACAATGCTTAAACTTCACATACAAGCTTGATGATTTTTAGTTTTGGGTTAATTGTGGTTTTAAATTATTTAAGTAAATACCACACAGAACTACAAGCAAGTTTTTGAATCGTACAAATATGAGCGGCATGGTTGCAAAATGATGACTACGATCGTTGGCAACTCTGTCAGCTGTTTTTAAAGAGTGTTTATTATTGAAACAAGCTAAAACTGTAGGTATTTCGTCATAATTTAAATTTGCATGTCTAATTTTATTCATTTTGAATATTATTTATTACAGTTATATTTATATTAATTTCACTTGGAATTATTGCAAAACAAACTTTACAAATCTGTAATGGCGCTCATCAGCTGTTTTTGTTATGTGGAATGACACAAACCGGTTTGGAAATGAAACATTATCGATATCAAAAACTGACGAAATTCGGAGCACACTAAATTGAAATCGTACGAATTTGCTCAAATCGCAATTCGCAAAATTAAGTGAAAACCGGAGCATGGCTGTATATCTTATAGCAGTCATGGGAACAATGGGTCGAAAAATGCGTTTTAGTGAGGAAAACTTTTTTGTTTTCAATGTATGCGTCCCCAAACTCGACCATTATTAATATAAAGCGCTTTTAAACAGATTTGCAATATTTGGTCAAAATCGGATGACTATATCTTATAACTGTCATGGGAACAATGGGTCGAAAAATGTGTTTTAGTGGGGAAAACCTTTTTTATTTGCAATGTTAGCGTCCACAAACTCTACGATTAGTAATATGATATGCTTTTAAACAGATTGGAAAAAGTTGGTCAAAATCGGATGACTATATCTTATGGCTGCCATAGGACTGATCGGTCTGAAAATGGGTTTTAGTGAGAAAAACTTTTTCGTTTTCAATTTTAGTGTCCCCAAACTCGGCCATTATTAATATTAAGTGCTTTTAAACAAATTTACAATATTTGGTCAAAATCGGATGACTATATCTAATAGCTGTCATGGGTACAATTGGTAGAAAAATGTGTTATAGTTAGGAAAACTTTTTTGTTTTCAATGTATGCGTCCCCAAACTCGACCATTAGTAATAGTAGTAGTAGTAGTAGTAGTAGTATAGTATAATTTATTTTTATACTCTGTACCGAAGGTACATAGAGTATATTAAGTTTGTGCAAAAGTATGTAACAGGGAGAAGGAATCGTTTCCGACCCTATAAAGTATATATATTCTTGATCAGCATCAACAGCCGAGTCGATATAGCCATGTCCGTCTGTCCGTCTGTCCGTCCGTCCGTCCGTCCGTCCGTATGAACGAAGAGATCTCAGAGATGGTAAGAGATAGAGGTTTGACATGTATGGGACATATATTTCTTATACTTGCAGGCAGATCAAGTTTATTTTCAATTTTTGCCACGCCCCCTCCCGCCCCCGCAATTTGGAAAAAACTTCATATCTCCTACTGTTTTGGAGATAGATCGTTCGTTCCTTCTAGAGATACCTTGTAAATAAAATTATTTATCGATTTGCTGAAGGAATGATAAAGATCGGATGAACGAAACTCAAGTTATGGAATGGAGTTATGCAAAAAACGGCCAGTAAACACCACCCACCCCACTCCCCCCCCGCCAACAACCACAGCAACATAACCTAACCGTTCAACACAGGCAATCTTAGTGCGAGAGAGAAAGAGAGAGAGAAACTTAGAGAGCGCACCGCGTTGTGCGCGGGGTGTTAACTGGCCGTTTGACTCCTGAGCAAATGCGAGTGTAAGGGTACAGAGTATGTTATAGTCGGGCTTGACCGACTTTCTTTCTTGTTTTAGTTTGACAATGGCATTTTGCCGTCAGTCATATTTACAAAATAATGAAAGTTACTTATTAAGAATAGTTTATATATGTAATTTTCTCTTTTTTGAAAATGCTTATTATATATCCTGCGAGTTCAAAATGTCTATGATTTGGGATTGAGATAGGGTGGACTTCGGCCAAAAAGTGGAAAGTATCCTCCTTTGCAAAGCGAGCATTCGTTTTCAATTGAGGTATTGGAACTGTAGGTACTGCAATTCAGCGCAAGAAGATCACATCGAGCTGTGAAAATTTGTGATATTGAATTCACGTGGTAGCGGTCATTGAAATAATTTCCATCACTCAACGAGAAGCTTAGATGCTTGTACATCCGCCTGTTTGTGCTTTGTTGGGCCTCTGCGATAAATTTTTCATTTGAATTCGCTGCAATACGCTCTAAAATCGAATCGTGCGAATTCTTCCAAACCTTGGATCACATTATATTCTGCTGCCATCAAATGCCATTCTTGAAAACATTGCCCTTCCCTTGAGAGCAGTTCTTTTGTTATTTTGTGTACCAATCTTGTTTCCGGCTTGTCCATCACTTTTCTCATGGATTGGAAATGCATGCCTAGAGTATAGCAGTAAAGTTCTGGAAGCCCAGTGTCCAGGTGAATTGCGTAGGTGGGACTATTTCGAGGCAGTTTGAACAGTTTCTTGATGAACAACCTTAGCAACTTCTCTACATCGTTGTGTCTAGAGTATCCCCATACCTGTGATGCGTAACACATAATAGACCGAGCTGTTGCCTCAAAAATTTTGTATTTTACGCTCGGTAGCACATTTTGTTTACTCATCAGACTGCCCCAGGTATTGTTAAGCGCCATTTGAGATTCACTCAGCTTTAGTTTAAGATGTGTTTAAAATTTTCCGTTTGCACTAAGTGTAACTCCTGGGTACTTGTACGACGAGACTCTCTTAATCTCTGCACCGTTTATACTCCACGATTCATCTTGAGCTTTTCGGCCTCTGCCATCCCTAAAGACCAGTTCTTTTGATTTTTCAATATTGATCTGCAGGTTCCAAGTATTGCAATAGTCGTTTAAGTGACTCAGCATGCTTTGCAGCATACTTGCGGAGTCAGCCCGAAGCACCATGTCATCAGCGTAGAGTAAGGTCTTTATGTGATTGTTGCCATAATCAATTCCTCCAGGCAGCGCTTATAAAGAGCGAGAACAGGAGTGGACTCATCACGCAACCCTGCTTTACTCCTGCGTTATTTTCAAACCAATCTGATAATTGTGAACCATCCCAAACCGCAGCAAAATTTTCATTGTACATCTTGTGAAGGGTTTTAAAAATTTGAACGAAATACCTATGTTGCTGAGCTTGTAGATTAAGCTTCTTCTATTTATTGTGTCAAACGCCGCTTTAAAGTCTATAAAGCAGACAAAAAGTTTTTTTTTTTGGACTGCAAATAAGTGGCTGCGATCGATGACAAAATAAAGATACAATCTACTGTCGAAAAATCCTTCCTAAAGCCAAACTGGCTTTCGCTAAGCAAATCACGTTTGTCCACCCATATCTCTAAGCGCTTTAAGAGTATTGAAGAGAACAGCTTCATGGCCGAGTTAAGAAAGTCTATACCTCTGTAGCTGCTTGCCTCTGTTAGGTTTCCTATTTTGTATAATGGAAATATTACACTCTTTTTGAAGCTATCTGGTATTGATCCGGAGGTGAGTTCTTTGACAAAATCTGGTGTTGCATGTTTGAAGAACTCTGCAGGTATACGGTCTTCGCCCGGTGCCTTATTCGTTTCAGCTTTTGTGATCGCCGCCTCAATTTCCGATGTGCTAATTTGCATGTTCAGGTCGTCGTCTGATGTATTGGGAAGTCCGAAATGAAATTGTGCTCCACTTTGTTGGATGAAAAGGAGATTTTTAAGGCTTTAATTGGACTAAGACTTGCAGTGCCATTAAGTCTTCTTACCATACTCCAGAACGATTTGCTATCCTTTATTTGCACTATTTCTCTCTCGATGCGCCGGTAATATTCTTCGTTAAGCCTAGGCATTCGCACATATTTATGAAGCGCTGGCCACTTGTGTCGATCTTAAGGTCCCTTGATTTTCTGGCTATATTAGCATATCTGCTGGCCGATTCTTGCGTTGAAGTCTCCCATAATCATAACCGTATTGTTGTCCAGCTCAGTTAGGGTATCGTACAGCTTATTGAAATCCGCCTCCCAACTGTTACAGTTTAGATATACCGGTATAATTTTAAGGGATTCCGCACCAAGATTGAGCTTCTTAATAGTATATCCATTTAACGTAATAAAGTCCATATCTAAATCGCGATAAATTGTTTTCCGGATCCCATACAGACATCCTCCTGAGGCTCGACCACGAGTGGCGACACGCGTATGCAGCTTCATTTTTGTATTAGTAATATGATATGCTTTTAAATAGATTTGCAATATTTGGTCTAAATCGGTTGGAAAATAGTTCTTAGTGAGTAAAACTTGATTGTTTCCAAATTTTATAGTTCCTAAACTCTTCCATGATAAATATTTAATGCTTTCAAACAGATTTGGACAGTTTGTTCGAAATTGGATGACTATCGGTCGTACAATATGTTTTAGAAAGAATATTTTTTGATTTTAGCCTCCCTTAAATCTGATATTTTAAAACCCGCATTTGCCAGATTATAAAAACTTTGGCACAGACGAAGTAAGCTTGACCTCCTCGTTTTTGTATTCATGTATCTTTATTCCCGCAAGTTCGATTTGATTGACTTTAAAATCCGCATAAAATGCGCATAAATGTCATTAATCACCTGTCTTCATTGGCTGCCAACTCTTACGCCTACGATGATGATTGCATTTACTCCCGACCCACCTCATATTTCATCAGGTTGTTGGAACTTTTCGCAAAACTTTGTATCTGGCTTTCACGCCCAGCAGCTCACACACACGTTCGAGTTAACGCGATTAATGAATGCGCCAGTGGCTCGAAAGCAAACACCAGCAGACAAAAAGTTGAACACTGATGTGGGTGGGGGAGGAGTGGTGTAGGTAGGCCTCTTCTCCAACTTCAAAGATTACATCGATAATTAATAAAATTAAATACAAAAGCACTCAGTCTTGCACGGCTCTTGGGCCAACCGCAGGACTTGGGTCCCGCCTTGATTAGGTGGCCACAGGCGTGTCAAGACGGGCGCTGGTCAGCTTCTGGTCACATTAATTACAAACCAATGACCGCAGGGGCTCGCACACACTCACAGATAAGGTGACTGCTCATCGTATCTTTAATTTGCGGTAATTTATGAAACTCATTATGTGCCTTCCAGTTCAACTTCAACGCGAGTTGCAAAAGTGCGTGCCCGCAACCGCAATAGAGAGCTGCGAGCTCCCCCCCCCCCTTGCTGATCTCTTGAAAAAGTTGGCTTTTTGCCGGGGTAGTCCAAAACTTTTCGCGTAGTTTCATTTAAAGTCCTCGAAAGTTGTTAGTGCTTGGCAACTTGCAATTGTTGGTTGGGTTCTGGTTCGCATTAAGTTTGTGGTTTTGGGACTGGCACTGGGCGTGAATGTGGGCGTGGGCATAGGCTCACTCATTATCCTACTGATTTTTAGCACGAGTTTTGTGCGCCGCAATTCCACGAATTTGCACCTACACATAAATGTGGCATAAATCCAATTAGGCGGCACCGGCAGCGCTTTAATTGACGTGGTTGTCGGCTACGTGTTGGATGGGCCCAGAGCCATTCGCCATGGTCATGTGGAGCAGCGATGCCAGTTGAATGGCAGTAAATGAATTTCATATCATGGGCTGACATGCGAATGAAGGAATGAGTGTTACGATATGGGTGTGTGTTTTTGAGCTTTCCATTGGGTATCAATTGGATAATCAAAGATCAAAATACAAAACAAAGTGTCTAATTTAGGAGGAGGAACTGTGAGATTCTTAGGCCAGGGCATATAGCTATTCATTTGAAGGAGAATATGCAGACAATCGCTGTTAAATCAATCGGATGAAAAATGAATAACCCCTTACAAACTTTTTCGGAGATTTTACCCCCTTGGAGTCAAACCTTACAAAACCCCCTCTTAGTTCCCACTTTTACCATAAATCGAAACTATTGTACAAATTTTAGCCTCCAATCTATAACCGTTTAGGCTGTGCGTAGATTGCCAATCCGTCCAATCCACGAAGCGACCGTCGACAGTAAATTTCGGTATGCTGAGTGGGCAGAGAGTCACTCAGTTCCGAAATCTCGCAGGCTTCACACGTAAACGCGAAAAACAATTAAAACTTCTTAAAGTCTTTGTATAAGTAATCAGCTATCATAATAATACTATTAATCATCATTATAAGCGTTTCCCAGAAATCTCTTCAGTTTTTTTTAGAATCGCTCGCCTTGCCTTTCTGTGTGGTGTGCCACAAATATTGCCCGGCTACTAAATTAGATGACGGAAGTTAAGAGACTTGAAACCGGCTGCTCAAGGCCAAGTGTACCAACTTGTGAACTCGTGACCGAGCTAATTCTTATCACCTCCTTCTTGTTTAGTTCCAAATCAAATGGTTTGTACGCAGAGATTTCTGGGAACTCTTATATTAAAAAGAATTTTAGGGCCCACAAATTTGGAGGCTCGTTCGGAAATTTACTTTAACAATGTTGTGTGCAAAATGGTATTACCCATGTGAAGTTGTGGATTGCACTAAAATCGACTAACTGCATTAAAATTTGAAGCAACAAAGCAAAAAGACCAAAAGTGTCGAGTTTTCGAGATGTTTTTGGATATTACAAGAAATTGTAAAACTCAAGCCAAAAGAGCCAACAAGAAACCGACTCGACAGCAGCGAAAACGACAAAGGCAACTAGAAACTTCGCAAGCAACGAAGGCTTTACGAGAACATGAAAGAGAATCTGTTTTAAGCAGTGCCCTCCAAATGGAGAGGACAAAAAAAGTGTGCTTGTGTTGGTGAGCAAGAGAGCTCTCTCCAGACTACAGCCGTTTTACATGCAATTCAATGTTCACCGATTCACACAATCATAAGTTCGGCTCGCGTTTGCGTAAAAACACGACTGACTTCGGCTCGTGGTAGCTATGGCTGGCCGGGTCTGGTTTTAAGAGCAAATGGACCAGGGTTCCCCAAGAAGAGAGCGCGAAAATGTGACTGTTTCTCTCTCTAACACACACTGACGCATGACTTCGGCAAGTATTCGGTGTGAATTGGCGAGTATGTTCGTCCCCCAGGGACAATGGCTGGGGAACTCTGAAATGGACAGAACAGAAAAATGTGCTTCTATTGGTGAGCAAGAAATACTACAGCCGATTACAATCATACAATCATACAACATACAATAATAAGTTCGGCTTGCGTCTGTGTAAGCGCCAACAAAAGAAGTGTGAATCATTACAGGAATACCTCTTAGCTCTGATGGCAATCGCAAACTCCATTGACCTATTAGACAAGAGTCTGATTGAAGATTTTGTAAATGACATCCAGACAAATGTACCAAAAAAGCTTTACTTAATCAAACCAAAGGCATGAGACAGCTTAAATTTCAAATCGAGGCTTATCAGTAAATGTGTGGTCCGCCAAGACCGCAATATATGTACAGGGTGGTCCATTTAAAAATTGGAATTTAATTTTGCTATAAAAAAAACAACGGCTCGATATTTTTCAAAGGTTGAACATTTATTGGAAAGGTTGGTTCTTGTCATTTTTTTATGAAAAACAATTTCGGTCAAATGAATGAATGGTAGAACATTTGATCCACCCAATTTTTGAGAACATTTTCAACTGCTTCGGCACGTATGTCAGCAATAGCAACTCGAATCTCGTTCTTCAACTCAATTGTTTCAGGATTGTTTGCATAACATTTTTCCTTGACCGCTCCCCAAAGATAATAGTCTAACAGTGTCATATCACAGCTTCTTGGCGGCCAATTCACATCTCCATATTTGCTGATTATTCGATTTTCGAAGATAAAGCGCAGCAGATCGATTGTAGCGTACGCTGTGTGGCACGTAGCGCCGTCTTGTTGAAACCAAATATCGTCCAAGTCTGCCGCTTTAATTTCCTCGAAGAACCAATCACTTAACAATCACCATTCACGGTCACGGTGGCTCCTTCTTCATTTTCAAAGAAAAATGGACCAATGATGCCTCGAGACCAAAATCCGCACCAAACAGTGACACGAGGTGGGTGCATTGGCTACTCGACGACGATATGCGGATTTTCTGTGCCCCAGATGCGAGAATTTCGCTTATTAACATAACCACCGAGGTGGAAAAGTGCTTCATTCGAAAAGATGGTTTTTCTGTAAAATTCACCATCTTCGGTCAAACGATCTTCCGCCCAATTTGCGAACTGTAGACGATTCGGATGGTCAATTGGCTTTAGCTGCTGCACAAATTGAACTTTATATGGCTTCATGGCAAGGTCTTTATGCAAAATTCGCATCAAAGAAGTGCGCGAAATGTCCAATTGTTGAGATCGATGGCGAATTCACGCACATTTTCAGCAACAGCAGCAATGTTTTCGGTCGAGCGCACCGGACGAGTACGTACACGGGTTGGTTTATCCAGCAGCATTCCAGTTTCACGAATTCGCTTCATGAATTCATCCACAAATCGATTTTTCGGAACATTATTTTTGTTAAATGTTTTTTTCAAATTTCGCACAGTTTGAGTCGAGGACTCACCACTTTGGAAATATGTTTTTAATATTTCCCAACTTTCTTCAAGCGAATAGCGACCCATTTCGTAAATGTCAAAGTTTTTACTAAATATTAGTTGCTTTCCGAATAAGTTTTGACGTTTTTAAAGTCAAATTATGAATAGTTCAAATTCCAAACACTAGATGGACGACCCTGTATATATAATTTCCAGATCGGTGATAGTGAAAGTCATTCTAAAAGAGTTTTTGAATTAAGTGTGGAAAAGGGTCAGTGCTACAAGTTAAGCAAGAGATGACACAAAATAATATTGTACAGGATGAGGGTGTGATAAAATCAACGTGTAAGTTAACTTCCTTTATTTGGAACCCATTTTCAAAGACCCTGTTGACAAAAGGGGCCAATTTGTGTTTGGTGAGTTGCAGTATTTTTATTAATTTAGGGGTCGGTCAGTTGATAGGAGGAGAAGAATTCCGAAAAATAATGTCAGTGGTTTGATGGAAAAGGAAATATTATTGACAATTGAATTATAAGCAAGGCTGTAAACCTGAAAAATTTTGGTGAAAGTTCGGTCCGGAGGTTCGAAACCGTGGTAAAGTCTAAGTTTCAGTTCGCGGACCGGTTCCTGTACTAATCGACACCAAGGTTTTGGTTCGAGTCTGGGTTCATAGATTGTTAAATAGTTGACCGACTTTTGCCTTAACATTCAGTCAATATTTAATCAGGAGAACGCGCTCAGATTACCAAGCTATGTATATGTGTCGTCAATCGATTGGACCACATTCCTTATTGTTATCATTCATAGGTGTTCTAAAAAGTCTTTCAAAAGTGTCTGATCTTTGAATTTTGGAAGCCTCACCTTCTACGTACATACCCAGACAGCATTTTACGATATTTCTGATCACATTTGAGTCTTTTTGGAGTCCTCTGTCTGATTAAAATAGTCATAAATGATACTTTTGTCGGGATAATATGGTACCCAAGCCGAGAATCTTCTTAAAGAGTCGCTTATAGCCCGTTTTTCTCATCAGTTTAGACTCAATTTCGAGTCATATTTCCAATCATTTGCGAGTCCTTTTCTAGATGTCTTTCAATAAATCACGTTTTGAGCATATCTATGAGTCATTTCCGAGTCTTCTTTAAATCGGACATGAATTAAATATCTCTAAGCTTCAAAAGAGCTTAAACTGGACTCATCCCCTTCTTTCTCCTTTTCCCTTTTCTTTCTTCTCGAAATCGCAAAATGGATTGGATTTCTAAAAAGCATTTTTAATTATCAACTCAAGCGATTCAGTACTATACAATAGTTTTATTATATAGAAAAGCTATTCAGAAATTGCCTTAAATGATTGTTTGAACCTCACCCTTTTTTTTCGTATACATGGGGTTCGGTTCGGGTTCAGGATCGGGGGCTCAAATATTTGAAGGGTTCGGTTCATGGTCCGATTCGAGGAACCCGGAAAACCCGAACCCAACCGGTTCTTTGGGGTTCGGTTCAGGGCCGGTTTGCAGCCTTGGTTATAAGTACCAGCATCCCAGATGTTTGACGAACTGTGAACAAGGGAAAGGGGATGACCAATTGTAGTGCCGTCTCAAAAGGAAGTAAAAATCTAGTCGAGCTAAGTCATCAAAATAGAATTTTGGCAAATTCCAAGACTGACAAACGGAAAGCGAATTTAACACAAAACAATGAGATCAAATCGATTAGGAATTGGATACAGAACATAAGGCACTATGGAAGAACTTAAGGGTAAGGATCAAAGGCTTTCATAAATTGAATCCTAGATCATTTTAAGGGAAAAGAAAACACTGGAAAACAAAATCAAGCCAGTCAAAACTAGCTCAAGCCAAAGTTGTACTAAAAATGGGCTGGTCCTGGAAGCGATTTAAAATACTTTAAAACACTTTTTACTTTTACAAGTAAGAAAGTCGGTCAATTTACCTCTGTACCTGCAGCGAGCTTTCTTTTGTTCATAACTTGACCAATAGATGGCGCCACTACATGATTTTCAAAACTTATCAATTGATGGCGCCACTACTGTGACCATTTTAGCTACTTGTTTTAATATGTGTAAAAAACATTACTGAATATTACTTAAATGCTAACAATTATTGATTAGTTGTACACGCGCCTGCTGTTCACAAGGTCAGAGGCCAAAGACTCACCCGCTGACGCGTTGGGACTAGAGATGAATAGTGTGGCCAGGTCTGCCAAAGTACTCCCCCTCCAGTGACCATGTAGGAACTGATAAATCCGTAGTACTGAGCCATTTGCAACGAGTACAGATTTGCGTAGTTGCATCAACGGTAACCTCGCGTGGAAGCCGTTGCTTTGTGTGCCACTCGCTGTGGACTTTGTTGCCACTTTGACTGGACTTTGTTTGCCACTTATTGTGGACTTTATGTTGAGATCGAGAACTTGTAGCTAGACTCAGGCCGGCACCAATTGCCAAACAAAGATCGTCTCGAACTGTAGCAGGTTAGTTGTGGTCGATCAGGTATGGGGATCGTTGTGCATAAACATGGGCGATGATGAAAGATGCGATGAAGATCCATGTTTAACTGGAGTAGGAACGATCGTCTGGCAGGCTGCGTACAATGTCAGATCTGAAAAATAGACGAAAGCTAACTTCGGCTCGATCGAAGTTTATATACCCTTGTAGCTTGTATAATTTATATATATTAATAAATTAATTGATTTCCGTCGAGCATTCTTAGCTGAGTTATTTCCCAAACGTAGCAATAAGATGGCTCCTCTACTTTGACCATTTGTTTGCCAGTTTGTTATATGGCAGCTATACGATATTTTCATCCGATTTTGACCAAACTCCCCAAAATTGTGTGGAAACTGATAATATTCACAAGTAGAAGGTATAAAGACGCTACCATTGAAAACAAAAAAGTTTTTCTCACTAGAACTACTTTTTCGACCGATAGTTCCTATGGCAGCTATAGTCTATAGTCATCCGATTTAAATTATACTTGGCAAAATTGTGTGGTAGCATATAATATTGATCAGTTACAAGTTTGGGAGCGATAGCATTAAAAACAAAAAAGTTTTTCATACTAAGACTTTTTTTCAGACATATCTTTTGTATGGCAGCTATACTATATAGTTGGCCGATTTTCATAAAACTTAATGGAATTGTGTAAAAGCATAGAAAACTTATAAATGCGAGGTTTAGGGGCGTTTGTGTTGAAGACGAAAAAGTTTTTCTCACGAAAACTACTTTTTCGACCGATCGTTCTTATGGCAGCTATATGCTATAGTCATCCGATCCGGCCGGTTTCGACAAATGCGCAGCGTATTTGTACCAAAAGGCTTCGTGCAAAATTTGATTAAGATACCTTTTAAACTGACGAAAGAGATAGCATAGAAACAGAAGGACAGACGGACAGTGTGGTCGGAGATACTTCCTTCTATGCGTTACAAACATCTGGACAATTTTAACATATAAAAATTGGTCGGATGCTAAACCAACGTGAGATCGGTTACATGTAGGTGCAGAGTTGGCTGAGTTCAGTGTGAAATCGTGTAAATTGGTCTGCAGCAGGGCGTGGAATGTTTTTGGCACGTGGACAGCAGGCGTGGGCAGCAGTTTTTGGAGAGCATGGGCTGCAGTAGGATGTGAACAGCTTGACTTGTAAGGGGCGACAATCGTGTACGGTCAGCGACCAAGAGCAACATATACAAAAAAACTACCCTTTTTAGTTTGTATTTATGTGTGTGTGAGTATTGGCGTCGCTGGCAGAGTTGGAACGCTTGTGTGTCTGTGTTTGGCGTTGCTGTTTCACAACTTGTAGAAGAAATTCCATTGCCAAAAGCACATCTTGGCTGCTGTTGCCGGCTGCGAATGAGAAACTTCTGGTTGGAGCGCAAGCTGTGTGCTATTCCATGTGCCTGTGTGTCTGAAAACGCGGCAAAATGTGTTTCAGTGTATGGTGTAGATGTATGTGCGGTGTGTGTAGCCTCAAATCGCTGTTTCTGTTGAGGATCTGCTTGGTTGCTGTCGAAATAGTGCTTCTTGTCTTCAGTTAGCTGGTCGCCGTGCAGTGTGCGCTATCGAGATTCGCTAATAAAGGTTGTTTTTATCCGTTGTTGTTATTGGACTGATTCAAAACTCAAATAACGTGCCACCCGCTGGTTTATTTAATTAATGCAAATCTGTCTCTCAAGTATTCAAGCTTTGATCTTTGATATTTTGCTTTAGGCAACCAAATGAACACAACGACAAGAGGTTGCTTTTGGGTTGCTAAAGTTTTGTGGAACATGCCTGAATATATGTCTACAACTTATTGTACATAATCAGCTTCTATATACCACAGAGTTGAGTGGAAATTCATATATGAGTGAGCTGCCACTGAAATTTATCTTACACTTTCTTTTATCAGCAAAGAAAACGAGACGGAGGGAAGTGACTTATCTTGGTCAGTCGCGCCTTAGGCAGAGAAACGAGCAAAAAAAAACACATTTGTCGCCACTTTAGTCTTCACTTGACTATAGGAAGATGCAGTTCAACGGATATAACCAGCAGTTCGCCTTGACCTTGGGTGTGATTTCAGCCCTGATCTTTCACACATTTGCTATTCGTTGTCAAACTCCGGATCCCTTAGCTAATGGATCCGTGATGGCACGCAGAGGTCTATTGCGTTATCGTTGTGATACGCAACGCGGCTACGTACTGCAGGGCCAATCGAGACTGTTTTGTAATCATGACGGTCGCTGGGATGGAGTTCGTCCTGTTTGTGCCAGTGAGTGAGAGCAGCAGCATATTTCAGCAGCAGACATGATTCCCTTTACACTTTTCAGAGCCTGGTTGCACGAGTCCTAGTGATGGTGCACTGGAGCATGGAGATATTACGCTGAATTCTGTGTTCAAGGCGGTGGTCACCTGTGAGGATGGCTATGTGGTGGCGGGCAGTGCGTTTGCCTTTTGCAATGGTAGAACTTGGGATCGCTTGCTTGGCTCCTGTCGTCCGAGCAATCATGCACATAACCATGCCTGCGATTTTGAGAGCGAGGATCTTTGCGGCTGGAGTCCACAAATGAGTTTCAGTCAACCTTGGCGACGCGTGGCCACTGTCGAACATCTGCATTCACAGCAGACTGGACCCAGGCATGATCATACGCTGCAGAGTCAATTTGGCGGTCATTATATGCTAATGGAATCATCGAGTAGTTCAATTGGCTTCTATCACCTGATCTCGCCCATTTATCCACGAGAGCTGAGCCTGAAGACCGCCTGTTGTTTTCGCTTCCACTATTTCATGTATGGGGTGGGTGTGGGCACTCTGCAGGTGTCGGTTAAGAAACACTCCCTGGCACTGGATCGCATGTGGCAGTACGAGCGTAATAAGTAAGTATGAATGAGCGGAGGCGGCGGCTGAAGCAAAGATAAGACTTTTAAGGCATTTGGTTTCTCAGTTTGATGAAATTTAGGATTTCCGGCAGTCAGGGTCCACAATGGGTGGAGCACACCATACAAATTGATGAAATGGAGGACAACTTTCAGGTACTTTTCACGGTCAGCGATGCGAGACATCAGTTCGGTGACATAGCCATTGACGATGTGCAGCTGATGACGGGCAGTGATTGTGGTGCGGGTGCCTTTACAACAACAACCGAGCAGCCAGAGGCAACTGAAGATCCAAAGATACTGGTGTATAATGTTATGAACTGTACAAATAGATGTGGAGAGGCTGCACCTCAAGTGGAGACGCCAAATAGGGATGGCAGGCGAACTTTAGCCTGTGGTTGCAATGAAGCTTGTGTGGACGCTGAAAATTGTTGTCTAGATTATGCTGAAACATGTGGCCCAGATATGGCGGACACTACAGTGCAGGATGATACAACCACCAGGAGAGCCACTACAACTACAACTACAACTACAACTACAACCACAACAACAACTAGGAAACCACCAGTAACTACAACTACAACCACCAAAAAACCAGCCACAACACCAACAACCACAACTAAGAAACCCATAACTACTACTAAGACCTCCACCAGCACATCAACCTCTAGTTCCAGCACTGTTAAAGTAATCATACCTACAACAACTTCCACAACAACATCTACAACAACAACCACAACACCTTCCACCACAACATCTACTCAATCATACACTTCAAGCACAACAACCACTAAAGTAATCGCTGCGTCTACTCCCGCACCAAATAGCCCGGGTAAGTTTATTTCTTTTAGTTTATTTGTACCCAGAATTCCTACTTAAACCAAACCAAAGTTCAGAAATTTGCTGAACCTGAAACGCTTCCAAACCTAAATTTTCGGTTCGGTACAAAAAATTAAAGACATTCTGAACTCTGGCCAATTTGTTGTTATCAATATTGTGCTACAAAGACTGGAAATCATTACGAAAATATAAAGGATTTTCAATATAATTTCTAGAAATATGTAATAATAGAAATAAGAGTCTTTGATGGCACAAATAGAGAACCGATTAAATCAAACCTTTTAAACATTTTGACAGCTTATTAATGTCAACAACTTACTGCTATTGCGCTAACTGTTTTATCAGTACCATGATGTCTCAGTTGATCAGGTCTTAAAATTTATTTTGTCTTATCAAAAGTGCAGAAATTCTGAATACTACAGTCGAACTTCTCTATATAACGAAGTTCTCTATATAACGAATTCGTTTCCTGAACACTGCAATTTCGTATTTCTTTCTCTATATTACGATTTTTTCTTTATAGCGAAGTTTGTATTGGTACCGTTGTGATTCGCTATATGGAAGGTAGACTTTATTTTGAATATTAATCACATAAATTGGATTTCTATTAAATTTTGCGTTAAACTTGGGCCGAACCAAGATTCGAACCAAGGCTTAATACCGGAACCGAAATAAACCGTTTCAAATCAAGTACCGGAACCGCAACCTATACAAATTTTTTTTTGAGAACCGAAAACCGTTTACAGTTATTAATGCAACCGATAGCACCGAAACGAAACCGAAACGTTGGTACCGGTACAGTTTCGGTTTTTTTTACATTTGCAGAGCGCATCGTAGATTTGGTCACGAGTTGTAGCTCAACAACTACAGGATGCTAAAATATTTGCATCGGAAGACATTTTCAACATTTGCCCCAGTTTTGCGGCTGCAGATAACGACTTTCTTCTGCACCGGAAAGTGTGGAACTCAGTCCGCGAAATTGTACGCATATTAGAACCAGCGGAGGTGGCCACAACTAAACTTCAAGCCGAAAATCTGGATTTGGGTGATTTTAAATCCATTTCGATAACACTGCAAATTGGAAATCTCTAGCAAAACAGCTACTGGATTTCATTAAGACTTTTCTTGCACTTAAACGCGTTCGAAACCAAGAGAACATGCTCAACTGGTGGTCAGAATCCACCACAAAGTTCCCAGAATTGTATGAAATTTCAAAAGTCGTGCTTTCTGTTTCAGCTACGCAGGGTAGCGTAGAACGCCTATTCTCTGGCGGAAAATGTATAATGAGTGCCCTATAAAGTTGTATGGACTTATCTACATTGAATGCAATTATCTTACTGCGAGCAAATCACAAGAATGCTATATTAGTATAATAAGACGTGGACGTATAAAATTCAAAGTAAAATTTGAAAACTAAAAATGTGACATGACATAAAGCCCACGATCACAACTTTGAGATATAACTCGGAACTTTCCTGGGCCTTAGTCCGTATTTGGATTTGAATTATTTGACAACAAAAATACCACATAGAGAATGTAACAAAAGACTGAGGCTTAAATTTGGTTGTCATTTAGTGATATTCCATCTTATATTGGCTAAAAAACCGTGAATAACTCACCATAGAGAAAGTTTTTATAAGCATAAGCAACGTCTAATAAAAACGCGAATTGGAGGACCATGGATGTCGGTTTTTTTTTGTTTACATACACACCTGATCATATTAATAGGTACACACATCAACTCTGACTTTAAGGTGACAGAAAACAGTTTTATTCATTGTTTCAAACTTAAAATTTGTTCTCATTGGTTCATAAACTATTTGTTCTTAATAAAATAAACTTAATTGTAACATAGAATAATAATATAACATAAAAGAGATCATTTTGTGTTTCAGATACGTTTTCAGTGTGATCATAATAATAGGTACACTTCATGTGTTGGAAAAAAAAAAAATTTTTAATTTCCATTTTGTGTTCTTTTTTTAGGTAAATTAGTATTTTCTAAGTATCCAGTGTATCCACCTCTATTTTTGGCCACAACTGCTATTCTTTTTGGCATACTTTTAATAAGAGCCTGGCAGGTCTCTACTGGTGTCCTTCCCATAATTTTTGTTTATTTGAAAATGAATGCTTTGCCAATTTCTATTTTAAGTCTCCCCACAAGTTTTCAATGGGGTTAAGGTCGGGGTATTGGCTTGGCCACTTCAGAACGTCAACTTTTTGGTCCTCGAAAAATTTAGATAACAGCCTTGATGTGTGTTTAGGATCATTATCTTGCTGAAATACCCAACGTAATGGCATATTTACCTCAGCATACGATACCATAACTATTTCCAATATGGATTTGTACTCTTCAGCACTCATTTTGTTCGTAGTCTGATAAATTGGACATACGCCGTACCAGAAGAAGCAACCCCATACCATTATATTGCCACCTCCATGTTTGAATGTTTTTTTTTGTAAACCGTGGATGGAATTCCTTTCCATTAGGGCGTCGAACATTCCTTTCACAGTCATTCCCAAACAAATTAATCTTGGTTTCATCGCTCCATAATATGTTTCTCCATTTTTTTCTCCCCGGTGCATCCTACCCAGTCTTTGTGGTCCCTTGCAAAAGTTTGCCTCATGGTTTTTTCTGGCAATTCTGCCTGGTAGGTTGTCCTCTTGTAGTCGTCTTCGGATAGTTGGAGCACTAACTGAATTCCCAATTTCGGCTGCAATAGCCTTCGATGACTTAAATGGGTCCTTTTTGCTCAAAGTTACTATGTAGTGGTTAAGGGTTTCTGTGGTTTATTGTGGCCTTCCACAGGTTTCCTGTCATGGTTTTCTTTCTAATGCATTTTTAACAAAATTATGAGACCTGTTCATTAATTTGGCGATGGTTCGTAAAGATTTGCCTACTTTTCTCAGACTAAGAACCAATCGAGCTTCTTCTTTAGTACAATGAGAATTTCGACCCATTTTTTCTGAAAAAAATAATTATTTAATTCTCTGTATTGACAGGAGCTATACTTAATTTACCTTTAGTTACCAAGAAATCACTGATTACAAAATTATTCACTTGATACCTGTGAGAAACGGAGACTGTACCTATTATTATGATCAGGCGAAATGTTTGGTGGACTCGCAATTTATAGAAAAGCTTTGATATACGGGGCAGCCCCTCTTTCAACTCTTTGTCACAGTGTGGCCAGACATTGACAACAACAAAAAACCAAAAATTATAAAGTTGTCAACACTAAAAGTACGAAAAATTCATCTATAATTAAAAAATTCTGATTTGTACCTATTAATATGATCAGGTGTGTATGATCCGAAACCCTTCTTTTCTGTGAACCGCAACTACCGACTGTTTTTAAGTCAAATGTAGCAATTAAAATAGACCGCTACAATTTCGAAGAAAAGTTCTTAAATTCTTAAATTCCTATGTCGCTAGGTGCAACACTACCTAACAATTACAGTTTTTCCAGTTTTGAAGATAGATTGTTCATACCTTCCAGAGATATCTAGTTGTCAAAATTATTTATCGATTTGCTGAAGGAATGATAGAGATCGGATGAACGATGCACAAGTTATGAGCAAAAAAAAGTTAACCGGCACTCCCCCGGCACTCGACAACCATATTTTTGTGTGTGCCTGGGTTGCTTACCCACTTTATGTGATCTTAGGTTACAAATAGCTTTAAATTTTACATACCGGTAGTACGTACCGGTATACCGAAATGAAAATCCAGGTACCAATACGAAACCGAATATCGAAATAAACAAAAAACTGAACCTTTTCCCGAAACATAAGCTTCGATACGTAACAGAACCGGAACCGGGACCGAAAAACGATTCGGCTTGATTCCCTGATTAAACCAAACTAAATATTTAATTCATTTGATGCAATCTATCCAGAAAAATAATGTTGTAGTAGTAGTAGATATTTATTAATATAAATTTTTGGCTTGATTTTTAACCGTCAGCCATAGCATTTGAGTTTTTGTACATTGTTAACGATATAAAGAAACAGAAATTTAAAACAAAGAAACATAGTTTTCGATTTAAGCATTGACCAAGACGAAAAAAAACTAGTTAGAAAAGATACATAATTTAATTTACAGAAAAAGTTACAAATATTCATTTATAATAGCGGTTCTATATTTTAGCGCCTGTTGTAGAAAGGAGGATAATGTTCTCCAGTTCTTTATGACGTCTGCTTCTGAAAGGAAACGGCTTCCCAGATGGGCGCTTCTTATCTCAGCTAAAATTGTGCATACCCCAAGCAGATGCATAACGTCTTCAGTTGCGTGCAAATTACAGAGGCCTGTAGTTGAGACTAAGCATCTCACAGCGTGCCCGACATATAAGTGAGATTGCTTGAGTGTCATAACGGTGATGAAAATAGTTAAGCGATTCCAGATTCAACTCTAGTTTTTTGTAAGTGTTTCGGACCACACTTTGCCTGGCTTGACTTAGAAAAGAGTCTCGTTCTCTGATAACAGCTTTCTCCAACAGCAATTGTTAAGATCTTTCCCATGATCCGACGCTTTGAAGATCTATGGATACCTCATGAACCTGAAATAAGGACAGTCAATTGTCTAAAATTTGTGTTTTTTCCGACAGCATCATAGCAGTGACTGTTTTGGCTAGTCTACAATTCGGCATATCCATAACTTTCCATATGTATGTGAAGTGGTTTTGCAGACGGTACAAGAATAAAGAAGGCAGGCCGGTTTCTAAGTGGAGCAAATTTGGAGTAGTGCGGGGTAGTTTAAATATCCGTTTAATAAATAGTCTTTGCAATCGCTCCACCACCTCATATCGGCATTACTGATCGAACAGTGGCTTCAAACATTCTGAATTTAGTGCTCGGCAAAATATGTCGTTTTCCGAAAAAGTTTTTCCAAGTGCTATTAATTGCTTTCTTAGAGTCTTGCAGTTTTTCTTCTAAGTGCGGCTTGAAGCTTAAATTTCCAGTGATAGTCACGCCAAGATATTTAAAAGTTTTTACCGTTTCCAACTCAACGCCATTTAAAAACCATCTGTCGACCCTTGCACTACGGCTTCTTCTGTCTTTCACAATCAAAACTTTCGTCTTATCCACGTTTATCTGTAAACTCCATTGTATTATTCATGGCTTGAAGCATCTCGGGGGACTCTGCTAGTAGCGCCATATCATCTGCATACATTAATGCCTTGATGGTGGTGCCATTAATGTTAACGCCTCCAGGAAGGTAGGTTGTAACGTCGTCGACATAAAGTGAAAACAGAAGTGGGCTAAGGAGGCATCCTTGCTTTACTCCAGTGTTATTTGGAAACTGATCCGAAAGTTGTCGTCCATTCCAAACAGCGAAGGTGTTTTCTTCGTACAGGCTTGAAATCATTTTAATGAAGCGCGTCGATACTTCTAGGAGGCTTAACTTTAGTAATAAACTTGAAGTCTATCAAACAGATATACAGCTTTCGCATTGAGGAGAGGTAAGATTTGGCAATTGCAGTAAGCACATAAACGCTATCGACTGTTGAGTAGCTTCGGCGAAATCCAAATTGAAACTCGCTAAGAATATTATGATCAATTATCCAGTTCGAAAGTCGTCTTAGCAAAATCGAGGCAAACAACTTCATGGCTGCATTTATGCAGGATATGCCCCTATAGTTGGGAGCTGATGTAGGGTCTCCTTTCTTGTAGATTGGGTAAATTATGCTTTCCCTAAAGCTATTTGGAGCTAAAGCTATAAGCGTGCGTCATCAAAAAAAAAAATGTTCCGATTTCCAAAATAAATTGTGCTTAACAAAATTGTTTGGGTGATGAATTTTGCTAAATCTCCTAACCAAAGACGAGAGATTTGAAACCAACCAAAAGAGATTTTGGGTTGAAAGATATTTCTGTGACACCTCCGATTAAATTTCGCAGTTTTATGGATCATTGAAATAAAAGTTATATAGCCGATGGTCAAGCCCAGGTTATCAACTATCTGAGTGCCGAATTTCATCCGAATCCGTTAAGCCATTTGTGCGTGAGTGACTAACAAACAGGCAAACATACAAACTTTCACATTCATTACATAAGTAAAATTGCATTGAAATGAATTAATGATAAGAAATCGATGTATGTAATCAGTTCCAAGTTTCTTGGTTTTTCAAATATTCCTCCCAATAATGTCAAACATTTTGTATATTTTGCAGATTCCACCACCAAGCGGCATAACAATACACGCATTAGCTGGCCCGTGAATCAGTCTGTGCTCAATGGCAACACCACGGATAGTTCCTCAAATCCGGCACGCTACTTGTGGTTCATTATGCTGGCCATCATACTTATCATCATTGTGGCCAGCTTAACATATCGCTGGAAATCTTATCCGGGTTCGGCGGGCATCAATGAGAATGCAGTTAGTTTTAAGAGGAAATTAGTCAATCTGAAGAATGCGGCCTTATCACAAGTCGGTTCATATGCAGTGAACGATAATCAAACAGAGGCGCTTTGTGCTGAGGATTTAAATGAAGCTAATTTTGTACAGTTTCAGGAAATGGGCGTGGATGCTCGCAATATGTCATAAAATTGATAAAAATAAAAAAAAAAAGTTACATAAAAGTCAGAGATGATGAAGTGGCTTAATATGTGTAAGTGCACAACAGGTGAGTTATAGGCCACAAGAAAAAAGGGTTCATATACATTGAATTATGCGAAGGTAAAACCTACCCTTCGATGATCTTCATCTTCTAATCAAATCTTTGGCAAGGAGTGTCAGTTACTCAGACTGTGCACGTGCCTCCTGCCCCGGGGCTAAGTGTGTTGCAACCACCGTTCAACCCACCAGCATCAGCCCACCACCACCAACCATTTACGGCTTGGCTCATGTTTTAACAGCGGCTTTTGGTTGTGATTTAGTGGCTGGCACAGGCGGCGGCAGCGGCGGCTTAGCGTCTGGCCAGGACCACCAGCAGCAGCAGCAGCAGCACGTTTTGTGCGGCAGTCAGCACAAATTTTGGGCATTCCATGCAATTATTGCCCAGACCAAAACCAACCACCAGCGTCGCCGTTTGCCTGCTCAACAAAAATTTTCACACAAGATTTTCCGGAAAATCCTAGCCCAATTGCACGCTTTAGCGTACTCCAGCGCGAGGCTTTGCATTTTTATTTTCCGCTTTTTTTTTTTTAAATGCCATACACCCTTGTCAGAGAGCTTCCACACCTTCTCCACCCCTCCAACCCCCTCCTGCTTATGCTGTTTGCCTTTGTGATTTAACGCCAGTTGCTCTATCGACTTCTCACACATCATTTGAGGGGAGTTTTTATATACATATTTTTTTTTTATTTTGTTTTTGTGCTTTTTAATTAAAACGGCATTTTGTTGCGCCAAGCGTGCCTCGGGCTGCCTTTAGGGCATTTCCTTAATGCGCAATGAGGCCCTAATTAAATGACTGCTTATCTAAGCTGAAGAAGCTGAGAAAAAGTGGGAGACACTTTGTGTTGGTTAAGTTGCATGTCGCATCGTAAATTTCCAAATGGACAAATTTTTGCATGCCACCCACGCCCACACCCTCCCCCGAGTGCGAGTGCGAGTGGGCTTATCTTCTGGGCAAGCCCACACACGACGACGACGACGACGACGACGCACCCTTAACCAGTTTCAGCTTCAGTTTCAGTTACTGTCCCTAGGCCCGCTTATCGTAGCAATAAATCGCATTAATTTATTGTTGTCGCCGCATATTTCGTGGACTGAGCCCGGCTCTACCAGTTTTAATGGGCTTGTCCCACCATCGGGGCGTAACGGGCGGTTTGGTCACTGCATTATTATTGTTTTCCATTTAACACTTTTTAGCGGGGCGCCACCACCACCTGAAAGTATGCCACATGCCACAACAGCAACAACACGAGAAACGAAAAAAATGTAATGGTATTTTTATACTTTTGTATGCAGTTTATGGCATTATGATTTCAGCATTGTGTTTGCAACACCTTAGGGAAAAACATTTTGTATGAATAACATAACACATTAATTGTGCAAAAGTAGCAACTTGTGATCTTTAACAGCTTTTTTAACAGAAGTGAAAAATACACAAAAAAAATTAATCATTGGATGTCGTTTTAATGAGGGAATTTTCTTAATAAATCAAATTTATGATTCCTGATATAATACTTGGAGTTATATTTACAACAACAACAAGCACCTGAGCGAAAAAAGTCGGGAGGCCAAACAAAGTATCAAAATGACATGGAATAGTTTCTTAAGCAAGCCCAACATAAACCTTAAAGCGTTTCACTATACATATAACCAAAATTCTATTTGAATATGAAACCATCCGACTATCGCACATTCTGTCAAATGTAATCAGAAGAGAGAAAATTTATTGGTACGACGACCTAGCTATGCACCTTTAAGCTTCGGATATCCAACTACCTCCCAGTAAACAATATGTGCGTTTTCTGACACTTTTGTGAAACTTTTTTTATGAGCATTCATCGTCATTAATGTGCACAAAAAAGAGTCCGGAATGAGCGTTTTTTTCTATTAAAACGGTCGCTCTTAATGTGGAAGTTTTCTGTTTCTAATCGGACTCTTTTCCGACACAGATATAAGTGCTTTCACCCTCTCAATGAAGCATATAAAAACCTCATATATGACACATGTACATAAGTTACTTTTCTAGGGCTTCTGAATCGTCTCCTCAAAGCCTCTTTTCAGACCCATATTGGAGTCCACTTCGAAAATGTTCAGACATAAGTGATTTTTATGACCCCGTACTTAGAGATCACCGAAAACCCTCAAATTTATGTGTTTACTCCAAAAACGCTCTTAAGCTTGGCTCTTTTCAGACACATAATTTGGAGCGCTCCGAACTTGGCTTGCTGGGATCAATTAATCAATAATTAAGCATTTACAAATACCTTGACTATAACAAGGAAACTGAATTTTGCTGTGAAAACTTCCCACAGAAGAAAATATTCTGGATTATAAAGGCTCGCGGAGGCCTTCTATGGTTTAAGGGAAACTCTTTTAATAATACCCGGTCCTGACAATGCAACCTGTGTAATCTCAATGAAGATGAGAGGATGCAACTTTTTATTGGAAGATGTCCAGTGCTGTGGGAATTTAGATGGAGATAATTCAAAAAAACATATTTAACTGAGGTGAAGATTGTGGATTTTTTAAATGAAAGTGATGCTTAAAATTGGTCAAAACTTGCAAATTACATAGAGCATGATGAAAATCATAGCTTATTGACCTAGAGCCTGCTAAAAAGCTCTGTTTCTATGCTATCTCCACCGTCAGTTTTAAAGCTATCTTAACCAAACTTTCACAAAGACTTTTGGTACAAATACGCTGCACATTTGTTGGAATCGGCCGGATCGGATGACTATATCATATAGCTGCCATAGGAACCATCGGTCGAAAAGTAGTTTTAGTAAGAAAAACTTTTTTGTCTTCAACGCAAACGTCCCCAATCTTCGTATTTCTAGTTTTCTATGCTTTTACATAAATCCACCAAGTTTTATGAAAATCGGACAACTATATAGTATAGCTGCCATACAAAAGATATGTCTGAGAAAAAGTCTTAGTAGGAAAAACTTTTTTGTTTTCAAAGCTATCGCTCTCAAACTTGTTACTGATCAATACTATATGCTACCACACAATTCTGCCAAGTTTGATTCAAATCGGATGACTATAGCATATAGCTGCCATAGGAACGATCTGTTGAAAAAGTAGTTCTAGTGAGAAAAACTTTTTTGTTTTCAATGGTAGCGTCTTTATACCCGTTACTCGTAGAGTAAAAGGGTATACTAAAGTCGTGCAAATGTATGTAACAGCCAGAAGGAATCATTTCCGACCATATAAAGTATATATATTCTTGATCAGCATCAACAGCCGATTCGATATAGCCATGTCCGTCTGTCCGTCTGTCTGTATGAATACCTAGATCTCAGAGACTAGAAGAGCTAGAGCAACCAAATTTGAAATGTAGACTCCTATTGTCTGCACGCAGATCAAGTTTATTTTCAATTTTTGCCACGCCCCCTCACGCCCCCGCAATTTGGAAAAAACGTCATATCTCCTACAGTTTTGATGATAGATGGTTCGTACTTTCTAGAGATATCTAGTACTCAAAATTATTTATCGATTTGCTGAAGGAATGATTAAGATCGGATGAACGATACTCAAGTTATGAGCAAAAAACGGTCAGTTAACACCCAGCACCCACCCCACCCATAACCTAAGCATTGCGTTCAGCAGCAATCTTAGTGAGAGAGAGAGAGAGAGAGAGAGAGAGAGAGAGACTTAGAGAGCGCACTGCGTTGCGCGTTATGTGTTAACTGGCCGTTTCACTCGTGACCAAATTCGAGCTGCGACATTAAGGGTGCAGAGTATGTAATAGTCGGGCTTGACCGACGTTTTCAAAAGTTTTGTTGTCTGATCTGTTTATCGTGATGAATTTGGAGTCATTTATGTTGGATTTAGTAATTGACAAATGTCTATTAATATCTGGCGGATAATAAATAGCCGAGTTAAAAAATGTTGCATACTTTTCGGCTGACCCACCTCAGGCATACAGGAAGGCTAATAAACATTTGTTTCCATGAGTAACGGGTATATCGAAGTCGGTTAGAGCCGACTTTAACTTACGCTCTCGTTTCTGTATAAATTCGTGTATGCTCTGGTGTTCCCCAAGGCAGTCATCTAGGACCTTTGCTTTTTAACTTATTTGTAAACGATATTCCGTCCGAGGATGATCTTACGCTTTGCCTGTCTTACGATGATCCAATATCACCTCTTCTCCTACAAAGGGACTTAAACTCTCTCAATAATTGGTGTATGATTAACAGTCTGCCACTCAACAATGGGAAACGTAACTTGCATGTTTCTTGTACTTTTCATGTACTTTTCATCGCAATACGCCTTATTTCTACGACTACATGATTGAGGATAAGCCAAGTCAGCGCATCTATAAAGTCGACGACTTGGGAATACAATTCGTGCCCAAGTTATGTTTCAATGGTCATATATCGCTTATTACTAATAAAGCTATGGGAGTTCTTGGCATCATCAAAAGATGATCTAAAGAATTTAATGAATGATAATATGTCACCAAACAACTTTACGTTTCTCTGGTCAGACCTATTCTTGAGTATGGCTCATGGGTCTGGTCTCCACACTACTAAAAATATCAGGATCAACTCGAATCTGTACAAAAACAGTTCTTACTTAAATTGGAATCCCAATAGGCATTTACCAGCATACGAGCACACACTATCCTAGGATCTACCTTAGTGTGCTTTTCATTCATAAGCTACTGTCAGGTGGGGTTGACTTAAGCGCTCTGCTTAGCCTTATAAGCTTTGCGCTTCCGGCACGGGTAACGAGAAAAATTTGTTCCGATTTATTTAAATCCTTGCCTCACGAACTATGCTCATCATGAACCCTTTCGCAATCTCTGTCTAAATTACAACAAGTACTATCATCTGCTCTCAGTAAACTCCCTATTGTTAGATGTAAGGACTAGTCTTTTGTCTAATCTAAATTCATAATTCTAAATAGTTTGACTGAACTTTGTTAAACTTTAAACAACAAGAAATAAATTTGACGTTAGTGGATTGTGGAGTAGTAGAATTTGCACGCTGACCGAGACGGACATGTGTATATAAATCAGAGTCCGGCACGTCTCAGTCTCCAGTGTTTTGAACAGGGCTCTGCGGCAGCGACGTCGACACACCGACACACTGCAACAACAAAGATGTGCTTAATCAGCGCGTTCTCGCGTAGCTAAACACACACACGTAAAGCCAAAATGTGCATGTGTGTTTTGCCAGCCCCTGATATAAATGGACAGAAATCGTATTGATAATGTATATAAAGACCGGAAAACCCCGAAGAATCGTTGGCTTACAATACATATTTTTATTATTTACCTAAACTCTAATTGATTTTGTAGTATTTAAACTGCTTCGACATACCGAGAGAATGTACAGTTTGGCTTAAATTGAAGCTGCTATAATTGACTATCAATGCTCTCGTTCAAATAAATAAAACTTGCATTTATCATGAAATCTTCTCAATTTGAGGCAGATTTCTGTGGTGCAAATACTTTCGTTATGTCACCACAAAAGAGTATTAAGAAGCACTCACATAAAATGCCGCAGAGGCTTGTATTGATTTATTTTTTTTTTTGTTGTTTATCAGCTGTGTCAGCATTTCGGTTTTGCAGTTTTAATCTTTATGCATTGGTCATGTGCGAAATTGTTGCCGAGATGCTTATCAATGGAAGCCCGAGGCGAAATTGCGGCATGTGCCATGCCTTTGACACTGACCAGAAGGCGAAGAGAGAGTGAGAGAGAGGGAGAAAGTCGTCTAGTAAGTGGGAGGTGGACTGAATATTTATAACACTACGGTTGCAATTTATTATGCAGTGCCAGAGGCACGTCTGGTTGTCTGGACATACATAGGACGACTTTGGCTACTTTAACAGTGGCAGTCACCAAAGATGTCACCTTGTGCCGCAGGCCAAGCACAAAACCTGGCCAAGATTTATGCACTCGAGTTATGGCACACACACATACACACACACTGGATGGCCATCCTTTTCTAACCAGACCTTATTGCAGTTCCAGTTGTTCCCGTTTGCCGACATTTCCTGTTGCCGTTCGTTATCAGTGCAGAAAGTTTGGTCGTCGGTGCCAGGCACTGAGGGTTTTTTTTTGTGTTTTTGTCCAAATGAATAAGATTCTATGGCTAAATTCAAAATGTAAACAAACAAACCAAGCAGATAAGCCACTTGTGTGTGTGTGTGTGTGTGAATGGCATAAACAAGTGAAAGAATTCGAACGATAAAATCCCTGACATATGAAAAATCTTCCCAGAAGAACAAATTTTATATAGGGGGGGGGTCCAGAAATAAACATCTTTCAGCTTTGGGTTTCGATTTCCTTGTCATCATTAAACCCAGGCAAAGCTAACCAAACTAATTAAGCATCACATTTCAATTCCAATTCGATTTTGGCCAACAACTTGGTATACTTCCTCCCTGCCCCCTGGGAGAACATGGCAAAAGGCATCCCTGAAATCGAAATATAAGCCAAATAAATTTCCCGTTTGCCAAATGCGCTTTCATAATTAATATGAGCCAATTACAACAACAACAACAGAAAGAGCAGAAACAACCATAATCTCCCATGACAACAAACCAAATGGCAAAACAAAAAGGACTTGCTCTTGCAGATTGATAGTCCAAAGTCGTAGCCCGAAATCCGCCTTCACATCCTTCGCATCCTTACAAAACACACACAAATAAATGAAAAGTGCAATGAAAACGGAATTGGCGAAAACTTCTTCCGCTTCCTCTCCACACTCCACTCGCAAAAACATATCGAAAATCAAACAATTGTCTTTGGGTACAATGGCTGGCACATCCCGGCTATTGATGTGTGTGTGTGTGGGTTGCATGGTTTAATCAGCAGCTTACAAGGGTAAACAATGGCGAAACACACACACACACACGCACAAAAAAAGCCAACGAAAACGAAGGGGCCAAAGCCAAAAAGTGCATTGTGGAGTTTTGCGATCCATCAAAATGAAATTGAAATCTTTTGCTCATTTTTGAGCTGGGAAGGTTGGGATTGAAATTCGTATTGGCATTGCAGTTTGTCTTTGGCTTGACTTGGCACAGGGAGGAGGATGAATGCTGCTGCTGCTGCTGCTGCTCTCTTCCCTTTTGTGCCATGTCAATCAATGTCAATAAAACAATTACTGTCACTTGCAGCTGGTGGGGAGGTGGGGGGGGAGGGGGGGAGTTGGTAGGGAGGCAGCTGCTGTGGACGGTGTCATGTTCAACTCCTGCAGTTTTCTGAAATCGAAGCAGGCAAGGAAAGTCGGCTCACATGCTGGGTTATCCCAGCCCACACTCAAATTTCCTCTGTCCAAATGCCGCACAGTGGCTGGATTTTTTGGAGTTGTGTCAATTGGCCAAAAATGTTGACAGATTTCAATTAGACAAAACTACTTAACTATGAAAATTTCAAAATTTTACTTGTTGTCTGTCTGTGAACTAAAACTTAAAGCAATGAATGGAAGAGAGTGAATGCGAAACGAAAGTACCAGTCGGATTTGATTGTAGTTTCACAATCATGCACAAAATCATAAGCTTAAACTCAGCATGAACTTGAAGTTCAACTTCTAGTTTCCATTTGCATCCCATCTTTTGGCAGGGAATCAGAAATAACGAATGTAATTGAAATTTATTTACAAATTGGTACTATAATATACTCTGTAACTGTTCAGGCTGCCGCTCGCATTCGTCCTCTCTCTCTCTTGAATGATTACACACTTAGGGCATTCATCGATCACCTCTGGGTTGATGCGGGCGAGATAGTTATTTAGGTGCCTGCTTTTCCCTGATCGGAGCTGGGCAAGAGGCGCACTGGCGCGCCTGGTGAGGGTCCTCTTCGCGGGATCGATGGGTGGCGGCCTGCCTCCCAGGACAACATTGTCTTGGTAGGCTTCTATGGTGCAGGCGACCATGTTGGTGTGTGCCTTCTTTTTGGCCTCAGCGGAGGTGGTCTGGGTGCGTCATTGTGTGACATGCTGTGGCTACTCTCAGCGCAGCGTTCTGCGCAAGCTGGAGGTTTCGCCATTGCAACCCAATGCATTGGGTGTCACTCAGAGACGGAGACCATATTGGAGCGGCATAGTTGACCATGGATCTACCTATGGTCTTGTATGTTGTTGAAATCGGCTCCTTTTCCTTGCCCCAGGTGCTGCCCGCTATCGCCTTCAGGACCTTATTTCGGCTTCTGACCTTCCTAATCACCTCCTCCGAATGTTTGGCGAAGGTAAACATGGAGTCGAAGGTGACGCCTAGGATCTTAGGATGGTTGATGGTGGGTATCCCATGTCCGCCAATGTGGATATCCAGCTGCGTCCTTACTACTTTCGTCCAAGTCGTTAGGAGAGTGGCAGACGATTTTGAGGCCGATAGGCTTAGGTTTCTACCAGCGAAGAAGTCAGCCAGGTGCAGAAGATATTCGTTTATCGTCTCCTCCCGTGGAGATGACTGTACAGTCGTCTGCGTAAGTTATTAATTTAACCTCGGGGGGTGGTTGTGGGATCCCTGCTATATAGGTGTTAAATAGCAGGGGGGAGAGGACACCGCCTTGGGGTACTCCCAGTTTGATGATGCCAGTCCTCGACTGTTTGCCTCGGAACTCCACTTTGGCTTGTCTGCCAGAGAGGTAGTTTGACAACCACCTCTTGGTGTGGTTGGGCAGGCTACTGTGAAGGAGGTCCTGTAGCAGGATGGTGTGGCTGACCATGTCAAAGGCCTTTGACAGGTCAAGTGCTACCAGGATAGACCTTTCGTGTGGTCTCACACTGTTTAGGCCTGCTGCGATGGTGGTGGTGAGTTCACACAGTGGTGCTGTGTCCAGCTCTAAAGCCGTGCTGGTGTTTGGCTGGGCGGAGGTGCTCCTTTAGGGTTTGGAGTAGGAGGACTTCCAAGATTTTAATCAAAGGGGATAGGAGAGCGATTGATCGGTATGAGCCACCTTGCTCCGCTCGCTTTCCGGACTTAAGTACTGGAATAATTTTCACGGTTTTCCAGATACTTGGGATGACCAGGGACCTGACACACAGGTTAAATGTGTGTGTCTGGTACCTGATCCCCAGCGGTCCAATCCAGTGGAAGGTTTCGAGTATTTTATCGCAGCCTACACTTCCTCTGCGCTAAAGGACATCATCGTCGAGTCATCTAAAGGGGAGGTTTCGCATTTTCCGGACAATCCTTCGCTTGTTTTTGTTCTTGTGTGCAGGGTGGGGAACAAATTGCCTATTGAAGGCCGTTGCACACTTTGTAGGACTAATTGGCATGCTCTCATCGAAGGAAATGGTCACCAGATCGTTCTTTCGTGGGTTGGTAAGCTGTTTTATGGTGCTCCATAATTTTTGGAGCCTTTGTCCAGCTCATTCAGTTTCTGGAGCCATTTCTTCTTCCGGTGCTGGTTTACTAACTTAGTGATCTCATCACTGAGGATCTGGATGTCGGGATTTGCGGCATCATCCTTCCTTAGGGCGTCCCTTCTCTCAGCCAGTGGGACGGCCTCAGCCGGAAAAAGGGGACGGATCTGTGGGATGCGTCCAGCTGGGACGCAGCGTTTGGCAGCGGAGTTGAGGATGTTTCTAAATGATAGTCTTTGTTGAATGAAATGCTGTGGCGGTGGGTGGGCTGGTGGGGGTTTGGGTGTTAACTGGCCTTTTTCTGCTCATAACTTGAGTATCTGTTCATCGGATCTATATCAGTAATTTGAGCAAATAGATTAATAATATTGATTACTAGATATCTCTAGAAGATACAAACCATTTATCCTCAAAGTTGTGGGAACGGCAGGGGGCGTGGCAGAAATTGAAAATATACGTTATTGACCTGCAAGCATAAGAAGTATATGTCCCATATATGTCAACTCTCTATCTTTTACTATCTTTGAGATCTGAGCGTTCATAAAGACTGACGGACAGCCGGATATGGCTGTATCGACTCTCTTATAGTCTCTGAGATCGACGCGTTCGTACAGACAGACGGACGGACAGGGCTATATCGACTCGGCTGTTAATGCTGATCAAGAATATATATACTTTATAGGGCTTGGAAATGTTTCCTTCTACCTGTTACATACATTTGCACAACTTATATAAAAAGATACTAGCCATTCTCAAGCAAACCAAGACGGATCGATAACTTAAACAAGCCAGCACGGATATGAGTACCAACTATGCCCTTTCGAAAGATATAAGCACCAAGTTAATCCCTAGCTTTGCCCTTTTGATGCCAGATGGTTCGTGGCCTAGATCAGCAAAGAAAATGGACAGAATTCTTCGCAGCAAACCTATCTGAACGATTTAAGCCCCTGAACACAGCGAAAACAAGCAGAATAGAACGCACCAAGGAGTACTTGGAAGCACTTGAGCTCCCAACTGCTCCTGTGACATTCCAGCAAATCGCAGAAATCGTCAAAGGCCTGAAAAACTGCTAAGCACCTGGTGAAGATTTGCCACATAATAGGACTGCCAACCAAGGCGCTGCTTTTTGGGGTGCTGTTATGTAACGCCATACTGAGAATTGGTCATTTATCAGAGCCGTGGAAAAATGCTAAGATAATCATGATCCACAAGCCTGGAACGTGCCCAGACTCTTACAGACCGATAGGCCAGCTCCCCTCATTGTTCAAAATTTTGAAAGCTGCCTATTACGCAGAATCTTGAAGGACGACAGGATTGAAAAAGCAATTCCACTCTTCCAGTTTGGTTTCCGAAGGAGTCTTGGAACTCTGGAGCAGCTCAATAGAGTTGGAAACGTCAAACTGAAAGTATTTGAAGCAAAGGAGTAAACAGTTGCTGTGTTTCTTGATGTGAAACAGGCCTTTGACTGAATTTGGCCTGATGGCCTACTGTACAAAATGAAATCGCTGCTCTTACTTTAATTGTACTTGCTTGTTAAGAGCTTTCTGACTGGAAAAACCTTCGCTGTAGTCCAAGAGGTAGAAGCATCAGAGACAAAGCTAACCAGCGCTGGTGTCTCACAAGGAATTGACTTAGGCCCAACGCTCTACACCCTCATCCACCATAATCTGACATCTAATCGAAAACCCCAAGTCGTCGACTGAAACGACTTCATGATCGCCACCTTTGCAGACGACTCAGCACTATTGGCAAGGGATCCCTGCATATACTCCGCTTCTGACACGTTGCAAGAGTATCTAATAAGAATCGGAAATTGGTGCTCAAATTGGACTAAACCATTCAAAATATGTCTGTGTTACCTATACGCTGAGAAAAAACGTGTAAAGTAGTTAACTGCTGAGGTTATAACTCAGGGCTAGCCAGCGGCACCTAAAAGAAATTTGTAACCAAAGTGGAACGTTGTGGGTGGAAGGTAAAGCGGGTTGTGTCAAAATTATTTCAAACTGAAGTCCTCGGTGGAAGCCAGAAGAAAAATCTACTATGTCGGGAACCAGGGAGCAGGGCGATTCGAAGAGTAGGGTCTTGAAACGAGCGTACTATTAGTACACAATGACTTTTCACATCAACTGACCATAAAAGAACTACTGTTTTGTTTGGAGTTTCGCTGCACTTCTGGCCGGGGGTAAACGACTGCAACTGGGCACGTCGATAAGACACCGCGGGTCTTCGAATCCGCTAGATATTGGTTCCTATGCTTGAAAACCAAGCTACCACTAGGTCCCTGCTCGGGCGCCATATGTAAAGTAGTTCCCTACCGAGGTTGTAACTCAGGTGCTCAAGTTGGAATATGGGACTAAACCACTCAAAGTGTGTCAGTGTTACCTACACGCTGAAAAAAGACGATTGCCCAGGAGTTTTTCTCCAAGCAGAGCTGTTGAATCACTTTGCAGGGTACCGATAGCGAGTTTTTCTTGACCGAAGGCTTACCTTCAAATCGCTTATAAGATGAGCTGGCTGCTATACTCCAGGAGCAAACTGTCACTCAAAAATAAGTTACTCATTTACAAAAGCATTCTCGCAGCTGCATGGAGAATAAACTATTGGACTACAGGTGTACGGCATAGCAGCAAAGTCGTACCTAGATGGCATAAGGATTCTGCAGGCCAAAATCCTAAGACGTATAACCGGGGCTCATTGGTACATGAGGACGAGAATTATCGAGGAAAACCTCAAAGTCGCTAAAGTGGGCGATGTTATTAATAAGCAACCCAGAGACTATATAGAAACACAGGCTGCCCACCCAAACCAACTTGCTAGGAAATTACTGCAGCCACGAACGAAGCAAGGGCGAAATTAGAAAAGAAGACTGAAAAGATTCCACCCTAAGAACCTTTGTAATAGAGAAATTGAAGTCTAAAAACACGCAAGGTAAAGCTATAACCTATCTGACTAACAAGGTAAATGTGTACAAATAATTTGTAAGAAAGCTCAAACCACAAACCGTTATTTACAGATAGAACAAATAGGCAACTAGAACAAAATGTAACCAAATGTAGTGTAAAATTGGGTTAAAAAGCCAGAAAAAGGTTCCAAAAATCTAATGTTATGAAATGTTTTTAAAAGAAAACAATATAATATAAAAAAATTATTAACCACATACAAAATTCGGTACTTTCCTTTGTTGCTTTGTTTTTTGTGCCGGAAGCTGGCTTGCCAATCTCTTTGAGCTTGCTATCACATCACATTTTTGACTCACTCTCTTTGTTTTCTAAGCTATCATGATGGTCTGCAAAAAAAAAAGCTAGGCAGGAATCCAACGTTCAACTTTAAGTTAGTTGACGCAGCTGGTTTTACAAAGAAACATCGCGTTCGGTCTGCAATCTAGTTGCTTTTGAAATATTCTTTGAAGAAAATAACACGAAATTTAGCTAAGAAGCGTATATAGTTTGGAGGTTCCGAATTTTACTTTGCCAATCTGGCAAGTTGGAAAAGATAACAACATTCTTTTTGACAGTTTTGTGACAGTTTTAATGCCATAATTTCTGCAAAGTGTTTTCAGTAAAAGAGCCACTGTGCCTGGCACTTTTTGGGCAAGTGTTTGTGGTTCCCCCACCGCAATCCCTCCCCATCCTTTTCAATGGGCAATAAAACTCAACTCTCTCTCTCTCTCTGTCTGTCTTTCTGTCTCTGCCGCTGTGACAAATCGTTTGCCTTAGACATTGTCTGCCATCGGCATAATCGACCAGTCATCATTGCAGTTTCAGTTCGTGTGTTGCCCAACTACCAACCGTACATTGTGTCCACTTTTGAGTTACATTGTCTCCACATCGAAGTTGCGTTGACAGTTATCGACATTTACTTCGCTTCCGACTGCATTTTGTGGGTTTGTGCGGTTCGCATTCCCAACCACATGCATTATGCATGTGGCCCTAAGAAACCCCAGTCACATGGAGGATGGGAAGCCTTAGGCAACACATGACAAACTTTGTGTTTAGCCAACAGTGGAAATTAAACCAGAAGAGAGTGAGATAGAGAGAGAGCTGAGAGGTTAAAGGAAGTTGAGTAACTGGAAAAGTTGGCTACGATTGTGTGCGGAATATCGCTAAGGGGCTGAATTGGTTGTGCAACTGGGGGATTGGCCAAAAATCACTGTGCTGCTTCACAGTGATAGACGTAACTGATTGATATTTAGTTTAAAACTGCTTGAGGATACTGTGGAAATTATCATTTCACAAGTTCACTTTAACTAACCAACTCTGTTTTAAGTTGTAGATTTGCGCTCTGTCAAATTTGAGTTAGTCATTTGGATGACTAAATGCGTTTTGGGTTTTATCTTAAAATTTTACTACGCAAAAATGGAAGCTTATACAAAATACGTTAAAATGTAATGATGCTTTTACGCTGTTAGTTTTTTTCAATTATGCATCTCTTCTCTTCTTCTTTTTCTTTATTGGCCCGATGGTTGCATCGAAATCGCTTGACAGTCTCGGCCTCTGCTATGAATGCGCTCCACTCGCTTTTGCATTGTGCGAGCTGGCACCAGTTGTTCACACCAAGGTTGGAAATGTCTTTTCGCACTTGATCAACCCATTTTAGTGGTGGGCGAACCCTCCTGCCTTGTCCTCCAAAGTCAGCCGCCTTCGCTTTGTACGCCTTTTTTACTGGAGCTTCTTCGTCCATCCGGGTCACATGTCCTATCCACCGCAGCCTCTGTTGCTTTATGCGCTTGACCAGACTGATGTCCCTATAGAGCGCATACAGTTCGGGATTCATTCGAATTTTCGAACACTCCAATCGCCTCCTCTTCTTGCTTATGCGCCGTATTGCAGGACTGCGATGATGAGCTACTTGTATAGCGGCATTTTTGTTCTTCTAGAAAATGCTCTCCTCTTTATGTCCCTACTGAGCCCGTAGCAGCATCGGTTTCCAAGAGTTATTCTTCTTCGGATCTCCAGGCTGATGTTGTTGTCGCCGGTAGTCATCGTCCCGACAAAAATAGACAAAATCCTCTACAACCTCAAAATTGTAACAAATTGTCAAAGATGCGTAGACTTCTTATCCGTGGATACTAGGTACATTGTCTTGTCCTCGTTTATCGCTAAGCCCATTAGTTTAGACAGCTTCTAAATCTGTGAAAACGCCCTGCTTACCGCCCGTTCGTTTTTGCCGATAATGTCAATATCATCGGCGTATGCGAGTAGCATTAGATCTTTATAAAGAAATGAGCCCGATCTGTTGGCATTTGGGCACTGGCGCAGTATATCCATCATTAGATTAAGGAAGTCACACGATAGGGTATCACCCTGCCTAAAACCTCTCTTGGTATCAAATGGATCGCAGAGGTTCTTTCCTATTTTGACGGAGCTTCGAGCTCTTCTCAACGTCATCATGCAAACTCGTACGTACTTTGCTGGTATACCAAAGGTAGACAGGGCTTCAAAAACCTTGACCTTATCGGCGTGTGCAGATGCCGTTAGGCATTTGAGCTCTGTCGGGACTAGCAGACATTCGTATTTCGATCGCCCGACTACCATAAATGTCAATTCTACATCTGTACATTTCAGCTGCCGAAAGCACAATAAGGCCCACAACCAATTTACATAGTCTCCACAAATGTGCTGTTAAGCGTAACATTCACTGTTAAGGGTGACATTCAAATTCTTATCTCCGTACTTGCAAAAAGTTCAAGTGGCGAAATTGTAACTTCTGCTTCTTCTTCCCTCAATTTTTGTATGAAACTTCTCGTTGCTACGGATGTCCGTATGGGGCTTAAGAGACAACTGACATAAAGCTGGAAATCATCGGCATGCATGTGAACATTACAGTTAGACAATGAAACAGGGAGTTCGTTTACATACATTGAGAACAGAAGTGGACCAAGAATTGACCCTTGAGGTACACCACGTTTCAGAGACAAAACTGCTGACTTCTCAAGATCGGTCTGTCTTCTTCCACATATAGTTTGATGGAAGTTTCTGAGAAATTAAAAAATTTCATGGTTTACCGTATCGAAGTCTTTGCTAAAGTCAAGTATGTATGTGCTTATGTATAAAATTACACAAGCAAAGCATGCCAATATTTTGCATGCTTACCGCGAATTCTTTCTTTCGCAAAGCGCACAGGCTAACATTTTTGATTTATTCATCTGTAAAATATTTTCAACACATATTGGTTTCTTTTGGCGAGACATTCTTGTATTTTAACATTTATTAAGTTATGAGCATTATTGAGGTGCAATCGAAAAGTCAGATTACGATTTCGCAAAGCTAGCGGGACAAAATTAAACTTAATAGAGAACTGTAATGAACATAATGGAAATTAACTAAAAACAAGCAAAACAAAGCAGAAAAAATATAAAATCAGACGTATATTACATAATATATTGAATCTATCAGAAAGTGAGTCATTATCATTGGTTTCAAACTGTTCTTCAACTATTGCCTAAATATTTGGTGGCTTTAACAGCTGCAAGACTTCAGAGCTAATAGTTGTAGTTCTGGAATAATCTCGTTGTCTTAGTGATGTTATGATTGGGTCTTTGTTTACCAAAAGACTGTGCAGCAGGTCTTCTTTGGTTTTGATTCCTTACATGATGTAAGTTACATCTTTCGAAATTTTCTGAAGACTTTGTGCATGGATTCTTGCGCCTCTTCGGACATTTGTCCAATTGGAAGCAAAAACGTTTTATTACTTCCGGACCGTGAATAAGTGTTTTGTGCAAAGTTACTGGCATTGGGTAGCAGTTGTAAAGCGAAACGTATAAGTTTGCAGTTTCGTTGCAAAAGTCATTAAAACCAGACAGATTAACGTAGTAGCCACTTGTCAGTGTCCGGAATATTGTGTGAAACCGTTAAATTAATTTGAGATTGACACCAGTTATATCAGAAGCCGAATATGTATTCTTACAAAATCAATACCGTCATTTGTTATGCCTCCTCCAGGCTTTCGAGTGTCTAACAGTAATCCTGTTTCGGACCGAAAGCGGTCAATTAATTAGTTTTTTCTGTGCGCGAAGTTCTTTTTCTCTTCCGTGGTACTACATAGACATTTTAATACTCTTGTAGAGGGTATATTAAAATGGTCCAGATGTTTGTAACGCATAGAAGGAAGCATCTCCGACCATATATATATATATAGCCATGTCCGTCTGTCCGTCCGTCTGTTTCTATGCAATCTCCTACGTCAGTTTTAAAGCTATCTTAACCAAACTTTGCACGAAGCTTTTTTGTACAAATACGCTGCACATTTGTCGGAATCGGCCAGATCGGATGACTATAGCATATAGCTGCCTTAGGAACCATCGGTCGACAAAGTAGTTTTAGTGAGAAAAACTTTTAAGTCTTCAACGCAAACGTCCCCAATCCTCGTATTTCTAAGATTTTTATATTTCTACATAATTCCACCAAGTTTTATGAAAATCGGACAACTATATAGTATAGCTGCCATACAAAAGATATGTCTGAGAAAAAGTCGAAGTAGGAAAAACTTTATTGTTTTCAATGCTATCGCTCCAAAACTTGTTACTGATCAATATTATATGCTACTACACAATTCTACCAAGTTTGATCCAAGTCGGATTACTATATCATACAGCTGCCATAGGAACTATCGGACGAAAAAGTAGTTTTAGTGAGGAAAACTTTTTTGTTTTCAATGGTAGCGTCTTTATACCTTCCAGTTGTGAATATTATCAGTTTCCACACAATCTTGGGGAGTTTAGTCAAAATCTGATGAATATATCGTATAGCTGCTATATAACAAACTGGCAAGCAAATGTTCAAAGTAGTGGCGCCATCAAGCTACAAGGGTATATAAACTTCGGTTGAGCCGAAGTTAGCTTTCCTCTATTTTTTAAAATCCAAGCGGTAGCCTTGTGCAAGATACATTCCATAAATTAAATTTGCGCATGTAGGGTAGACAGCCCCCAGTTGAAAGTACCAGCATCTATTTTACGTTGGCGAATATTTTCTAAACAATTCATTTCCTTGAGTGTTGCGTTGCAGATATAGCATTTTTGACTTGCCAGCACATTGCATACCTTGCCATCCACCATTGTTTCTTTAAACTTGTGTTTTATTTCGAGGACTCGATCATTTGATTCTACTGAAGTCGCTAGAAGACTCTTTATTTGATTTCTAATATTTTCAAATTCTTCTAAAATGGATTCAGTGGTTTCCTTATACGGTATGAAGTTGATGACGGGCTCGGATTTTGCCACAGTACTATTCTTTGGTTTTTTTGATTTAGTCCGTATAATTGCAAAGGTAAACAAACATTTGTCAAAACATTAGCTTCATCGAATCCATATTCATTTGACTTCTGTTTGTATCTACTTTGTCCACCACTGCCGTCAACTCCCCATTTGAAAATCATTGCAATATTTTCAATTTCTCTTACACCAACGCTATTGAATAGTTCTCTTTGCAAAATACAGAGTCGATTTATTGTTAAGTCTACTAGGGACTGTAAGACACTTCTGCCAACTATTCGCTAAATATGGAATTTTCCTTCGAAGGATAACACATTAGTTTTGCTGATTTAATGTTGTCGTATGATGGATAAATGTTCAATCCTTTATCTAGAGCTGATTTCCTCATAATTTTGTACTTTCTACAACTCAACTTCATAGCAGCTATCAAAGATAGTGCTTCTTCAGGCGAATACTCTGGTATTGGGTGCATAGCATCTTTGACTACTTTTTTGATTTTAGTTGCTCGCTTAGGACTCATAGTCAATTCGTTAAACACATGTGCAGCGTCTCTTTTACCAGACTTACGCAATTTGAGATGTGTAGCATGTGTCAATTCACTCAAAGATTGGTTAGTTAGCAGGGCTTGCAAATTTCGCCTTTTAGTTTTGGTTCCGCTTGCACTAAATTCCGTTTTGCGGTCGTCCGCGGTTAGCAGTAGCGTTTGTACTTGGTAAATCCTGGTACTTTATATTGATTTCGGTATCCAACTAATAGAAACATATTCCTATTACGGTGACAAATCTTCTATCTTACGTTAAACCCTGTAAAAAAAGAATGGACTACCCGGTTAAGTTCTTCTAACATGAGTGGAGTGCAGTGTTCAAGCTCGAATTTGGTCATGAGATATTTTAAAAGCGTATCTTCTGGCTTTTGCTGTTGAGCGCCGTTTGTTTTTAATTGTTCGAATAACTGCCTTTTTGAGTATAGCATGATGTTACTTGCAAAGAAATGCGTGTGTTGACAGAAACACAGGTATTATGCATTGATTAAAACAAAAAAAAACAAAACAGTGTACAAGTATGTACACGTATAATTCTTGTTGGCGCCTTTTTTAAGAACCTTGCGTGTTCCTAGAAGCAAGCTGACTGAAAACTGATTTGGCGAGCGCTTTTTGAATCTAATTGCGTGTTGTTTCTTTTGAAATTTTTTGTTTATGTGCTATGAGCATGAACATCTAGTATGTTGATTTTTGAAATTTTGTTCCGCTAGATTTGCGAATTCGTACACTGTGGAACGTCTCTGCAGCTGCTGCCGAAAACTAGAATGTCCAAGTGATTTGCTATTAATGGACACTTTCCTTAGCAATGGGATGGACTTGGTGGATCAGTGTAATTGAATTTTTGTACTTCCACAGACGATAATTATATATTACAAACATTTTTTTTCTCATAATATTGTAAAAACAGAAATGGAACCAGTTATTTTGTTTTGGTTATCCAACACCTCTTATTTTGTATCCCTTTATATATGTATGTATAGATTATATTGCTGCTGTGACAAAGTAGCAATTAAAATAAAATAAATAAATAAATAGCCTACCGACCATGCTCTCCCCTAGATCCACTATTGTTCTTCGGTAAGTGTGCACCATATTACGGCCCATTTTTATCTCACTAAATCTCTCTCTCTTTTGTACAACTAAAGACCTCAGGATATTTACCATCAAGATATCATTTCACATGGCTAAAAGGACCAAAACGCCAAGAATTGATAAGAATCATCGTTTAGTCCATCCCCCACCACCACCAGCAGCACATGCACCACATTGAGTGTGGATTCATTCAAATGCAATTATGCGCATCTCCTGGAAACGGAAGGGGACCGTCAGTGGAGGAATGGGGCGGTAAGTTCAAGCAGCTTTAATAGTAGCAGCTTCTTCCTGTCGCCCGTCAACTTAAATTATTGCCATCTCCTGCAAAGTAATAATTGCATTGCCCGGGCCCCCTCCCTTGTCTTCCGCTATCATCGTGATTTATGTTTACTTCCGCTTAAATCTCCAACTACTTGCAATCACGATGCTGCTCTACCGCGTGTTGAGATAATCAGTCAATATTGACAACTACTTATTGGCACTTCCGACGACGCTCGACGATGTCGTTGCCAATGGCGACACGTGGCCAGGCCACGTGCCAACTGCCAACTGCAACTGAAAGTGTATCAAATGGAATTCCTTTTTGGCAATTCAAATTTCATTCATAATTACAATCACAAGGGTACGAGGGTGGTTTTCCCATTTCCTTAACGGGGCTGCAGCTGCAGCATTTGCTGTTTAAATATTTACTCATTATGCGGATTTGTCTAGCTGGTTTTAAACTTCAATATTTGCGCTCAAATTATGCCACTGGGAGTGATAAGGTCGCTCCCTTACACTTGCACTTGCCCCTTGGGCGCATGCGGTTGGTTGCCAGGCGTCCAGTTTCTCGGTTGAAATAATGATAAGTGTGGGATACTTTCGTTGTTAAGCAAAAATTATCAGGTCACTCTATGAAAAATGGGAAAAAAAGGGCAACAAGCGGCTGGAAATAACTGGAATAACTGGATCGTGATAGCAAAATATGCTTAAATTTAGCACTGATTTGCCTTTTATGGTCTTTAGTATGAGAATTAGACTAGAATAGGGCATGTAATTGACGTACTTCTTCCAACGGCTCAAGTATTATTAATCCATTTCCATTTTGATTTCAATTGATTTGCAATTGGTTAAGGCCCGACACTCACAGAGACGCCTCGTCCGCCTTAGCCTGTCAACTTTAGTCAAACTGGCTGCCTTTTGCTTACGCAAGCTGCAAAAGAAGTGGCAGTGGCAGCTCTAGTAGCTGCTCCTGCTTCTGCTCCTACTGCTGCTGCTGCTCCTGTGTGCACGGCATTAAATTAAAATGTCAGTGTCGTGTTACTTCCGGCGCCAGAGTTGCCAACGTGGCCGTCGACTGCATTGCCACTTAAGTCAAATTGCATGCGATAAATTTTGTGCCAATCAACTTAAACATGGCACATTATGCAACAGCAAAAAGTTTCGCTGCATCTTCTAGCCATTGTTGGTAAGAAGCACCACAGCCACAACCCACAACCACACCCAAAGTCAAATCAAAAGACCAGGCATTTAATTTAAATTCTTCTGTTTTTATATTGTTCTTTGTTTGATGTCACAAATGTATTTTGCTTTTTTTTGCTTCTGCTTTATTTTAAAACTGAATAAAAAAATATTATTATACACGTGTATAAATGGTTGTGTGTGTGTGTGCGTCTGTATATTTTAGTGGGAAAAATCGAAAATGCATACAAAATGGTTAACTCACAGCCCAAGGGGGAAAGAAATAAAAGCTTCTCTTTGACTGTCTTTGTTTATTGTTGGTCATGTTTTTGTTGATATACCCTTACGAAATGGGGTATGCTCACTTGAAGGTTTGTATGTCCGTTAAGTAAACAAAGCTATGGACACAGCATGGTGGGTAGAGTGATCAACAGTAGCACGGACTACATGATCCCAAAAACCAACTTCACAGGCAGCACTAATGGGACCAGAAAACTGGGAAACAGGACTGGCCCAGAAAGCAAAGCACCTCTTCACAGACAGTTCAAAGATGGCCTCAGATAAGCCGGACTGCCTCGTAGACAGCCAAGCGGCAATCAAAGCAATACAGAGACGCGCTATTAACTCCAAAAACGTTCTGGCAAACAGGAAGGCAATAGATTCCCTCAGCATCTCTAGAAAGGTGCAAATCTATTGGATTTCCAGCCACCGGGGCATTGATGGAAACGAAATGGCAGACAGTATTGCAAAAGCTGGAACCGCACTAAGTCAAAAAGCAACACTAAGCACATCTATCTCCGAACAGACGCTATACAGCGAGATGGCAGAGATAGCGGAGAAAGAAGCAGAGGAAAAGTGAAAAAACACAACCGGCTGCAGAATCTCTAAGACTATGTGCAAAACTATGTGAGTCAAAAAACGTACGCACTATATGCTACAACTCCAAAGAAGAGACTGTAGACTGCTTACACTGTGCAACACTAAAAATTCTGAAAGGATATGATCTTCTTCTAGTTCCAATCCCGAGTGGAACATAGGGCGTCACCTACTCCTCTCCAGCGAACTCTGTTGTTAGCTGTCGCTTTGAGTTCTCCCCAACTTTTCCCGATGCGTTCCGTCTCTCTAACGACAGTCCTTCTCCAAGTTTCTTTGGGTCTGTCTGGTGTCCGCCCGACTCCGTCCAAAGGGTTCCACTCCATTGCCTTCCTTGCGATGCTGTTGTTATTTTTCCGCAATTTATGTCCTATCCAGCTCCATTTCATTCTGCGTATTATTGTGTCGACACTCTCCATATTCGCTCGTCTGAGTAGCTCGGAATTCCGTATTCTGTCAGGCCAGAAAATGCAGAATATGCAACGCAGGCAACGGTTCACAAATGTTTGGAGTTTTGACACTATGGAAGTTGTAATATTCCAGGTGGAAGAACTGTATAGGAGCACTGGCAATAAGTTGGACTTGAAGAGCCTGATTTTGAGCCAGTGTGGATATGAAGAGCATAGCCAAACAGCTGACAGCATCCCAAAGGCACCTTTAGCATCCAGTTCCGTCCCTCCATCAACAGCGACTACGCTACCCAGGTAGCTGAATTGCTGAACTTGCTCAATTGGCTGTTCGTCCAAAAACAGAGCCTCGGATGGTCCGGAACGGATGATAAGCGATTTCATCTTCGTCGTGTTGATTTTGAGGCCTGCCGCTTTAGCTGAGGTGTCCAGAACGGCTAATGTGTTTGCCAGGTCCCTAGCCTTAGCCTATTTGCCAGGAGGCAAATATCGTGTTGTAGTCATTGACCACTTTATGCCGCTGTTGTTGGGAGCAGGTCGCATTGTAGCGAACACATCTGCAACCACCTTTATAAACAGAATGGGCGACAAAACACATCCCTGCTGAACACCACTCAGAACTGGAAAAGGCTGCGAGAGCATTCCACCGTGAAGCACTCTACACTGGGCGCTGTCGTATGTCGCTCTGATGAGGGAAATAAGTTTTTCCGGTATCCCTCTCCTTTGCAACCCGTGCCATATTCACTCCCTGCTTACGCTGTCGAAGGCCTTGGCGAAGTCCACAAAGGCCATGAGCAGGTCTGATCTGTACTCGGTGCATTGCTCGATCAAGATGCGCAAAGTGTTTATGTGGTCCGTGCACGACGAGTCCTTTCTAAATCCTGCTTGCTCTTCGCCTATGGTGTCCATAGCTTTGACTTTCAGGCGATCCAGAACTATTTTGGCTATGAGCTTCGAGATGGTTGGCAGCACACAGATTCAACGCCAGTTGTCGCATTCGCGCAGGTCTCCCTTTTTGGGGATTTTCACCAGGATGCCCTCAAACCATTCCGAGGGAAGCTCTTCAGTTTCCCTCGCTCGTTTTATTACCGGGTACAGTAAATCCACCGCGGTTTTCGGCTGGCATTTGAAGAACTCCGCCGGTATGCCGTCAACCCCGGCTGCTTTGTTGTCGGGCAGCGATTGGCGATTGGATAAGGATTTCAAGAAAGGATATGATGGTAGTACAAAAATCTTCGCTGGGTTTGGTCTGGTTAGCTGCTGTTTTCTTTTTCATGCAGTATGAAGTTTTCACCTTCTGATTGGTATTCGCAACTCCATATCTCTTAAACTATTTGGAATATTGCTTTGAGGTATTAGAGAAAGTTGTTGCTCTTGGCTTGGTTTACAAAACATTCTTAAGTTGCAAGTCAAAAAAGTCACATCTTTATACTCAAAGTTACAAAAATGACTTAAAATCATCATACTTTTCCCTCATTTTGTACAGTTTTTCAACTTTGTCTTGAAAACTGCAACGAATGTGACTAAGCAATGCAGCACAAAAACGTAGCTTATAGTTAAATAAACAAACAATTGAAACATAACAACTTCATTCGATTGGTTCTTCATATATTTACGGGCCCTTAAGCATGTAGAATGGGAACCAAAACTCGAAAAATTACAATTTTTGATACCAATTGGCTGACACAGTCAATAATTTCGATTGTTTTGTATTAAATCAAGAAAAAAGTAAGAAAACATAACTTAAAAACTGTAATTAAAAAAATTTAGTTTATTTTACTTTTTTACCGAAAATGTTCGTTTTTCGAGTTTTTATGACAGTTGTAAGTGCTTGTGGGCCTATAACAATATGAAAGAGTAACTAAATGAAGCTGGTTCGTTCTTACGTTTTGTTTATTTTGATCTAAGCTACAACTTTGTGCTGTATTAGTTGTCCAAATTTGAAACAGTTTTCAAGATGAAGTGGAAAAACTAAAGAAAAGTTTTAAAAAATTGGCTTTTTTGGGCAATTTTTGTAATTTTGAGTATAAAGATATAATTATTTTGATTTGCTACAGAGAAATGTTTTGTAGGCCAAGCCAAGAGCAACAACTTTGTTAAATATTTAAAAGCAAAATTCAAAATAGTTTACGAGATTTGGGCATTTCCACAGCTACGAACGTGACAATCGTACGCCTTTGATATGAAGAAAAACAAAGAAAAATTGTACGAAAAATTTCCGCATATTGGTGTTTAAAGTGCTATCGAAACACTATATTTAATGTAAAAGCTGAGAGTTCTAGACAGTAAGGTCCCCCAAGATACAGGCAGACAAAAAGGGATACGCAACGTGACATAATACGGAAGTGTGTTTTGTCTGCTTTCACAAAAGAGCAAAACTCTGTGGAATGGGTTCGAGTTGTTTACTGCAACTAACTTTAATATGATCTGCAATGATGTAGCTATATATTTATAGCTGATTTGCTCAAAAATAAATGTTGCTTTTTTGTTATATTTGACTCATTATGATACGCAACGTGACATACGTTACGTGACAAGCCTTCTCTAACGCCGTACTTCTGATGCTTTTTTTAAATTTATATATGTCTCCTTTTGCGTAATCATAAATAACACACAAATGTTTACTCAGGAACTTATATTGATATACATAGGATAAGTTAGCTGCATTTAATGAATAGATGTTTCCGGTTTTTGGTTGACCTTTCTGTGGAAATGCCCATATGGAATCGTTAGTCCTACTCTGAAGCTGAAAAGTTCAAAGTTCAATGAAAAGAAAACGGCTGCTTATCAGACCAAACCAAGACAGGGTATTTATACTACCATTACATAATTTCAGATTTTTTTGGTCTCGACGCTATCAACTTTTTTTAGTTCAAAAATGTGTCACAGTGTTATAGGCAAACTCACACAAAAAAGCTAGGTCTTACGACAGCGGATACCTGCTGGAAATGTAAGGAACCTGGAGTCGTAGCAACTCTGGAACACCTCATCTGCAGTTGCCCAGCGATCGCTTTGACAAGATTAAAACATCTACACTCCCCAAGTTTCACCTCTCTAGAAGACCCGACTAAGGGACCTCTTACAACAACTATTGGCATTTGCCAAAACGTCAAAGATCCTCTTGGACTTCTAATGTTACCCAAAAATGCACCCGGCTCCACTAAGGACTGTAAGGCCTATATGTGCCGTAACTACCTGCCTAAGTAAAAAGCTGCTAAGTAATTCAAAAGTTTTTCATATATTTCATGCAACATTTTTTTAACTGGTTTCAGATAAAACAAGTAAGAGTGCTGCAGTCGACTGCCCCGACTGCAAAATACCCTGTACCAAGTAATGTTGTGCCTATGGCATTGATTTTCAAAGTGGTGGCAGGACATAAAGCCCTCGGACATTAAGCCCATATGAAAATTAGTCTAAGTGCACATCGAAATCTCATTCAGATTTTTTATGGCCGATAAGTCCGCACAGAATTCTGACATATTGCCGGATATATAAAAATGTTAGAAACATATGTCTAAAAAAAAAAAGAAGGAAAATATATGAAATATGTGAAACTATGTTACAAACTTTCAACTTTCAGTTTCGGAAAGAGTCCGTACGAAGGAAAGTGATGAATTTGACGAGGAAGACTGGGAACGTCCAATACAACAATCTGGTGGGATCAACTTGTGTTTGAGCAATATGAGCTGCTCGCTCCAAACGAAACCATTACTAGGTAGCTATTCCAAAAACAATTTGACCCAAAGAGAAAGTGATCTGGGTAAATTTTTACTTTACTCCTAAAATTCGCATATTCTTTTGAAATATATGTCAAAATTTATCGCCGAAATAAATTCTGTTGGCTCACGTCGCTTGAGTGCGATCAAGTTCCAATTAAATTGTTTTTCCGTTGGTTAATACTTCATTTATTGACTACAATTTCATACAGTTCTTTCTTTCCGAAGTTTGTGGTTAAGTGACAATGTATTTAAGAGACAAGAAGGTAGAAGATAGAAGCTATAAAGCTAGAAGCTTGAAGGTAGAAGATATTAAAAAACACGTTAAACGTGGCTTGGCAACAACTGCACGCGTCTAGATGTTTCTGCTGACTCTTTTTTCAGAGCTCTTCTGCCGCCAGTTAAATAATCTAGCCATGTTCTCTTCCAATTCGCTCCTATGCTGATTTTCAAGTCATTGTCGCTCGCCACCCACACAACAGCTATTCGGTTTGCTGCTTACGTAGGCGGTAGCTGTTACGCCGCGGGATTGCCACTTTGGTTCACGCGGCAACAAATTCATTTGTCGTTCTATTCACTTTGAATGACAGAATTTTTGTCACTGAGTCCAAAAGCCTTTAAGAATTTTTTATGGGATCACGGTGTCATAGCCAAGGATTTGATATGTCCGAGGTGCAATCTCTTATGAGTTCTCGAGACAAATCGCGAACGATTTAGGGGCACCGCTTGGCTGGAAAGGTCGAGCAAGAAGAAGAGGCTCCAGTGCAATTTCTTACAAAGCCTCCGTAAGAACTCCTTTTTTGACTGCTTCCATCTGACTATGGATGAAATTGTCAAATTTATTGTGCCTGATGTCATTCGTTTAGAAAACGTAGTGCAGTTTCAACCAAGATGAACTAAAATAGTCCCGGCTTACCATTATAGATTGGCGAAACTTGCTACGGGAGGTTTAGTTCGATTGGGCTGTACAAGGCAGCGTGGAAAACATAGGAGGTTCCGGCCACATAGTGGAAATTGAAGAAAATAGAATTGTGGTCGCCTTGTTGATGACCAGTGAGTGTTTGGAAGAGTGGACCGTGGCACGAAGGAATTCTTCGTGGTGCCACTCAAGCGACGTGAGCCAACAGAATTATTTCTGAAGGCAAGCTCTCTGCTCGAGATTGGCAAAGAGCGAGTTGCAAACGCTAGCACTATTATGTCGGATTGCTGGAGGGCATATAATTGCTTGAATGATGTGGGATACCAGCATCAAACTGTGAATCATTCGCAGAATATTGTGGACCCGTCTTCAAGCGCCCACACCCAAAACATTGAGCGGTTGTGGAGGGACCTTAAAGAAAACATTCCTCGCTTTGGTTGAAGAAAGGACCACTATCTGGGTTATCTTGCCCAATTTCAGTTGCATAAGAAGTATCCCTCGCATCGTCACAGAATCCACGAGATATTCTTGGTATTTATGTAACTAATGAAGACATTCATTTCTCTGATGCAACGTGCAATTGTTTTTCAGAAATTAGCGCCGCAGGCGAATTAATAGTACGATTTACGAAACGGTACCGACGCTTCGGTACGTCGCACGTCGAGACTTGCAATTTTCGAATCGACTGCTGGGATTGTCTGTGACACGAAAACAGGTCTTTAGAGTTATTTTATTTTTAGACTTTTTTCTGAAAAAACACTTTTCCTCATCAGACTTTGATGGCTAATTTTTTTTTGTGGACAGAAACCTCTTCCGGAGCCACTATTGTGGAGCCTTTTTTTTAAGTCTTTAGCTCTTTTAATATTCATTTCGATATTATGAGTCAGTGCTTTGTACCCAAATTGACGAAAAAACTCAGACTAGTCCATATGTTGTCCTCGGGTACCACCATTCTTGCGACTGTTAACTTCAACAGATTCTTAAAAGTACACTTGTGCTTTATGGCTCACGAGCAGCTCTAGTGCCCTTCAGCACTACAATCTTTGGTATCTTTTTATTTATTGATTGCTGCTTTTAAATTTAATAAATTTATCAAAAATAATCAAATTAAAATGATAAATATATGAGCGACGGTAGTGCCTATTGCGTTGCATCCATACTTTGTCGGTTTCTATAACAAAAGGAAGAAAGCAAAGGAAGAGCGAAAGCATTAACACTATGTGTATCTTGCTAACCCACCTCAGTTTATGTTTTGCTGGCTACGAAATAAATTCTTAATTTATCTGATAAAGCCCGACAATCCGTTTGAGGCAAAATCTGACTATAAATTGTAAGCCGATAAGCATTATCGGCTCATTAGTTCATAGTTGGAATTCTTTATTCTTTTGGTAAAGCCCGTAATTTTTTTAGTCAATTTTAGACTCGTGCCTCCTTATGGGTGAAGCAGACTGCCGCAATGGACGCAATCAAATAGTTCTTTTTAAAATGTTGAGAATCTGAAGAAAATCACGTTTCCAAGTATTGGAACATGCGCCCCAATTACATCATATTTTTTAAATAATTATTATTTATTATATATGAAAATTAAACTTAAGAAACTACCGTTTCGCTACGCTTCTCATAGCAGGGCTTCTTTAGGTATATATATTTTTTTTCAAGTCGAGTATCTTTTTGCAGGCTTTTTGGTTTAGCACATCAATTTTAAGTTGCGATACTCAATGCACTGAATTTAAGTGATTTCAAAGTCTTACATTTATCTACACAATATACAATATGCCTTACTAATGACCTCTTTTTGTGTCACAGACAAACACATCGGCAGACTCGAAAATTTTCCTATTAGTCCCTTTGATTGGGATCTACTGCTGCCACAAATAATGTTGACTCTACCGCTGCCGCACACCAAGTGGACTCACACTCCGCGCAGGCTCCGGTTTTATAGGCTGACGGCGCAGTCGCTAGCGGCAGCGCATGTCATTGATAACAATGGCGTAAGCCATCGACAGCTGATCGCCTATCGATTGTTGGCGCGCACAGTATTGATTCGAAAGTGCGCGCGTGATTTGAAATTGCTTGTGTGTCCGCTGATTGCGGTTTAATTTAGCTGAAAATAAGCTGAGATCTATGTTTAGGTTAGTTTTGATTTAATTACATGGATATGTGAAATGGTGAGTATTTCCGGGTCTTGGGGGAAGATATTCCAAAACTGAACGGTTATATTTTAATTTATTTCGCCCCTAAGTTTTACAGTAATTATGGGCGAGGGACAGGTTTCCCGCGGAACCCAAAGAAAAAGTTCGAGTGCTGCAGCAGGGGACCTCTACTGCAAAATACCCTGTACCAAATAATGTTGTTTATAAAGGCCTTATTTGAAATATTAAGGCCTATACTCAGATGAGATAAAAATTTAGTTAGGCACTATACTTCACATAAAGAGAAACAATGTTGAATACTTTTAAATATGATTGCTTTTGAACGGTAGTCCTATTTATATGATATATAGTGCCGAACTAAATTTTTATCTCATCTGAGTATAGGCCTTAATATTTCAAATAAATGAGGAGGCGCACTTGTATAACTTCTGTGTTTTTGCTCGAATCTTTTTTGTTGTTTTCAGAATAGATATATATTGGGTATAGCTTAATATATATAAAGTCACGAGGTTCAAACATGAAAAACTGAGGCTAGGACACTTTTTCCCAAAGAGAAGGAGGTTAAGTTTTCCAATTCTAAAACAAACTTGATCTGGGCACCTACATATATGCAAAAATTTGTGGCTCTATCGCTTATAGTCTCTGAGATCGACGCGTGCATACAGACAAACAGATGGACAGACGAACAGACAGACAGCTGGACGGCTAGACGTAGCTAAATCGACTCGGCTGTCGATGCTGTTCAAGAATGTATATATGATTCCTTCTCCCTGTTACCTACTTTTGCACAAACTTAATATACTGTGTACCTTTGGTACAGACTGCGAAGGGAAGTACCCTTGAAACCGTCTCCAATGCCAACGGACCCAAGCGTTCGAACTCGGTGGAGGCCAAACAGCAGTTGGTGACCATACCCAACGAGGTCATAAGAATTACCAGGAGCGAAAACTGCGTCGGCCACGGTCCGCTCCTCATCGGTGGAGTTCAAAACTGAACGCAAGGCGGACCAGCTGAAAATGGACGTTCGTTTTTGCCGATAATGTCAATATTAGTTATATAACTAATATATAATATTAGTTAGTTAATTTACTGAGCTAATAAAAATTATTCAAAAATTTAACGAACATTTTTCGGCCGTCAATTTTGAGATTTGGTTGCCAGTTTTGTCAAATTGCACAACCAAAGTAATAGGCGAACAGCAAACTTCAGCAGTTGCAGTTTCTTTTGGGTGAATTACATTAATTTAAAAAGTATAGCATACACTCAGGCCGGTTATTTTCACTGCTTACTCAGCGCCCCCTAAAAGCATGCCATGCGTATGGCGATTTAAGCCTTCCCTAAGCAATTTCCTAGTCGGTATATAAAGCCAATCGAATTTAGTTTACTTTAAGTTGTTCTTGAGTTTACAAGAGTGACTGATGCCGAGTTCCTCGGAATAGAGAGCTCCATGCTATCGGTTTTCAAGCTTTAAGATATTAGTTAAGATTTTTTTAGAGTTTACTTTTTTCATTTTTTAAGGTTTATAGAGTGTCCGAAACTTGATATCTTTGTTCTGCGATGCGGACCGAGTTGCAGTGTATATTGTATAATCTATGATACAAAATAAAAACTTTAAGGGGGCGCCCTCTCTAAATTTCCATTTTTGACTTAAGGGGGGATTCTCCATGTCGAGGCTGTTTTTTAGACATTTTTTATAAAAAATCTTATTTGAAAACGCAAAGAGTTTTTCCAATTCTGTTTATTTTATTGTGTTACAAACAGATTAAAGTAAACAAAAAAATGTTTCTACTTCGATATGAGGGCTGTTCAAAAAGTTCTCGTCCGTCAAAGGTATAATACTGGCGGCCACGATCTCTCGTCTCCAGGTTGTCTGAAATGAAAAGTAAACGGGGTTATACTCAGTATGGATTCATTCTGGTCTGAACCACGAAAAAAGTTTAGTGATTTTTTTTTAACAAAATGGCGTTCATTGAAAAATGAGAATTCGATTTTGGGCCCTTTTTTTGTAGTTTAAAATAAATTAAATTTTTTAAAATTATGATTGAGCCTCAGACCAGAATGGTGACATTTCTTCGTCGATGTCACTTAGTTTCTTCTAAATCGGTTCAGTGTAACTGGAGATATCATGGCCGCCACTTCGAAAAACGTGGTTTCGAGATAAATGCGTTTAAAGTCCGAAGTAATTTTTAGGCAAAAAAAAATATAAATCAATTATGTTAAAATGCAGTTCGAGAATGGTGACAATTGTGAGCCAATTCTTTTTATTTCATCAAAATCGGTTGATGGCATTCGAGAACCTGCAATATTGCTCTGCCGTCTTTCTGGACATTAGACAGGCGTTCGATCGCGTTTGGCACGAGGGCCTGCTATTTAAGCATAAGTCCCTCCTCCCTCCAGAACAATATTTGCTGATTCGCTCCTTTCTCCTAAGGCGCCGTTTTACGGTTGAGCTGAGAAGCGAGCGATCAAGCATCCGTCCCATTCTCGTAGGGGTACCTCAGGGTGGTGTTCTCGAACCAGTACTCTTTTCACCTCGGATCTGCCGTATCCAGTTGCACATCGCACCTTTATCGCCACGTACGCTGACGATACAGCTTTTCTTGCATCCAGCAAAAGCAGCAAAAGAGCATCTGCTAAGGTCCAGCATAGCCATTAGGAACATAGGCATTAATCGTTCAAGAGCCAATACTGCATCTTCGCTATGAGCCGCGGGAAAGTTGCTCGAGTGCGACTTCTAGGGTCAAGAGTTCCATATCTGAAATCTGCGGTTAAATATCTTGGAGTGACATTGGACCGCCGCCTGACCTGGAAAGCCCATGTGGTACGAGCAGCAGCTATAGTAGCAGCTAAGGCGAAGGAGCTTGATTGGTTTCTCAAGCCTCGTAGCGGACTTTCGTTGCGATCCAAAATCCTTGTTTACAAGGCTGTTATCATGTCTTCCTGGACCTGGGGTATCCCGCTATGGGGTACGGCATGCTCCACTACACTCAAGAAACTTGAATCTTCTGTAAGCCGAGTACTACAGCGCATTGCTGATGCTCCCTGGTATGTGAGGCATACAACTTTATATCGCGATTTGGATGTTTTGCCATAATGCGCCCAAAATCAATTTGCATACTAGTAGGTATCATGACCGACTGGTGGCCCACTCTAATAGACTTGCATCTGAATTGGCTACACACAGGCTCAGAAGACGCCTTAACCGATGACATCCCTCAGACCTCTGGGTCCATGGAAGGCGTCCCTCGGGCCGCCTCATCAACTTGGCATAAAGGTCCCCTTGGGGCTATCCCCTACTAATATTTGCACGCTGCTGGTTTCCCCAGCAAGATGACAGATCATTCCCGAGACCTGTGCTGCGTGTTAAGTTGTTATCCCAGGCTTTTGCCGTGCTGTCTAAGCCCCGTATAGTATTAGTAATTCTTGTTAACTGTTTGTAAATAGATTAAGTTCTATGTATCAAGTATTCTGCTAGCTACCATTAAAAAAAAAAAAAAAAATCGATTTAGTAAAACTGGAGAAAAGTGGCAATAGTTGGCCACAGCGATTAATACATACGATTACTACATTCTCCCGCCGTAAAAGGGAGTATCAGCTCCGAATTTTCAACCTCTCTCAATAACTTCCATCAATCAACGTCCTCAACTAGGGGCAACTCAAAGTCCTCAACTAAAGGCACCTCAAAATCGTGAACCAGAGGCACCTAAAAGATCTCAACTAGAGGTACCTCAAAGGCTTTAACTAAAGGCAAATCAAAGTTCACAATTAGAGGCACAGAAACTACAAAGTCCCCAACTAGAGGCAAAAAAAACAAACAACTGCTCAGGCGAAATTGTTTATCGATCACCCATTGAAGCAACTATCGACTTAACTACAACTCCAACAGCAAGCCACTGATGTTCTGCTTCCAGTATCTACAAAATGCAGCTCCTGTCAAAGCATCCTTTGGAGCAGGGGTGCCCAAGCCTATTCTGCAAGCCACGCATTTCTTTAGAACACAATTTCTATTTTTTTTTTTAGAAAAATTTTCTTAAGAATTTGCCCTTTTTTTAGGGCGATATTCTAAAAATTAGGGCGAAAATGACACTATTTAGGGTGAGTTGTTTTTTGAGTGTATTTCTCTGGCAAATTTAAAAGCAACAACAATGCCTTTTGCGTAGTAGCGCTCGCAGGCGTGTGCTTGAGACAGCAATGACCACACACACACAAACAAAAAAAAATCGGTTTTCTATTTCTAGCGGTTATTCTTGCTTGATTTGTATTTTGTGCATTTGTATTGGTTTCCATGCGCTCGTAAGCTCATTCTGAGCACCCCTGCTTTGGAGCAAGCCTACAATGGCCTCCATAGAATTTTCACCAACGAAACCGTTGCCAGCGATGCTGTCGTCACTCATGCCATCGCCACCAGTATATCCTACAGGATCAGTTTCGTTTCCTTCTCCGTCTGACGAAGTCACTGAGGAGGGAGTATATGTGGCGCCATCATTCTCTTCACCTTAAGGCTTGAGTGTTTTGTTCGACTTTTCATAACAGCCTTGAGAATGTGTGATTTCGCCGTTTTGGCAGCTATAAGATGTAGTTATTCGATTTCAACCAAGTTTATAACTTTCGGTTCGGGTTAGTTATTTCAAAGGAACACCTTATTGATTCTTGGTATGTTGGGGCTCGGATCATTTCGTAGCCCTGTTTAAGGTATCAATCCGTAGCATGTAATGTTGTTGCTGAAACTAAAACAAATGCATTCGAGGCAAACTATGGACACATTATTGCTCAGTTTAACTTGTTATTTTTGAGTATTTCGAGTCATTAAATAATCAATATTATTAATGAGAATTTCATCAAGTTTTCTTACCAAATTTGCAAAGCCATTTGCAGTCATTTGGAGTTAATAAGAAACAAAGTGTTTTTTTTTTTTTTTTGGAAATATATTTTTAATGGATTCTTTCTTTTGTTTCAGTTTTGTTTTGTGTGTTTTAGAAATAAAAATGTATGTTTCACTTATTTACAAATAATAAGTAGATGTTTGTGTTTCTGTGTGTGTATTATGTGTATAATCGCTTAACTGTTTTAAGTTGTATAATTTATTTATAATAAAGATTACTTTTTTTTTTGTTGTTTTGTTTTGTTTTGTTCATTTCAACGAGATTTACTGCTTCTGATTTTTTGTGGCATTTTTCGCTTAAGATTTAAATTCATGAAATTGTTTAAAATTAACTACGATTATTTATTTATGCTTTTTGCTGCTTATTTACTTTGTATATCAAGTAAATATATACAAATTACAAATTACAAATTACACATGTATTTACAATTAAATCTTAGCTACAGAAAATGTGTTGTCAACTTATAAAAAACAAACAAACACGCAGAAAGTATAACATTAAAATAATTATTCAAGTGGTTCAAACGAAAACTTAATGGAAAAGCTGCACTACAGTTTTAAAAAAAACACAATTTTGGAAATTAAATTAAAGTTTTGCGGTTATTTTCAATAATTTCACAATTTACTTAAAGCAACATTTTGAGTTTGTTATTAAATTATTCTTGATTTTTGTGGCAGGTCGTTCTGTTTTTTTTTTTGTTTTTTGAATCTGGACTTATTTGACTAATTGCTTATGACTAAGTTGAAGTGTGAGATTTTTCAAATTTTTTTGCTTACATTAATAAGTTTTTTTCATTTTTTTTCTCGTATTTTTCGTATTTTTTATTTTTGCAACTGGGACTTTTATTAACTACTGTCCTATATGGTAAGTAGATCGTAACATTTAGTGCTGGTTTTTATGTGTGTGTGTGTGAATGCGTTGTGTGTGTGTGTGTGTGTGTGTGTCAACAAAGTGCTGGCACGGCCTTAACTAGAGCAATGATAAATTGGAACTCTTATGCTTAATATATATCAATCATATTCAATTCGTTGCCAATAAAACTCAACACACGTTCGTTTCCCCAAAACTAAAAACTAGTACAAAAAAAAATCATAATCAAAAAAATGGCCACTTTATAAAAAATTAAGTAAAATCCGTTTCTGCTTCGTTGATCTTGAAATGAGTTGATGTGAGTGTGTGTGAGTGTGTGTGAATGTGTGTGTTGTGTGTGTGGATGCCTGTTTTACTCCAATATAAATTTTCCTAGACAATTATCTCGCGTATAACGCGACGATTTCTTGCATTCGGCGTTGTCGAATATTCACCCTCAAAACTGTCATCGTAGCTAAGGGACATATGTTGTTGTGGTGGCAGCACCTCATCCTGTTCCATATGCTCCATATTGTAGGGATTCGGCAGGCCGCTTACGTCGTGATATGGTGAATCTGTTTACGGAGAGAGAGAAAGGCGGAAAATTGTTTAAATTAGTTTTTGCCAAAAAGTCACAACTCATGCTCAAACAATTAAAAACAAAATGCTAATCAAAAACTGTTTAACATCATGGGTGAGTGGAATGGGGGGGAGGGTGGGAATGTGCGGGGCGGCAAAACAGAAGCAACTCAAAATTCTCAAACATCATTGTAATCATTTGTCGTCTCTTTCACTCTTGACCACTTACTTCAGCCTGCGCGCTCCGTTAGAGCGTAACATCCTGTATGATGTCCGCTAGAGATTTGTTAATTTAAGTTTTTATTTTTTGTGGAAATGTATAGATTTATGATTTTGTGTGAACACAGGCAAGACATGTGAGAAAAGAAAGCCAAAGTTAGCATAAAAAATTGAAGTGAGATGCTTAAAGACTAGCTTAAGAGCAATGATAGATACTCAGACACATCACACATATTCATAACATTCATAATCACTGATCAATGATTTGGTTTTAGTAAATTTATGTAGCCTACTTTAAATGAGAATTTGTCAAGGTTTTTATTATCCCCAAGTAGGTCAAGTATGTCAAGAATTTTCTTATAAGTAATCAAGTGACTTTGATTAAGCAAGTTCGCCTGAGCAGGCTGAGATTGCCTCTCGTCGAGGTGGTGGTTTGCCTCTAGTTGAGGACTTTGAGTTGCCTCTAGTTGAGGACTTTGAGTTGAGTGAGTAAAATTTAGCGATTCTGCAAGATACCTTGGTCTAGTGTTGGACAAAAAATTATATTGGAACGAAAACATAACTGAACGTATCAAAAAAGCTAATACTGCACTTTTGTCGTGCAAACGTGCGATTGGTCGTAAATGGGAATATGCCCCTGAAGTGGTACACTGGCTGTACACAGCCATTGTACGTCCAATACTACTGCTCTGGGGAAACCTTCCGTCCTCAGATCCATTACCAAAGTTCAACGTAGTGCTGCATTATGCATGACTGGTGCATCGCGTACAACCCCAACAGATGCACTTAACATAATGTTACACCTCATGCCTCTAAATCTTCAGGGTAAAGAAATCGCAAGTAACGCCGCTCTCAGGCTAAGAGAAAGCGGTACCTGGAAAGAGAGTAACTCTGGCCACTCCTCTATACTTCTGCATCAAGTGGCGGTACCGCCAACGCTTGACTACTGCATCGCAACAATAACGTTTACCACCATACCGAGTCGAATGGACTGGAACTAAATGCCTCACTGCAAACCGAATGCCATAAATTTATACACTGATGGCTCCAAACTGGATGGACAGGTAGGACGAGGAGTCTTTAGTCCAGAGCTCGGGATTGAAACTTTATTTCGGCTTTCTGACCATTGTAGTGTTTACCAAGCAGAGGTTGTAGCCATGCAGGAGGCTACCAACCTTCTGGGAACCCTCGCAATCCAAGGAAGTAAAGTATTCATTTGTTTCAGATAGTCAAGCTGCACTAAAAGCCCTTGACGGTTATATGAACAATACCAAAACTCTTACGCAGTGCCACAAATCTCTTAATGAGATGGCTCAGCACTTTGAAATTAATCTCGTTTGAGTGCCGGCAACGAGATGGCCGATCACCCCGCCAGACTTGGCACTACCTACCGGCTCCTAGGGGCCCTTACTGGACACTGCCTAATAGGAAGACACGCCGCTAGGCTCGGCATCAGACAAAATGACATCTGTAGAATCTGCAATTCAGTGGACGAGGAGGAGAGTGTACAATACCTCTTCTGTCATTGCCCAGCTCTTAGCAGAAGGCGACTCACAGTTTTAGGACGTCCTTTTCTAAACGATCTGTCAGACATCTCTGAAATAGATCTAGCCGCTCTACTCAAATTTGTGATATTTTCTAAATGGTTTAACGGGGATGAGCCTCCCTCTACGATCGCAGCGTAGAAAGGGTTTTATGGTAACACAACGGGCCTTCATTGGCATAAGTGATGAAATGGGACTTTCTCCCATTTCAACCATTGCAACCTAACTGGCTCCATAGAACTTTCACCGCCGATACCGTCGTCACGGATGCCATCGCCACCATTATATCATACAGAATCTGTTTCGTTTCCTTCACTGTGTAGATGTGGCGACATACCATCTCTAGCCAACTGTGACCGCACACCATCTCTGGCTGAAATACCACAACACTCATTCAGTCATAATAGACACAGAGAGTGATACAAGATGGCAGCAGACGTTAACATATTCAGTTTGTTAAGTTAAAGTTTATTAAAATATAATAAACAGAGTAGACATTTTTAATTCCCATAACAATTTGGCAAGCCAGCGCTGTGGCAGCGAACTTTCTTTTGTTCATAACTTTAATATAACTCAACCGATCTTTATCATTCCTTAGGCAATTCGATAACTGAGGTCAATTAAACTGTGGGAGATATAAGGTTTTTTAAAAACTGCAGAGCGGCAGGGGCGTGTTCAAATGTTTAATTAGTGAGTTTAGCTGGCTCTAGGTCCGAAAAAGTTGCGTTTTTTTACAACTGTAAACAACTTATGCATTGTACCACCAAAAAGAGCTGGTTGCCTATACAGAACGACTCTTCGGTAGGCTTTCGCTGAAGAAAGCATGATTGCCAACTGCCTCTCCATACAATCATTGCTTAGATCAGTTGGGAACTGCTAAAAGCAATGAAAGCAAAAATAGACAAGCAATGAGATCTTTCAATTTTCTGATGGTAATGCTTAAGCTTTGAGGCTGAACTTTTCTAAGTGCAAAAGCTTAATGAAATGTTTGTAATAAACTTGATCTGCCTGCAAGTATAAGAAGTTAATGTCCCGCACATGTCATACCTCTATCATACAGATACAGCTGATCAAGAATATAAATACTTTAAAGGGTCGGTCCCTGTTACATACTTTTGCATAAACTTAATACGTGTGGTAATATTTAGGTGTCGCGAACTGGTAACATATGTCAATAGTGAAAATCCGGTAATACCAAGATAAAGTTTGATTCTATCTTTCAAATATAGTATTATGTCAAATGTGAATATATCAAGACTAAATTTTGTAATGCGCGAACACCAAATCAGACTTGGAGAGAATTAAAAAGCTTAGGTGTAGGGAAGGCAAAGCCTCAATTAAAATCAGACTTGGATGTCAAGAAACTCAATGCAAAATTTTGTAAATTTTAATGTACCTGCAGCAACCCAAAACTTGTACCTGAATACTTTACCCCTGTGTGATAGTAGTTTTAGTTTTAAGTGTGTAAATTCTTGTAATGTTCTTCAAGGTGTCCTAAAAGTGCAATCAAATGCGGAAGGCTTAGACAAAGTTAATCCAAAATGCTTGCTTTTTGATCATATCACCTATATATTTAATACGATTTTCACAACCTCTGTATTACTTGATTGTTGAAAAGTTGCTAAAATTATACCCATTCCAAAAGATAAAAACGAGTTCAGACCAATCTCTATTCTTCCTTTTTTGGCAAAAGTATTTGAACAACTAATGGGCAAACAGATTCAGACATTTCTCTCAACCAATTCTTTGTTAAGCCAACTACAATCTGGTTATCAAAAGTTCAGAAGCTGCACGACAGCTATTTTAAAGATAGTAGAAGAGATCGGAAGGCAGACGGACAACAAAAATGTTACATTATTAGCCTTACTGGAATTCAGCAAGGTATTTGATACAGTTGACCACGATATCTTAAATCTTAAGTACCAAGTTTAAAAATCTCTAAAATTTTTCTTCAACTGCAACGCGTCTCATTAAGTCCTATTTGTGGGACAGAAACCAAGCAGTGGTCTCGGGGTGTTGTTTGTCAGGTTTGGTGGTGTTCCTCAAGGTTCAGTCCTTGGGCCCTTACTCTTCTCTGTGTATATCAACGACCTTCCTGACTGTCTAAAAGGCTGTGATGTCCATTTATATGCCGATGATGTACAACTTTATGTAAGTCGACCGTTACGTGAAATACATGAGTGTGTTAGAATCTGTAATAGGGATCTAGTGGAAATTGGCGAATGGGCTAAAGCGAATGGATTGGCGCTAAATCCTAAAAAGTCGAAATGATTGGGAATTTACAAGAAGGCTTTTAAAGTTTGTGATCTCCCTAAGCTTACCATAAACAATGTTTCACTGGAATATGCTAAGGATACCACTAACCTGGGAATCCAATTTAATAATACCCTAACGTGGAGCGACCACATTACGAAAGTATCCGGGAAAACATTTGGGTTAGTTAGGCAGCTGTCGCTTACTCAAAAACTCATTCCTCTTCATCTAAGGCTTTTGGTCGCCAAAACATGTCTCATCCCGACTCTATTTTATGGTGTGGAAATATTTGGTATTGGTGACGCAAGCAGTATGCAAAGACTAAAGGTAGAGACCATATCTCGCACTTTGCTAAACAAATTCTTGGCCTAGATTTAGAGTCGTGGATCAGACTCCGTACTTTATTACTAGTCCATTAGATTCTAACGACAAAAGAGTCTTGACTATTTATTTCAAAATATACAACTTGCTGTGTTAACTCGAACGAAAAACATAGTTTGCCAACGTGTAAGCCTGGTCAGCTCAAAAAAACAGTTTTTCATTCAATTTGCCCGCTACTGGAATAACCTGCCGCATAACATTAAAACTATCAGGAACGCAACGCATTTTAAATCTCAGTCAACTAATCATCTCAAAAGACAAACATAGATTTTATAAACGTTTTAGAAAAGTTTAGTATTGAATTGGTTTTGTTAGGATTATATTTTAAGTATTTTATATTTCATCCTTTTTTTTTTATATATTATATTTTGTGTTTTTATTATCTATTGTGATCTCTCTGTTTTTATGTTCCTGTAGCATTGGGATAATACCGAAATAAAAAAATACCTCAAGGCAGTCATCTAGGACCTTAAATTTTTAGTTTGTTTATCAATGATCTTTCTCAGGTTGTTAAGTCATCTCAAATCTTAATGTTTGCGGATGATGTTATGTCTATAACGCTATCTTCTCTTGATTTGTATAAATGTCTTCAATGTCTTCGAGTCCTGTGCGATAACTTTTACAACCAGTGCCGTTTCATTGCTCCCATTACATAAATTCCCGTAAATTTTTAACTTATTGTTTGCACCGAATTTGTAAATCTACGACGCTTGCCAATTGATGTGAGCAGGGGCATATCGTAAAAAAGTTGGTTTGCTAGCCTGTTAGATTCGTAGTCAAAGGTGCAAATCAAGCGTGAAAATGTGAGCAGAAGTAATTCCGGCTTCCATTTGAATGCCATAATTCGGGCTACAGCCCGCAAGACTAAACATTTTCTTGATGAGAAAATTTTGCAATCTGTCAACTTCTTCGAACTTGGCTTATCTTCATACTAGCGCCCCATAGCTTTGAACCGATTTGCTGACGGCCTGGTAAAGCTTCCATATAGCTCTCTGTTTCGGAAGAAGTTTCACCACGTGGCGTTAATGCTAGCTTTGGCTGAGTTTGTTCTATTCTGGATGTGCTCTTTAAAGGACAGTTCCGGTGTGAGTATAATGCCCAGGTACTTAAATTCATTCACCACCTTTATAGTTTGATTGCTCACATTTTGCCAAAGGCCCCACCCCTTCTGAAAACTTGCTGAGGTTGACAATCATGTTCCATTTGTTACAGTACGCTTATAGGTTGTACATCATTTGCAGCAAAACTATGTCATCAGCATAGAGCAACACCGTAAGGTTGATATTCTCGAGTTGCATGCCAGCACTTAGTTTCTCGTGTAGATCGTTCAAATATAAGGCAAACATAAGAGTAGTAAAAGCTGACATCTCTATCTTACTCCTGCCTTGGTGGTGAACTCCTCAGACATTGCTTCTCCAAGCCATACAATCTTTTGTGTTTACCCGCATCGTACTAATACATTTCTTGGGACATTGTCAGAAGCAGCTTTGAAGTCTTCGAAGAACGCATATGTCTTTCTCTTTTTCTAAAACTTTAGCTGCACAGCAATATTTTCGTCCTCCATAAAATTCTTTAAATAATTTTTCGTCTTATGAATTCGTAATGGACTTCGGCGCTTAAGTGAAAGTATTAAGTTCTATTATACTATTTTGTAATAGAAAATCTTCAACTTCCTAAACTAATTCTTTATGTGCTTAATCCCATTTTTAAGTTCAACAAAGCAACCTTTTGGTTAAATAGTAAACCGTTTCAATTAAATGACTTTCGTTCTAGTTTTCTTCTGCTTAAAGTAAAAATATTTGCACGGATCACTGGAATATCTGCCTGAATTAAGTGCAAACAGTTAAAACCATGTAGAGTTTTTTGAAAATAATTTTAAAATCTTGCCAAATGTTAATGCTGCTCCACAGCATCCAACTTGGCGGTCATTTGAAAACTCAAAATTGACAATAAAATCAAATTAAGAAAACTTGTTTCACTCTCAAAATGAGTTTATACAACTTTTGACCAAGGAAAAAATATAAATAAAAATATAAAAAAAAAACATAATCAAATGAATAAATAATTGAGATTATGCAAATGATTAACAAAGAAAATAAAAGCAAAAAAAAAAAACAGAATTTATACAATTTTTGTTCATACAGAAACAGAAGAACAAATTGAATCTGTGGGCAATTCACAACGGAATTGGAAAAAAAAGTGCAGCATGCTTTTAGGCTTTCGCCATAAATGCTGTTCCGAATGACAGGAAAAACTTATTCAAAGCACCATAAAAACCTTGTTGGACTCGTTCGCTTTCTCTAACATGCTCATAAATCACATGAGTCAGGATTTGCAGCAAACTGGGAACAGCAGTAGGAGTAGGAGGTGGAGGTGGAGGAGGTAGAGTACTAAACACACACTAAGTGGATTTGTGCCCAGGCTGGGCAAGAAAAAGGCAACCAAAAAGCAACAATGATAAGCGCTTTGGCTGCCATTTTTCTACGTTCTCTCTGTTTGTTTGTAAGAGTGTGCGAGTGTACGAGTGTGTGTGTGTGTGTGTGTGTAGGCGTGTGTGTGGATAAACTCATCTGCAATTTGTTTACTTTCGACATTTCCTGAAAATTTACTAAAAAATGGGTTATTACGAGCTTAGCACAACAAGAGGAGTCAACCTCTGCCCCGAAGCTACCAAAAAAATTTGCATGCAAAGGCAATGGAAAAACAACACACACACACACACACACACAGCAAAGTGAAACAGTCCAACAGTGCGTATGCTTAACGCAGAAACGATTAAGTTGTTGAGAAAGAGCTAGAAAATGGAAATTGAAAAATAGCATAAAAAACCAAAAAAAAAAAAACTACTGTAGAGGAGGTAGGCGTGGCCTATAAAGTTATGCGCATAATATCCACAGCTCACGTATTGGCCATAAAATACAGGAAAAAAAAAAAATCTTTGAACAGTTGAAAAATCCCCCAAAGAAAATAGTTAAAAAAGAAAAGGCTTGGCTTTTTGCCTTGCTTTCCTTTTTCTTTTTTTTGGGTCAAGTTTATGCAGATGCCGAAGCAAAAAGCGACAAACTCGCTTAGAAATTTTCACACGACCCACAATAGGGGAACGACGGAATATGTTAAAGAGCAGTTGTTAAAAAGGATTTACGTTTTACATTTGTGTGAGAGGGGGAGAGATGGGGAGTGGGGGGGGAGAAGGCAGCGGTGTGCAAACATTCACACATTGGTATTTGGCCAGAAAAGCATTTCGATTCGTCGATTTCGTTTATTTTCTGAAATTCAAATTCCAATAAATTTTCCAACGATTTGGCACACAAAGCATCAGCGAGAGCGAGGCCAGGCACCCAATCCCTCCTTTGGCCAGGATTTGGCATAAGCTTAAATATGCAACAATTTGTAGCACCCATCCAAACACTAGAGATGCATATTTGCCAAGTCCTTTGATTACAAATTAATGTCTGCAAAAAATTTAAAGTTGCAGTTGCCATGACACAAAAAAAGGAACAAAAAAAAAGCAAAATCCTTGTAATAATTAATTTTTTACTCGTTAGTTAGTTGTGGCCCAGCATTCAACTGGCAAATTAAAAGAATGGTGCGAAGCTGGTTAAAAAAAAATGTTAACCACAGTTACAAATTGCCAACCAAAGTGACAAATTTAAGCTGCAATTTAAATTACAACACAGCAAATGAAAAAAATACACTTGGCAGTGAGAGCCCAGAGTCATCGATTGTGTGTGGATTTTAGTGGATTTTAATATTTGATGGAAAAGTAAGCGAGTCTTTTAATATATACAAATGTCACTCAATTAGGAATTAGTTGAAATCTTTCATTATTCTTTGGTTCTTAAGTGATTAGGAGGTTTCTTTTAAGGAAAGTGGTTAATAAGTTGAGCTTTAAAGCTCTCTGTGCTTTGCCTAAACTTGCTGTGTTGGCAGCGGCTGAGTAAAAAAATCCCCGCTTATTGCCCAGTAGCTGTTTTAAGCGTCAGCTGAAAAGTATTGAATGAAGGCAAAGCTATTATAACAAATTAGGCCAACAACAACTTAGAATTATCTAAGTAAAGGTGAAAAGAGCCAAGCTCAAGGGCAACATTCTCCATGTGCAACCTTTTTTTTCAATTTTTGAATTTTTTTATAGCTTGGATATATGAGAATATCGCCCTAAAAGGATTTTTTGAAATTCGAAATACTTTAGAAGATATAGCCTTTTTTGTCGGTCAATGTCTTCGCTAAAACGAGTCATTTTTGAGTAAATATTATTTATTTTTTAATTTATTTAAATATTTGCTATAATACATTAGCAGTAAATAATATTATAACTAATAGTGGAATAGAGTAACGAGTAACAAGACCTTAGGCCCTATCGTACAAAGTTATTTAGATAGTATTAAATTTGTTGCAATTATTGAGAAACATTGAGTGTTCAAACTTGAGCATGATATTCAACTCGGCCCACAAGTAGTGTTAATCTCATATTTAAATATGTAGCCTATGTCGCCATGTGTGTCATAAACATATCACCTTATGTAATATTAATAGCCGCAGTGACGAGGATCAGCCCAGCCCAGCAGACACAGCACTTGAAAAGGATCAACCATGGGAACCACTTGAAAAGGGCATCCGGTGCACTTAACATGCCTCGTGGAAGGCAATGTGTAGTCCTTCCACGAATGCATTTCTATATTTATACACGCGCAGCTATCTTACAAATACTGCCTTAGTTAAGATTAGAAATAAGGGATGATAAATTCTAAATAAAAAGGGACCTCGCTCAGACTGAGCAGATTAGTACAATTGAAACCTGCAACAAGCGTGCTCAATAAAAGTGTATAAGTTCATACATTGAGATAGTATCGATGTTGGTTTTATTAACAATAGCAAGTGTAGAAGATGGGGATTTGTTATTTAAAAAGAGAGACCAGAATATTGTCAAACTCGGGGCAGGAGTCTAGTATGTGAATTGTGGTTAAAGCCTGTATACAATGTTGACAAGTAGAGCGAATGTTGCCAGAAAGTAGGTGACCATGTGTCAGTTGGCAGTGTCCGATGCGTAGTCGGGAGAATACAGTGGTGTTTCTACGCGAACAATCATTAGGAAAATGAATCTTTTCCCGTGTAGTATTAACGGCCTTGTATGTGTGCTGGAAGTAGCTCCAGTCGAGCGCTTGTTGATGTTGTAGGTAAAATTTGATTAATCGTTGATGATCCATTTCGATGCAGGGGATGAAGGTATATAGTTCCTTATTCGTTATTCGTTTCTCAGCTATTCCTTTTTGTCTAGGAACCCAGAAGATTTTTATTTTTGAAGGTGTTTTGATGCAAGCATCTCAGATGCTGCTCACTATCTGGTTCCGAATATTAATGTTGCTTAATAGATTCTATGGAAGAAAGGCTGTCCGTGCAGATAACGAATCGTCTTTTTTTCCGTTGGGCAAACCAACCTGCATGGAGAATGGCCATTGCTTCTGCTGCAAAGACCGAGCAATAGTCAGGAAGCCAGCAGGCTGATATTGTCGCGCCAGATGTATCTACACATGCGAATGCAGTTACGTTTTGGTTCTTAGTTCCATAAGCAAGAAGGTGGAGTTTCGATGATTCTTCTGCAAATGCACCTCGATAGACTTCGCCAGAAGTATATTTTTTTGAGTATTTTCGTAGTGTAGTGATGAGTGATGACTACAACTAATGCATTCTCGAACTGCATTTTCCTGACCCTCAATCATAATTTAAAAAATTTAATTTTACTATTATTTTTTTACACTAAACTACAAAAAAGGGCCCAAAATCGAATTTTCATGTTTCAATGGCCGCCATTTTGTCAAAAAAATATCACAAAATCTTTTTCGAGGGTCAGACCAGAATGACATCTATACTGATTATAACCCCGTATTTACTTTTCATTTCAGACAACCTGGAGACGAGAAATCGTGGCCGCCAGCACTATAACTTTTTTTTTTGAACCCCCCCACTTTGACGGCCGAGAACCTATTGAACAGCCCTCATAGTAATCTGTTTGTAACACAGTTCAAAAAACAGAATTCGAAAAACTCTGCGTTTCCATATAAGTTTTATTTTTTTAAATGTCCAAAAAGCAGCCTCGACATGGAGAATCTCCCCTTAAGAGCGTTTTTGGAGTAAAAAACATAATTTTCAGAGTTTTCGGAGCACATTCAGTGCCCTCTAAGCATGGGCTCATAAAAATCACTTATGTTTGAAATTTTCGTATGTTTTGTTGGCCCAAAAGCTGACATATTCGGAGCACACAAAACCCATATTGTTTTCACTTCAGCGAAACGACACTTGCTGAAAAATAAAGACTAATGATGAGGCTTCAAAATAAAATTGGTTCGAAAAATCTTCAAAAGCCTTTAAAACTTTTTTGTTCGGTTGTTAGGTTTAGGGACCTGTTCTTAGTTATTTAAGAAGCAATTGTTAGTTAATGTAATAAAAAACATATTTTTTTGGTTTTCATCCAATATATATCGATATGCCGTCGGCATTCGTCATCAGTGCTTTATAACAATAAAACAAGAAACAAAACACAACACTTTTATACTTGATACAAAACAAAAAAATTACAAAATGATTCATCACAGGTGAGAAGTGCTGTTTTTTGAGTTTATATAAGACTTATGTCCTGATAGTCTAATTTTTAATTTAGATTTCATCGTACCGTGTATCGGTTTATGGGCTATAGAAACAATATCTCTGTTATAGCAATCCGAATGTATCAGCCAATCGGAGAAAGTTGGTATATGTATACAGATTTTTAGATCTTTGGTGTTGTTTCTTTTGGTGCACTATTTTGGTGTTTTCAGTTCTTTAAAAGGTCATATATTGTATGTTTTTTGTTATTTTCATGAAAAACTGTATCGCTTACTTCCAAAACTTTTCGGATGGATTCGAAACCTGTAGAGCAGGTCGAGTATGGCATTTCCTCATACTTGGTTTTTTCCTAACACCCCCAAAATCTAAAGTTATGGGCCAAAAACCGCTTTTTGCTTTTTTACCTCAATTAAATAGATATAACGCGCGCATGAACCGTCTGATTGTTTATAACCTTGTCAATTCCGATATCGACGAGAGCAATCTAATATATTTTAATAAATAGTTTTACTGTTGGCCACCACTGGTTCAACTACTTTATTCTATGCGATTTTGTCTTAAAGTTTATTATGCGAGCCCATTTAATTCTCCGTTGAACAAATGTTGTCTCAATTCATTTGGATACCGTTTGACGAAGTTATTCGCATATTTCTGAGTACACCTTGGCGATCTAGTTTTTTTTTTAGTATGCTAACATATTAGTGTGTTCTATAACATAAGTGCACCAATAAGTATGCTCTGTTTTGTTTGGCGCCAAATTTAAATCATTTTTATTAAATATTTAAAATGCTGATATATATAAATTTAAATGTTTCACGATTTCGTGGCAAATATTAAAGGTCTCTGAATACTGTTACCTAGTATAAAGATAAACAAAGCTATAGTGAATAGCTGTGGGCAGTAAGTTAGGCTATTATTATTGGTTATATTATTGGTTGAGTTGAAATTCGCACATAAAACAAAAGAGCACGGTTAAGACTTTTGATAAGCTGATTGCACTCTTGACGCAAGCCTTGGCATGCGTTCGGCTCTTGTCGGTGTGAATCACATGTTCAATTTGGCGTTGCGTGTGTGCGTTTAGCCACTGACACGAAGTTTAATAGTTAAGAAATTGGTTTTCAAGTCCACAAATAAGACTCAATGATGACTGCATATAACCATGACCATTGTAATAATACTGTACCGCGATAAAATACCATGGATGACCAATGATGAAGAATATAGAAACCACTATAACGAGAGGGGAAAAGAAACTGACATCAGCCCGCGAATCCACTAAAGCAGCGATGGGCAAATCAATGCGCAATAAAATACTTGGAGGACTCAGCGCATAAAAAATTGAGTCGCTTCGAGGCGCGGACCCGCTTACGCTGACTCCGCAACAAGTGCAATTGACTCGCTTCGAAGTGAGTTGAAACCCCTTTAGTCCATGCGTGTCGGCGTCAGTCCGTACAAGCAGACCGCGCAGCAAGTGCAGAGTGTGCGACCGAGACTCACTAATAAGGGTGGTTTTTACTGTAGGACTGCTCCCAAGCTCAAATTTCGTACCCACCGCCGCACAATGGGTTAACTTATTGGTTTTTGATACCAATTCAGTTTTAATGTGTTTTCCCCTTTGTGTATTATGGAGTCCAGAAACGACCGTTTCTGGTCAACTTCCATTTCAAACGTGAATCTAATGTCCTTGTGGTAATCGTTAAGCTTCTTGAGTGTTTTCTCAATATAATCCTTTTTTTTTGTGCAGGTTGAATAATTATCGGGATGTCTTCCCGAGGAGATATATCTGATATCTAATATTCATTCACTGGTTATACACAGCGGTTGTCAGACCTATCCTTAAATATGGAGCGCTGGTCTGGTGGAAGGCTGCTAATACCAAATCCCATCTAAGCAACCACCATAAGGACCAAAGGGCGGTTTGCCTGGGTATAACAGGATGCCTGCGATCTACCTCTCAGGCGGCCCTGGATGAAATTCTGAACCTGGATACTTTCCTGAGGTATACAGCAGCGAGAAGCTCGATAAGACTTCGGGAACTAAAAGCATTTACCATCAGTCTACAGCAGCATTCTGCTTGAAGCAGGAATAACTGCAGAGGCAAAGAGAAGTGACTACTGTTTACCAGCTCAAAAATGGAAAGACAATAGAATAGAATCTGGTTCCCGGTTCTGGTTACCATCAGGGAGCACGAGCTTACCATCTGTACAGACGGTTCGAAGACGGAACAGGGTATAGGAGCTGGCATCTTCTCCGAAGAACTAGCAACACAGCATTCACTTCGTTTAGTGAACTGGTGTAGCATTTTTCAGGCAGAGGTCTATGCAATGTGACAAGCAACCAAATTAATCAATACCCAGGACGAAACTCTAAGGAACATTTCAATTCTAGTGGACAGTCAGGCTGCCATTAGGGCTGTGTCAGCAAACGCCACAAATAGCAAATTATTCCACGGTGACAGCCTTGAACCAAATCCAAAAAAAACTGCATCACTCTCGTCTGGGTACCTGGCAACGAGGAAGCGGACAAGTGCGCAAGGAACGGTTCAGCGTTTCCCCCGACTCCTGCAGAACATCATGACCGAAGTACCTTGTATATCCAGAACTAGGGTGGAACGACAATGGGACCTCGCACCTGGCTATCACATCTCCAGATTACTCTGGCCCAGATACTATAAGGAAGAGTTGGAAAGCAAGCATCACCTTCTTTGCGACTGCTCTGCACTTCTTAGGAAGCGTACCCAGCATCTGGTAAAACCATTCTTTGAAGATCTGGGCAGTCTGGCAGATCTACGCTTAAAGGACCTGGCTCTTTAAAGACACCCCATTTCCCTTTCCTCAATTAGGCATCACAATGACGCTTTAAAGAACACCACAATTACCTCAATGGATCTGATTATTATTTTTGATTTTTGTTTAAAAAAATAATAAAATGATTTCAGCCATGATTTTGTGGACTTTGGCTTAAAAAAATTTAATTTTTGACAACAAAAGTCATATGATTGATGAGAATTTATGTAAATCAAAGGATTTTCCTTTAAAAATAAATGAATTTAATATTCAACATGCAACAAATCCTGTCGGCTTAAGCAATTTGATAAAGAATTTTGCATTTTTAGTTTTTCAACAATTTGTATAAATATTTTCTGCAAAATCTGAAATGAAAATGCAATACACAACTTTTGTGTAAATGAAACCAAATCCAATACCAATTTGAACAATTCGTACAAAGCTAAGGATAAGCTTCTGTGTAGCTGTCTAGGCGAAATGTATTTCTTTTATTTTGCAACATGATGAATTAAAGCCATTACCCAAATATGTGTAAATATATCCAAGTGTGCGTGTGTGTGTGTGTGTGTGATAAAAGACCAAACAAAAGAGCTCAACCAACTGACACAAAAGTCTGCATAATCAATCAGTCACACAGTTTCGCCTCCCCCCCCCATACCCCCACTTTACTGCTTTACCAAAAAAAAAAATTTGCTTACGCAGCTTTTGGCGCCTGCCGCAGACTTCCTTCCGGCTTTTGCTTCCCTTCTAGTGCATTTTGCAATGCACAAAAGTCAGCTGAGTTTTGGGCAAGTGTAAAAGCTTTTTAACATACAAACACACACACAACACACATGCAGGCAGGCAGGCAAGCTGTGCATAAGCTGACATCAATGTAATGAAGATGTATTTGCATATTGTAACAGTGTCAATGCTCCTCCCCTGCACTCTCTCAGCCAGCTTCTATGATGCATGCGGCTTGGCTTTTAGTTGCTTTGCTTTTGAGGGTACTCGAGGGGGCTGGTGGTGGATGCTGCTGCTTGTGATGCTGCTGTTGTTGCATTTTATTGACATGCTGAAATTGTTGTTTGTGGTAGCGACAGCTGTGCCCGGGTTTTTTTTTTGTGCATTTCTTAGTTTTGGCCAACCAAGAGCAAAAGCAAAAAAAAGGGAAGATGCTTTTTGCATTTAACCTCCAGTCAACAGAGAACAGAGGGACCACATTTTTTTATGCTCGCCTCAAAATTCGGGGCAATAAAAACCAAACAACACACACACGCACACACACAAACACAAAAAAATATGTGTGTTTTTGGGGTTTTGACGCTCATAAAGCGTAAAGATAACAAAAATACAACACACAAGCGACTCACACAAACACACACACACATTAACGTTGTATTGCTCTGTTCAGTCGCATAGTTGTTACGCATACGACCCGTAGGCGATTTTTTGGTTAGCAACTGCAGCAGCCAGCTACTGCTAGTCTTTTCATTTCATTTTTCTTTTTCTTTTTGCGTTATTTCATACCCTGTACAAAAGGGTATGATAAGTTTTTGTATATGAAGAAGATGACAATATGCCCTAGGAGCACAATTGTTTTTGTAGCCGGCTATAAATGAGTTTTTCTGAGCCAAATGGATCTTATTGGATCACCAATTCAATTTGGAATGAAAAGTTTTTATCATATGCTCTTTTTGATATTATAATATACATTTTTCATATCTTTTGGATGATTTTCAGCTCCAATGGATGAAAATTAAAGATCAATTTGACATTAAATATGCTTTTTACAAAGCTTAAACTAAACTGAAAACCAATACAAATGCAGAAAATACAACTCAAGCAAGAAAAACCACAAGAAATACATAGAGGAACCTGATTTTTGTTTGTGTGTGTGCACTGGGCGCGTGGCGAGCGCTCACGAGTTTGTCGGAAACATAAGAGAGAGAGAGGAGAGACACATATGAAGTTGTTGTTGCAGACCTTATGAAATTGTTGTTGTTTCTTATTAGCTTATGGGCGCGTACAACGTATGCGCGCGAGCTATTCCTTTGCGCAAAGCAACAACAAGTGCGTGGCTTGCGGAATCTGATCTAGTCTAAATTCAATACCAAAATCATTCAATGGATCATCAACAAATATACCTTTTTTTAGGGCATTTACTAGTCGAGCTTGACCATAATGTTTTGTACATATTTTTTTTTCTCGTTTTTATTATTTAATATTTTAAAACACTTGCGGTGCTATTGGCATTACAATAACAACAAGATGAAATAACAACATTGAGCCATGCGGCAAAAATGGGATGCCAGGACACAAACACACACACACACACACACAACCCCATAACAAGCTGAAGCCACCGCCAAAGGGCGCAAATTTCTCCTCGTTGTTGTTGTTGTTGAGGTTTGTGCCTGACTGAACTTTAAGCAAAAAATATTAAAAAAAAAATAAAAAAAAGTTTCCAAAGACTTTAAGCCAAGTGATGTCAGCCTATAACAAAATATTGTATATTTATGTTTTTCGTATTTCTGACCTAACAAGACAGCACCAGGACCAATGCATAATTAGCCCGATAGGGATTTATAGGCATTTCTCTGCTTAACTTGTCATAACTGAGCAAAGCCCAACTGCCATCACACACACACACACACACATACGGACAAAGTTTTTGATATGGGCGCACCAACAACAACAACCTTATCTTTCTTACCCTTGGTCAGGACCATGTTTTAGCCTTTCGCATTTTTTTGATTTTCCTGCTAGAAGTTATGAGCTCGGTTAGAGCTTAAGGTGTCAGAAATAGCTACTTGTGGGTTTTAAAGTTTATCAATCAACAGGATAAAGTTGCAGCTAAGGGATATGCTAGCAGGAAATAGTAATAACCCATTTCAATTTGGTCCTTTGCGCTTCTTTGTTTATTACTTTAACTAAACAAAGAAGCTTTCATTTCATTAGCAACATTCTGCAAGCCATAAACTAAAAATATATTTAAGGATTTCTTGTATAGCTATTTTGAGAGGTCATCAGCAGACTTTGCCATGGACTTGGGCACCAAATTTCAGTTACTCCTATTATATTGATCATGTACGAAATTCCAACTTGTAGATTCAATTCAATACAAGTAGTATCTTAGACGTGCTGCCAGTACCAGCGCGTGCAATGGTGCAACGGCATTCCAATCGTACTCAGCCTAAAGGACCCGACTCCGAGTCCCCGCATAGTAATCATTTCCAAATACAATTTAATAGAATACCTACACTCTGGGCAAAATGGCATAGTAAAAACTATAACAATCATATTTGATTATGCTATGCAATTTTTGTATTACAATCAATTAAAATGCACTTTGATTCAACTAGAATCATATTTAATCACCTAATTTTCTTTGCGCTTTTATATGAACAATTCGGGGAATTCGAACATGAGAATTACAAATGGTCTGATGTTCTAGGGCAGATGGTAGATTCAATTCAATACAAATAGTATCTTAGAAGGCTTTCCGGTAGAGAGGACGTTCCAATTGTGTGCAGACCAAGGGACCCGAGTTTGAATCCTCGCAGAGTAAGTAAACATATTTAAATACAATTTAATATAATTCGGTATTTTTCAGAGTCCAACTGGTGGTGGCTTCAATGAGGGAATCCTACTCTTGATTCAGAACAAACTAATTCAATTAAAAATTTAATTAAAAAAAAAAAAAAAATTTGTATCTTTTCATATTTAAATTAAAGTGTACACACTTTATGTTTACGAATTCCATATTTAACGCTGAATCAATGGTGAAAATGTTATAGTCAAAGTGTAAATATTGAAATTTCCGACCATTTTTCCCCTCAGTGTATTATATATAGTGAATCAATTTCATTTTCAACGATTGTTCCTACCCACCCGACAAATAAACCTGTGTAATCGGAGCCACGACTTTTACGATAGTTTCTCTTAACAACGAATTCCGAATTTCTTAAGATTTTTCTCTGTTTGTGACAGCTAGTCATTGGTTGCCAGCTCATTTGTTGATAAATTTAGTGCGAAAAAGTTCGTTCGGTGTCCAAGGTAATTCTATTCTGCCCGACATGCACATATTTTCGGCGAGATAAGTAAAATTGGGTTGAAAAGGGTAATTCTAGTTAGGATTTTTTTAATTTTCCAGCTGCGCTTTGTTGGAGGTCTGGACCGAGAGCACAGCCTTCTTTAAGCCCTTCCAATTGCTGGCCTACAGATGTGGGAAACGCGAGCTGGTGGAGAACCATTTGGCTGGCATTGAGAATGAAAACTTGCGCCAATTCTAAGCCTCCTTGATTATATGTTTTTCTATTCGATGAAGAAAGAGTAGGCAGCTGAGAAAAAGGATTCGGCCAGGTGATGGTCTCTTTTAATCATTACTGGGGTCACCTCCTACATATGTGGATTGACACAGTCGAATACCAAAATGGCCGCCCTGCAACTGTTGCAAAAGTTGTCCAAGTATATTAACTTCGAGACTATATTGGATCGCATTTTGCCCTATATTGTGAGTACTTTAAGGGCTTTCCAAATCTTCATCTAAATCTTTCTTTCTCTCTCTGTCTTTAGCCATTGTTAAGAATATACCAAGCAGCAAAGCCAATGTCTTTCCCGATTAGATACTGCCCTATATCATGGATTTGGCCAGTGAACTAAGTGCGGTCAGTGTGCGTGTGGCCATTGCACGGAATATTGCCGCTTTGACGAAGACAGCTGTTTACTTTCTGAAGGAGACACAGCGCAATGCCCCGAATCAGATGCAAACACCACGCTATGAAGAGCAAATGACTGCTTTGCATTACGTTCAGTTTGCTGATCGATGTACAGCAAACCCTAATAGAGTCGGGCCTTCTTTGTCCAGTGTTTTTTTTACCAAAGGTGTTAAATTAAATAAGTAAGCTATGCCAATATTCCGCAGATGTCAACCATTTTACAAATGCTCCTGCTAGAAGAGTTAGCAAAGAGAATGCAAACTATTGTTATTGGCTGTAACTGTTATTTCCAGTTATTTTTGTGCCAAAAATTCGATAGAATTTAATAAATTGGAATTTATATAAATAAAGAAACAAAACTAACAAAAAGTACAAATTTTCAAATTGGAAACAAAATGGAATGAAACAAAACATTCTTATCAATTTTCGCGAAAGTAAACGTTTACAACACGTTTTCGAATCCGTTCCCGACACTTTATCGATAGCGAAAACGTATTGGAAACGATTCAGTTTTCGATCCGTTTTCGCCATCGAGAAAGTGTCGAGAACGGATTCGAAAACGTGTATCGAGAACATACGTTTTGCTGCCACAAACTGAGCGACAGGTAATACTTTTACGGACCGAAAACGGAACACATTCTCGATAGTTTTGTTAGAGCAAACTTCGAGAAAACATCGAAAACGGATCCGGTCTCGCTAACGATTGTCGGGTGGGTAAATATATTTGTTTATATGTATTCAACTTAAAGAAATTACATTGTTGAACATTAGATTTCATTCGTTAGCAAATTATGATAATATTAAAGATGTAAACAAAATAACAGAAGTAGAAATACAAACTATGTAAACAAAGAGTGTTTTACGTGTTCAACGTTAATCGACTTGGTTTGAAACCGTCAGTCGATTGCAACACGCTCAGCCTTTGCTGCCCCTGAGTCGTCCCCAGATACGAGATCGTTCTGTTAAGCATCATCGGCGTTTTACAGTGGCTTTACAGGTTATCCTTTTCCTTTTTTAAAACGAACCTTTTATAATTCAACTTCTGTAGAGGATGGCTTGACTGAAGTAGTTGACTAAATGTATCAAATCTTTGCCATTCAGCATACTTAAGACGTCATGAGTTGATAAATATTCCATTGTTCTATGCTCCCTTAGTATTGGGCATTTTCAGATGAAGTGAATAACGTTTTCATTTTCCAGCCAATTGCAAATAGTGCGGGGACAAGTACCTCGGCGTGAACCATTCATTTCAATGGTTAATAAGAAAAAGAGGTTAAAGTTCGCCAAACTTCAAGTAAATAAGGCGGAAACATTTTGAAATAACGTATAATTTAGTGACGAATCAAAGTTCAACCAAATCATCAAATGAATCATAAAAAAATTGGCGAAAGACTAACCATGAGCTGAAAATAATGACATTAAAATAGCTAAGCACGGTGAAGAAAATGTTATGGTTGGGGGTATTTTGCTACCTCTGGAGTTGAAAATTTGGTATTTGTAGACGTAAAAATGGGCAAATCATACTATATGAACCCTTTTAAGTGAAAACTTGGTACCCAGTTTTGAAAAATTGCAGGCCGACACACTACCCGCTGAGCTACAACCGGCCAAGAATTTGTCACCTACTGGAAAGCAAAATTCGGAAACATTACATAACATTCTCTAAAGCAAGCTTTACTGACAGAATGCTGTTATTAAGGACTAAGAGCTCCAAAATTAATTAAATAAACCATTGAATAATATCAAAGACTTATAGATATTATAGATGACGCATGTGAAAACAAAAACTATTTTCTTGGGAATATACATGTATGTATTGAAATTTAGCTATACGTTTAAATAAATGCGTGTTGCAATGTGACTGTTTAAGTGACCTTTGGATTATTAATCTTAGAACTTTTTAGCAGGCTCTAGGTCAATAAGTTATGATTTTCATCATAACGTTTCTAAAACAAGACACGCACAACACCACAAAGGAGGCAGGTTGATCGTATAGCTATTTCATTAACTTCCAACAGTTCAATCATCAGCGATCTTTTGTCCAACTTCAATGAATTGGCAGAGGCTACCTCACGCCAGAACTGCTAAGACCGCTTGGGAATCCCAAGTCAAACTTGTAGCAAAAATTCTGACAGCAGTGGCCAACGCCAAGTCACAAAAGCTTTGTATATGAGTTTGTGCATGCCCCGTAATCGGCCCATCTGTTGTTGGGTGTTGGCTGAGAGCAAAGATTTATAGATATTTCGGATAAGGCAAGTGACAGAAAAAAGCTCCTTAATAGAAGGCAACAATATTTTCCTACCCTACTTTTTACACTTTTTTTTTGGAAAAGTACTAAAATAAATATTCTTTAATTTCCACATAATTTCGCTTTCTTAATTACTTAAAACACTCACACATTCGGCTGCACTTTCATACTCAAATTCATTTATGGCCATACACCTTCTGATTCTACTGATTTTCGTTTCGATAAACTTACCTAAATGCTGATCAACACGCTTCTTGGGCTTCTGCACCGATGCATAGGGATCACTGCAGTAATCCTGCCGGGACGGATTTTGGCTGTTGCGCAAATTGTGATACTCATCGCCCACCTGGCTGGGTGTGGCAGTCAAATGTGGATAGGGTGCATAATCATCGACAGCCCCATAGCCGCCATGCGTTAAGGGATCATAGCCGTAGGTGGGTTGTTGTTCCACATATTGATTGAGCGGCGCCTGTACCATGCCCTGTTGGTTGCCCACTGCAGCGGCGGACATTTTCACCTGCCAGAGTGAGTCCTGCGAGTTGACGCTGCCGCCATTGTTCGAATTGGAATAGTTGTTCTCCATGTAGCCCATGTTGACCCCTGCAACAACAATAACAATAAAAAACGGAACGTGATAAATATTAAATGTTAAATGTCACAAAAACGGGCTTTGGCAATGTTCTCTGGGTTTTTTTTTTTTGTTCTCTGCCAAAGTGTTTGCATAAATCCGCTCGAGAGTCGCATAATTCATTTATGCGATGATTGTTGGCTCCTGGCCAAGTGAAAGTTTGTGTTTTTTTTTCTCTCGTATTTAATTAAAATTAAGCTAAAGTTGAAAAAGTTTTCTTTTTTTTTTATTGATTAGCACATAAAAATGACAAAAACATAAAATGAATTTATGAACTTTATATGCGAATTCAACAAGGCGTAATTAATAGTTGATCGAAGTGCGCGTGAGCCACTTAAAATCTGTCTGGAGTCATAAACTCTGAATGGAGTCTAGGTCGTATTTTCTAGCAAAAGTTTGGTGCCTGCTGTTGACAAATTTTTTTATGAGCCAAAAAGGGGGAAGAGCGGGTGTGGGTGTGTCCTGGCGGTGCTTGTTACGCTGGAGAACAAAAGGCGTTGACGAGAACCAGCTGCTCGTTCCTAGGCTCCGTTTGCTTTGTTTGTTCATCGTGCGTGCTTGCCTGGACGCATTTATTATTATTTTTATATCGTGATAAATCACTCATAAATATTAAACGCACGCTTGGCGAAAAGTTTTAGAAATTTTCAGTTTTGCAGCTAAGAATGGCACGTGGAAGTAAAGGGCCAAAGTGTTCCCAGAAATGGGTACGGTTTCAATTTCTCTTTCTTTTTTTTGTGGCAAAATTTTTTTGATTTTTTGATGAAACTAAATTTAATTTCTAATAAAAAATAAAGTAAATGTTAGTGGAAACTCATCATTTTTGAATAGCCTACCGTTTTGTTAGTTAACAGAGCAATAACATAAACATAAATGTTTACACTATGTTAGCAGAGCAGTTTTATATTATACGAGAAGGCCATTAATACCTTAAAAACTAGGCAAGTTTTGTGGTTTCAGTTTGAGTGGTCCAGAAAAAGTGGGCGTGGTAGCAATTCATTCCGCCTTTGTTATACCAAAATTTTGTTTAATCATATTTTTTATACCCTTGCACATTGGACCCAATTGCCGATTTTTTGGCATAAAGTCGAAAATTTCACGGAAACAAAACTCATTTTTAATAATACACCTTTAAACTACAAAGTCTATATACAAAGAATCGAATAATATTTTCGATTGTTTGGCAACCCTGAAATTTTTATCGATTATCGAAATCAGCTGTTGAGTGAAGAAATTGTTGCATTGAAATTGGCCTCAACTATTTGATAACTTTGTGGACTTGCAGATCATAAAAAATTTGCACAATAAGTTAATGCAAATAATGGATATTGAAGGCCAGGGTTTGTAGAATGTATAAATGGAAATATTTTTTAATAATGTTGGATATACAGAGAAAACTTAACCAAAGTGCTCGTCTTCTATAGAGTAGAACTAATTTGGAATTCATTGGAATCAATTATAATGTGTGTTAAAATAAACCTATAATTGTGTATTACATTATGTTAATAATGCTTTTTGCGGCCATTTGCGGCCCTTGGGGTATTCGCAAATTGTAGTTGAGCTTGAGTTCTCTCATGCAACTCTGCTCGACATATAAATTAACAACAATCGAGATGGTTCCACTGTTAAAAGCTGGGTTTTTGAGCAATTAATTGACTACAAGCTGAGCAATGAGAAAAAGGTTGAAATAAACTTAAAAGTAAACTGCTTAATATCCGAACATTTAAGAATAGACATGCTAATTGGCTATCGTTGGATATGACAAGTTTTATTTTTGGAAATCCAGGAGGAAATACACAGCGTTAAAGAAATGGATCATCCTAAGCTTACATATAATGAGGCAGGACAACGCATGAAAAAAGTTTGCTTCCGAGTTAGCAGACTATAATGGAAATAGCACCAGTCTTCTTATGCATGCAGCAGCGGTTTCCCCCAAAAAAACAAATGAATGTTATACAACATACATACTAAAGAAAACAATGCTCACTCCAAAAATTACAATTTAGACCAGCAGGAATATTCTATCGAAAGATTAGACGACTAACTGAAGGTTTCAAACCTGGAGTCACACAATGCAAGGACGAAAATGGAAAACTGGTCACAGATCAGCAAGTGGCGCTAGACAAATGGAGAAGCTATTTCGCCAACCTGCTGGGAGGCGACAATGAACACAACGAACGCCTCTGGAGAAGTAGCGACACCACCAATCGACAACATAGAGATAGACCCACCAGACCATCACGAAGTCAGTGTAGCCATAAAAAGGCTTAAGAACAACAAATCAGCTGGAGCAGAAGACCTGCCAGCTGAGCTGTTTAAGGCTGGTGGCTAGGAGTTGGTAAGGGGCATGCACCAACTCCTCAGCAGAATATAGTCCGACGAGAGCATGCCCGAAGATTAGAGCCTAAGTTTTAAGAAAGGAGACCCTGCAGTTTGCGTCAACTACCGTGGGATCAGTCTCCTTCCCATCGCATATAAGATTCTCTCGTGCATTATTTGTGAACGTCTAAAGCCGCTTATTAGCACACTGATCGGACCTTATCAGTGTGGCTTCAGACCTGGTAAATCCACCACAGACCAGATATTCACATTACGACAAACCCTGGAGAAGACCTATGAGAGAAATATCAAAACCAACCATCTTTTTGTTGATTATAAATCAGCCTTTGACACACCGATAAGGTCAAGGTTCTTTGACGCCCTGTCTACCTTTGGTATACCAGCAAAGTACGTTCGACTTGGCATGATGACGTTGAGAAGCACTCGAAGCTCCGTCAAAAAAAAGGAAGGAACCTCTCCGAACCATTTGATACTAAGAGAGGTTTTAAGCAGGGTGATACCCTATCGTGTGACTTCTTTAATCTACTGATGGAGTATATACTGCGCCAGTGCCCAAATGACAACAGATCGGGCTTATTTCTTTAGAAAGATCTAATGCTACTCGCATATGCCAATGATATTAACATTATCGCCAAAAACGAACGGGCGGTAAGCAGGGCGTTTTCAGAGATTGAGAAGCAGTCTAAACTTATGGGCTTAGCGGTAAACGAGGACAAGACGAAGTTCCTAGTATTCACGGACAAGAAGTCTACGCGTCTTGGACAATTTGTTACTATGGGGAAATACAACTTTGAGGTTGTAGAGGATTTTGTCTACCTCGGGACGATGATTACCGGCGACAACAACATCAGCCTGGAGATCCGAAGAAGAATTACTCTTGGAAACCGATGCTAGTTCAAGAGCAGAGCCTTTTCTCGAAGAACAAAAATAGCGCTATACAAGTCGTTCATCGTCCCAGTCCTGCAAAACGGCGCAGAAGCATGGACAATGACAGCAGCGGAAGAGGAGGCGATTGGCGTTTTCGAGCGAAAAATCCTTCGGAGGAGCTGTGGACCTTTAAAAGTTTGCGATGGATACCACATTCGAATGAATCACGAACTGAATGAGCTCTATAGGGACATCAGTCTAGTCAAGCGCATAAAGCAACAGCGGCTGCGCTGGTTAGGACATGTAATTCGGATGGATGAAGAAGCTCCAGTAAGGAAGATGTACAAAGCGAAGGCGGCTGAATTTGGAGGACAAGGCAGAAGGGTTCGCCCACCACTAAAATAGGTTGATCAAGTGCGGAAAGACATTTCCAACCTTGGTGTGAACAACTGGTGCCAGCTCGCACAATGCAGAAGCGAGTGGAGCGCATTCATAGCAGAGGCCGAGACTGTCAAGCGGTTTCGATGCAACCATCGGGCCAATAAAGAAGCAGAAAGAAGAAGGGTAGGCGGGTCCAGAATCATCCAAATTTTTTTCCATATATGCACTATGCGTTCTATAATTATTATAAATAACAAGTTTCAGCTTTGCAGCATCAATATAAGACTTTATGCCAAAAAATTGGAAATTGAGCCCAATGTGCCTTGTAAAGGGTATTATAATTTTGCCCAGAAGTTTGCAACGCATAGAAATATTCATTTCCGACCCCTTAAACTATATATATTCTTGATCAGGGCGACGAGCTGAGTCGATTGAGCTTTGTCCGTCCGTCTGTCTATACGTCTGTCTGTCCGAGCTGAAATTTTGCACAGAGTCTTCTTTTTTTTACTGCACGCTGCTAATATGTCGGAACGGACCGGATCGGATGACTATATCTTACAGCTGTCATAGGAACCATCGGTCGAAAAATGGGTCTTGGTGAGAAAAACTTTTTTGTTTTCAATGTTAGCGTCCTTAAACTCTGCTATTATTAATATTATATGCTTTCAAACAAATTTGCAAATTTTGGTCAAAATCGGATGACCATATCTTAAAGCTGCCATGGGACCGATCGGTCGGAAAATGGGGCTTAGTGAAAAAAAACTTTTTTGTTTTCATGTATTTCGTTCTTAAAATCGTTGATTATTAATATTAAAAGCTTTCAAATTAATTTGAAAAAGTTGATCGACATCGGGTGACTATAGCTTATGGTCCGATCCATAGGACCGATCGGTCGAAAATGGGTTTTAGTAAGACATTTTTTTTAGTTTAATTTTAGCGTCCTTAAACTCGCTGATTACTAATTTTATATGCTTTTAAATAGATTCGCAAAATTTGGTCAAAATCGGATGACTATATCTTATGGCTGCTACAGGTCCGATCGTTCGGAAAATGAGTCTGAGTGAGAAAAACTTTTTATTCTTAATTTGATGTCTTCTTAACAGATGTTTATCTGTTGGAAAATGCGTTTTAGTTACAAAAAATTATGATGTTTATGTAAGCGTTCTTAAACTCTTACATTTCAAAACCAGCAAAGGGGTGCAAGGGTATAAAACTTCGGCACAGACGAAGCTAGCTTGTACTTCGCGTTTTGTGTATTAACAGGGTATGCATCAAATAAAAGACTTATTTTTAAATTTGTATATCAATCTGAAGCCCACTTTTATTTGAAATTAAACGCTTTAATAGCGATAACGTATGTGGAAACATTGTATAGCCTCTCATGTTAATACACTTGTCGTGTTGCATAGGTTTGTTTTTGTTTTTGTTTTTTGTGACTATTTTATGACAAGTTCCCCATAACCACTTTTGGGTTTGCGTGCCCCTTCGCTTTTGCTCGCTTTTATGCCTCATGGTGGGCGTGATAATTTTTATGATTAGCCATAAAACTAAAACAGTAATAATATTAACTTCATTTACATTTCATGTGCCATTTTTGGCGGGGCCAATTTGAATTTGTTTTTGCGGGAGAAAAACTTTTCAATTTGATAAGCATCCGAAATATGCATATAAATATATACAATATACTTGTTTCGGGGAGGGGGGGAGCTCAACTTTTGATTGCTCAAGTTTGACCGAAATAACGGAAAAATTTTAATGCATTTCCATTGTCTGACAAGAGAATTTCTGTGCCATTATGTTGAGGCAATTAAAGTTTGGGGAAAAACTTTTGTGCATTGATTTGAGCAAATAACAACAGTTGCGGCATAGTTTGGCAGCGGCTGTGGCGGCTACTTCAGGGGCTAACGAGGGTGGTTTGGTATGTTAATAGATGGGAGTCAAATTTTCAAGAAAGCTGACTGGTTTTGAAACGACGAAAATGGAATTATGCATGAAGCATTTTCCACTACATTGCGAGTTGCTTTTATAAAGTGACAAAAAGTTGAAAAAAATATGAAAATAAGTTTGATACAAAATAAAACAAATATAAAACAAAAAATGAAGTGAAGACTGGAATTATTTGAAAATTACCGCCAATATGTATCGATATTTTAGCGTTAAGGTATTTTAAAACAGAGACAATCAATGGTCACATTGTTTATAAGAATGGATGACGCGACCAAGAGTAGAACGCAGTAGTAGACAGACAGAAGCGAACAAAGAGGCATGCAGTTTAAAAAATGGACAAGACAAAACCTTATTGACATTGTAAATAGTATACCGTGTGTATATATAGGTACTTAGAAACCCGTGTAAGAAGTGTGTAAATAAAAGCCCGAAAAACCTGAAAAACCGATTAAAACTCAGGAGTGGGGTCAAAATCCCAGGCCGCTTGAACAATCTGTATGCCGAAACACCGAAATGAGTGAAGCCCAAGCCGCTAGATCCATATGTATGCCGAAATTGTGTCAAGTCCAAGCCAGCTTGACCAATCCGTATAACAAACCCCGTTCCTTGACAAACACCGTATTGTCAGCAGTTGGAGCGGTGCTCCTGTGTCAGCGACTGCATTCAGAGAAAAAATAGAGAATTTCATTCTTGGATCAAAGATGAAAGAATGAAAATTATTGATCCCAGAGCGAAATTTTTGATTCAAGAAGGAATTTTTGATCCCAACATTCTTCATACAAGAGTTTCAGGACTTAATCCAATTACGAATATTTTCAGAATAAAAGACTTTTAAAGAATATTTGAAGGGAGGGGAGGGAGAGACACGACCGACCGACATCGATTACTTCCTCACACTCGAAATTGTTTAACATTACAATGAATGAACGGGCGACCATTTACATCTGTCCATGGTAGAATTAACAAGGTGAGGCCGTCAGCCGCTGCTGAGGGACAGTATATGACATGCTCATTTTGGCTTCGCGCTCATTTAGCACTTCTTTGTGGTTGCTACAGAGAGCAGTTTAAGCTTGTATACTGTCGGTGTGTCGACGTCGCTGCTGCAGAGCGCTGTTAAATACACTTTAGACTGGGACATGCCGGACTCTGATGTATGCCTGTGATATAGAAGGAGACGGCAGAGCATTTGCTTGTTTCTGATTGTGTATTGCCGTTCGCTTCTAGCATTCACAATGCACTGGCCCTTTGGCCCTCTACAAACAGAGAGGACCGCTGTCTCGCTCGACTTTACCTTATTAATTTCACCATGCATCTGTCAACGACAGTATTCTGCTCTCAATAACCGATTGCGCACTCCTCTCAGAAGTTTCTGCACACACTCCTTTTCCATGAAAAACGAAACTGTGAGAGCGTGTTCAACGCTATTCTCTCAAAACTTGCTAGCCCACTCCGCACTCGATACTTCTCCTCACTCTCCTTGCCTATATAAAGCAAATTGAGAACGAAACTCTTGAAAATTCATGAATTTGTACCCAAATTATTCGATCTACTGTTTTCTTAGTGTTTAGACGCCAAATGAAATATACGTGAAATTGTGCAGTTGCAAATACATACAAGTAAACAACATTGCCGCCAAGTCGTACAGGTGTGCGTGCGAGAGCGAGATGACAATATTGACCGTGTTAAGTGACGTTGTGTTTTCAACATTAGACGAGCTGCTTCAGAAGCTGTTGCCCGCATTCAGTATAGTTCCGGTCAAACCTGCTGCAAAGTCCGTGATGATGCTGCTGTCGAAATCAGTTGCCGGTGTTTTGGTCGTATGGCCGGAGATTGCGTTGCGCCCGTGTGGAGCCTACAAGCCATTGAACGCAAATGGATACGTTGTAGCGAGTACATAGATATACAAGCACAAGTATGCTACACTTTGTCTGTACATTAAATACATTTCAATCCAAGAGCACCAAACATCAGTTCTCATGTCAAACGTGAGACAGCGCATGTCAAACCGCTGAGTAGACAAACTCTTTGTCGACTTTGTCAGCGCACATATTTACGTACATATGTATATGCGTTTGCTTCAGACTCAAGATAAGGCCCTTGGCCAACACATTTTCTAAATACATAAGTCAGTCGTAGATGAACAGAAAGCATGGATACGTATAGCCGTTGAACCCAAAAGGATTCGTAAAGTCATAGATACCAAATGGATACGTAAGGCCGTTGAGCCCGAATGAATACGTATAGTAGTAGATCCACAATAAATACGTATAGCCCTAGATCCCGAATGGATAGATATAGCCGTTGAGCCATAATGGATACGTATAGACGTAGAACCCAAATGGATACGTATAGCAGTTGTTGCCGAATGGAAACCCATAGCCGTTGAACATAATTGGAAACGTGGAACCGTTGATTCAGTAGGAACCGTAAAGACTTGGAGCCCAACTGTATTTTGAAGCCCGCTAGGCTCAAACAGTGTATGTATTGCTGTAGAACAGTGGTGTCCAAAATGACAAAAACTTATCCCATGGGATAGGAACTCATAATTCGGTCAGCATTGCAGCCGACACATGTATACAGAGCGAGAATACGTGCTTGCTCTCTTTAGATGCGCGTGTTCGGCTTTTTTGTTCTCTCACGAGGCATTTGTTCGTTTGCTTGTTGCTCATGTTGGAATGTCAACATGTTTACTTTGTGTTTTGCTGCTACGCACACAAGTGCAATGCTTGATTATGTGAGTTTGGACACCACTGTTGTCGAATCCCGCTGAGATAGAGGACGATCTGGTGGTCAAGTTGGCCGAATGTAGAATTTTATGCAACTAATCGCAAATATGTATATATCGATATTTTAGCGTTAAGTTATTTAAGACAGAGACGATGGTCACACTGTATATATAGACAATGGACACCGACTACTAAACAGAAAGAGACGAACCTAGACAGACGCTGTTTATAAAACGGACAAGACAGTCTAAACAAATCCGTACATAAAAACATTCCTAACTTATCAAACAGCCCACCAATAACAAAAGAATACAGAGAGAGAGAGAGAGAGAGCGAGAGAAAGAGGAAGAGAGAAAACATCGTTGAAGAAACAGCAGCTTCAGCTCTTTTCAAAAAGTGTAAGAAAGTTGTGCTTTAATTCACTCGACAAACTTTTGAACCGGAAGCGCTTATAATTATGCAACATTTTTGTGCTGTAACCGCACAATACAAAAAACAGTTTCAAATGCCATTAACGGTTAACTAAATAGCAGGGCAAGAGAGTTGGCCAAGTTGCTGCACCTCGAGGACAGGGTGTTAATGGCAGCAGCAGCAGCATCGCGCCCTTTTCATCTCTTGTGTTGCACTTTTAATTAGCGACACGGCGGAATGGTGGTGGCTGCTTGGCATTTGCCCTAAATGCGCTTAAATGTGGCCTAAGAGTAAGGAGGAAGTTTACGGTGCGCCAGGTGAAACACTTGTCGAGAGGTTGCCGGTAGAGTTAGGGTCAAAAAACAAAAAAAAAAAAGTTAGCAAAGAAAGCTGAACAGCAGCCTCCCAACTGGGTTAAGGCTCTAATATATATATCTATGGAATGTTGGCCAACTGTGTTTAGATTTAAGCCAATTAGTTGGTCAGCAAAACAAAAGCCACCACCATCAACTGCAACTCATAGATTCGCTGTCATTGAATTGTGCGGTCAGCTGGCCAAGGCTGCTGCTGCTGCTGATGTTGCTGCTGCCAGCCAGTTAGAAGACTCGCTGCAAACTATTTTGCGGCTGTTTGCTTTGCTCCCAGACGCAACCTAAAAACCACAAAAACCCCCAACAGCAGCAGCAGCAACCCCGGCCCAAAGGCAGACATTGGTTGTGCCCCCGAGTTCATGGCTTTATTTATTTAGCGCATAAATTTTCAGCTCGCGAGATTCTTGTTATTTGTGTGCTCGACAACATTTGTTTGCATTTATTTGGTTTTTTGAAAACATGTCCCGCTCGCACACCATTGTCGACATTGTTGTCTAGCCGTGGCTCCTCAAACAAACACACACACACAAAGTTGAAGTTGCACCGAGTGCAAGAAACTTTCAGCAAAGGCTTCTCTAGTGCACGAAATTAAGGGGTTTGAGTGGTACCCAACACTTAATTCAAGTTGATAACACTAGACAGCCAAAAATTGGTTCAATTTTGTACGTCAGTTGCAGCTGCAAAATACCTGATAACAGGGTCACCATTTATATTGGGCTCTTTGTTAAGTCCAAGTGTGGTTTGGCTGACATTTTCTGTTGTCCGTCTAAACTTAAGCCTTACATAAACAAGGCTGCAGTGGCTTAGCAGCAATTTGGCATTTAATAATCAAAATTTTTTAAGAAAAAAAAAGCCAATGAAAGTGGGAAAAGAAATCTCGTTTTTTCGGCTTCAACTGTGGCATTTGTACACAGATAAAAAAGCATATTTGTTGATGATCCATTGGCTGATTTTGGTAGGCACATAGACTGGATAGTTTTAATATCGTAAAAAACTTTATTAATAATATCCAATTAATGTTAAATTGAGCTTAGATTTTCATCCACTGGATCTGAGAATCATCAAAAGGATACGGAAAATGGTATTATAATATAAAAAAAAACAATATTTTCCACCATTTTTGTTCTAAAATTTTTCAAAAATTAACCCGTAATTGGACTTAAACCAAATGTAGCAGAAAAGTACATGGAAGAACCAATTATTATTAGTAAACAAAATTTTCATGATTTAATTAGACGCTTATGAGTTATGAACTCAGTCAGTTTATGACTTTTACTACCTTTCATGATGACAATTTGTCCACTTTTATGGATTTTTCTAATTAATTTAACATTTCTCTAGATTAATTACACAAAAAACCAACAAAAAATAATTTCAAATATAGCAAACCTTACCATTTACTATTATATTTATTTACATTTTTAAAACCAATTTTCACGAAGTCTTTCCCGGGACATTTGGAAAATAACTCAACAATTGCCTACTTTTCGGCTGAAATTTTAACAAAAGTCAGCTTTCAATAGGTGGCATACAAAATGTTGGATTAAGTTTTAAGATGGCCACATGTATTGACAATAATACCTAAAAGACAGTGTTGACCCAGACATATACGAACTTATACGAGCCGAATGGTTGTACAAATCATCTCTCACTTATATAAAGCATAAGCCGGCATCTACTTTGTCATTGTCGTTCCTGAGTATAAAGGGTATAGATACTGTCTCACGTTGATAGTAAGGTTCACTCGCTGGTCCGAAATAGTTCTAGTTCAGCATTCTAGACAGCATTTTTCAGATCATGGATTGCCAGATTTGGTCCCCAAAAACGATATCAACGGATCAAGGAACCCAATTTGAATTACACTTGGCAACAAAGTGCAGTATATTGAAAAGTTGGTGGCGATTCTAGATGATTTTCGTGTGCTGAACACAACTCTGTTTTCAGACATGGTCCTTTACGTCAAGATTTTTAGAAATTTTAGCTTAAAGCTGCGAAAAGTGACTATTTTTACCCTTTTCAGACTCGTGTTCCAGGGAACCTATACTTTTGTTTTGACTTTTTTTTTATATTATCGTAAATTACTATTTCTTTACTTTAAAATAAACTATCCCAAAGAATTGAATACCATTTTTAATAACTTAGTCTCGATATTAATAAAATAACAAAACTGTCTACTGCACAAAAGTATGCCTTGCAGAAACAGTAATTTGTATAGAATTTCAATGAAAATTTTCAACAAAACCCATTGAATACATTGGGGCAGCAACAATTAATTGGGTTTTTGTGAACTTGAAAACAATTACTAAAAATGATATATCTTCATTGGAAAAAATCGTAATTTGTTTGGGATAGTTTATTTCAAAGTTAAGGAGTAGTTCTTTCCCATATTATCAAAGAAAGTCAAAACAAAAGTATAGGCTCTCCACAAAAAGCGTAGTCAAATAAGGCATGTTTTGTATCGTTAAGCTCAAATTACTAAAAATCACGACGATCCGACCCAATTGTTGGCACTTTGATTATAATCATGTTCGACTTCATTCCAATCAGTTCGTCTGATAGTTCGTTTGGCTCAACGACGATTGTTTAGAGTGAGCGAAAAGCACCTCGTATGAATAGACTCTTACAAAGACGCATAGGCAGTGACGGCGCTGCTGACAGCTATGACAAAAGAGAGAGATGGAAAGAGTGGCCGGTCAACACTGAGTTTTGTTCGATCGAACACACAAAACTCTAGCTGAACTGCTCGATGCGACTGCCGGTATGAGCTGAATATATTCAGCACTGAGTTCTGTTCGATGAATAAATATGATCATAGACGTTGGATCACATAACGCCGCTCCATGCGATTGCGTTGTGAGTTGAATATATTCAGCTCTGAATTTTGTTGATTGATTAAATGTGAGTAAGAATTTTTGTGTATGAGCCAATCAAGAAATAACGTGATTTTTGCAGTTCTCTGGTCTGAATTCTCATCTAATCTGTGTTTTAAATTAGATAGTTAATGTGGCATAGCCACACATCTATTTATGCTGGCGCCATCTATGTACCAACAAACGGGCTAAGGATCGCCAAGTCATACTTCATGACTAGCACGAAAATATTTTTAAATTTTGCATTTTATTTTTGGAGAATATGACTTTAATTTCAATTATAATTTATACGTGCATCATAAAGCCTGTAACACATACTACGTGTTCAAACTTGAACATGAGACTCGACCACGATCCTAACGTTGCGTTACATATCATAAACCTATCATTCTTTGTCATAAACATGCCACCTTTTGTAATAGCATTAAATATTAATAGCGGCAGTGACAAGTAACAGCCTAGCAGACACAATACTTGAAAAGGATCAACCATGAAAACAACTTGAACAGGTCATCCGGTTCCTAACACTTAATATGCATCGTGTGAAGCAATGTGTATTCCTCTCACGAATGCATTTTTATATTTATACACACGCAGCTATCTTACAAATACTGCCCTAGTTAAGTTTAGAAGTTAAGGGATGAGAAATTCTTAATACTGAGCGACTCAGTACAAATGAAATCTTACAACCGTGCTCAACTAAATGTGTATAAGTCCATACCAGAGACCTGCAACGAATACTAAATTTTCGTGTACACTCGCGCATTTACTCGGCTTGTTTGTTTACGCCACTTTGGTGTGACACACAAGAACTGATCAAAAGCACATTAAGTCAGAACGGGTAAGCTTTTTTTCACTCGTGTAATAATTGAACAAGCTTGTCAAAGCTCGCGACTGAGCGGATGCCAGCGGATATCATACCGCCGCTGACGAGTACTTTTAGTGAATCGCGCTTTAAACATAAAATCACAAAGCTTACTCGGCTTGTTGACAACAAGCCCCAAGCGAGCAATATTCTTACACACGAACGCTTACTCGGTTTGTTGACGGCGAGCTGCGGCTAATATGATGTACAAATGCAACTGCGTCATACTTATTACGCAGTAGCTGAGCAGCGGTGAATGACAGAAATTAAAAAGTTATTACAATTTGGATTCTCTTCGTGGCAAATTGCAAATGGCAATTACACCTTGTCTGGCCGACGCAAAGGAAAGTTTTGTGTGGAATGTGGTGGGTGAAATTCTAAGAACAGACGAAACTGTAGTGGGAGGTTTCGTTTACTGTCGCACTTGCTGCAATGTGTTAAAGGCCTTTGGAAATCAGACGTCTAATTTAAACCGCCACAGTTGCTGTAAAAAATAAAGGAGTCACAAGTTCTAAAAACATTCTATACCATAAGAAGGAGAGAAGGAACCGTGCGCCAAATACAAATGCAAAATATACAAACGATATCGTGCTATCTCTTTTGCTCTCACATGTTGTTGTTTTTGTCGTGCTGTTCACGCCGAGTGTGTTACTCGTATCGCGTTTGTAGCAAGGGTAAACGAGATTTGCTTGTAAAAGCCAGCAGCAGATCATTGATTTCAGCAACACGTACTTGCGGTGACTTGTAGCCGAAGGTACGAGTCGTCTCGGGTATTTCTACTATGCAGTACTCGAGCTCGCCAATACAATGACTCGCCAATACACGATCACTTTTGAATTTTTTGTTTTGTGTATGCTACACGAAAATGGTTAACAAGCTTTGAGCTTTAAGTTTACTCGTTCCGCACATGAAGCATGGGTGATTGATCATACATGTGTAAGCCCGCTGCAGATCTCTGGTCCATACACTACGTTTATACGCACAAAATGTATAGTGATTAGTGCCTTTTAAAGTATGCAATGCTTTTAATAAGGAATGATTCAGAATTATATTTATTTTATATTTGGCTTAAAACAAGATAATATTGCAAACCTATTAATGGTCCGACAAGCTGGATGAATTTACAGTGTGTATTGAGTACACTGCCCGACAACCGATTAGCACACTCTCTAGCCTATCAGTTTAGAGGCAAATAACTCAGAACTCTGAATAAGTTTTAATGCGCATTATTTTTTTCTTTTATTCTTCATCATTTTTACTCATTCTGAGAATAACTGTGAGTTCTGAAAATGTACCGTTATTTTGTTTTGCTGTTTTCTTTGAAGTGCGAAAAAAATGTATGCATATTTTTTGCGACAGTCGATTAGCACATTTTTGCTTTAGTGTCAATTTTTGCATGTAAGTTGTCGTCTTTGGCTGATTAAAATTATTATTTGTTTATTGTGACCAATTATCAATTTAAAAAATAAAAATGGGAAAAGCAAAATCGTTGAATGAGTCTGAAAAAGCCAAAATAAAGGCTTACAGGGAGTGCGGTCACTCGATTCTTCAAATATCAAAAAATATTAAACGCAGCCGTAAAGTTATTAGCTCATATTTAAGCAATGAGGATGCCTATGGGAAAAACATGAAAGGACGGCCCTCATCAGTAATAACAGCAGCTGACAAGCAAATTATATTAAGGCACGCATCTAATTCTCACGACTCAGCCGCCAAAATAATAGAAAAAACTGGTGTTAAAGCATGCGTTCGGACTGTACAAAGAGTAATATCGAATGCTGAACATATAAAGCGTCTGAAAACCACCACTAAACCAACTTCGAAAGATGCAACGGCTCGATTTCTGTCGATCGAATATGTCCTGGACCAAGGAGTGGGAGCGTGTAGTCTTTTCAGACGAAAAAAAGTTCAATTTGGAGGGTCCTGATGGGTATGCCTACTACTTTCATGATCTCAGAAAGGAAGAGCATACTTTAGATCGATTGCACAGCCGTGCCGGTGGTGTCATGGTGTGGGGATCTATTACTTACTATGGCACCATAGAACTGCAATTTCTAACCAGCTGTATGAATGCCATTGCGTACAATGGTGTACTGAAAACGGCTTTCCCTGCAATCAAGGATATTTTTGGATTCTTGGAATGGAAGTTCCAGCAGGATAACGCACCTATCCACACAGCCAGGATCGTAAAGTCCTGGATTGTGGGTCAAAACGTGGAATTGCTAACTTGGCCGCCATACTCGCCCGATCTGAACATTATAGAAAATGTTTGAGGATGGTTGGCACGCAAGGTGTACGAGTCAGGCAGGCAATATTCAACTGAAGCTAAACTCATTGAAGGAATAAAAGAGTCCTGGGAGGCTATTTCACTCAATTATATTAAAAAATTATATGACTCCTTACCCAAGCGGATGTACGAAGTCATACTTAACCGTGGAGGCTCAACACATTATTAATTATTTTACAAATATAACCGAAAATATTGAAATTAATGTTAAAAAAATAATTTGAATGAAATTTGAATCCATTTTCTTTTGTTATTTAAAGTTTTCAAGCGACTGTGCTAATCAAATGTCGCAAAAATAAAAGTTAATTTTTTATGTTAAGTTTGTTTAAATTCATTTAAAATGTTATTAATAAAGTTAATAAACTATCTATCATTTATTCTTGTGTATAATTTTATATTCTTTTAATGGCAAAAAAAATTCATCTTAAAAGCTTTATTCGTTTTCCTGATATTAAGCTCCTAAGACTCGGACCATAGGGTGTGCTAATCGGTTGTCGGGCAGTGTATGACGCTGCCATAACTGGCCATCAATGTTTGCGTTCTAATAGAACATTTTATAAGGAAATAAAGTTTTCATACGTTGAAGGGCATTTATCATGATAAATTTTAAAAATGGCAAACTTTTTTGCGAGGAATGCCTTCTTGTTTGAGAAAATGGACCATTGCACACAAACCTTCTAACTACATTTTCAGAATAGAAAATTAAATTTCTTGACGTTCTGTGGACACGTCCGGATTTTTCGAGCGTTTTGGAAACCAACCGAGGCCAAATTGTCTAGAGATTTCCAGGACACCCTAGTTTGGTAAGGTTTAGGTTAGCAAAGAGGTGGACCTTTATTGAATAATTGTTGGCTTAATTAACTTTCAATCAAATTCATCAAATCTAAACGCTATTTAATACTCTCTTATGAATAAAACCCTAATTAATGCTATTGAGCTGCTGCGGAGACTAAGCCGAGTGCGAGTACCAGTGTCAACGAGCTATCACCCTCAGTATTCTACAAGTGAAGGACGTCAGAGGAGCAAGAGAGCAGCAAGCCGATAATTACATAGTCAAGTCGTACACCGAGAAAAAAATTGATATTTTTTCATATCAATTTTACTCCGATATGAAAATATGTCAAATTGATATGTTAAAAATTTCAAATCGATATCATTATTACATTATAAATATCATTCTGAAACTTTTTAATATCAATTTAAGTAAATGATATTATTTTGGATCAGAATGATATTATTTTTTTTGCCAATTGATATGAAAAAATTGATATTTTTAAAAAGTTCAACATAAAATATATCTTTTTTTTCTCTGTGTAGAAACATTTGCTGAACAATAAGTAAAGGTTGGCGGATCGAAAGAGACCCCAACAAGATTTCGAATAAGCAGAGCCTCGGAGTACTCAGAACCATCAAAAAGACAATTTCAAACTAATCACGAGTCATGATCATTGAAGTAAAGCCAAATTCTGATTCTATTTCCAAGAACTACTGTGAAGAAATTAATTGTACAAATATCTTTGAACAGTGCATTTGATACCAGGTACCTGCAAGAGATGCGTTTGGGATTTGAAAACAAGGGGCAAACAAACATAGACTAGACAGAAGAACCCTACAAAAAAGGGACTTAAAAACAAGGATATGTGATGCTTTGCGTTAATGTATAAAAATAGACTAAAATTCTGCTTCTGGAAGACTAACTAGAGACGATCTTGCTAAAAATTTCTTAATCAAAAATCTTTTTTTGCTAGTCTAGTGTAATTAACCTGAACCGCACTTCATTTCTTCTTCTCTCTGGAAAAGTTCCTGCTGCTGCACTTTGCAGCTGCGAGTCGACGTTGCCGTCTTTTGTTTTTATTGTTGTCGCCGGTTTACATGCAAAGTTCATTAGGTTTTTGGCCTAGGCTGAAAGCGATTGTGGCGGGGCAATTTCGAGAAAACTCGCTGTTAACGAACCCAAAAAGTGCAAAGGCACAAAACAATGCGAAACTCACATTCAAAGCGCATTTACAAAGCAAACTGCAAGTGGAGAGAGGGAGAGAGAGCAAGGACATTTACTAGCTACCGTGTGCTTGCCTCGTGTGCTTGCGCTGCTTAAGCGGCAATTAGCGTTTACAATGAAACGGAGAGAGAGTACCTACCCCCGCCCACCGTCTACCCACTTTCACTTGGCAAATTAGCTGAATGGCAGCAGCAGCATTCGTGAGAAGCCAAAAGAGATTTTTAAATTTAATTGGCATTCGGACAATAGAAATTTCAATTGGAAAAAAAAACTAGAAGAAAATATGGCAACCTCGACAAGGAATTTTTAATTTTCAGTTCATTACAAAATGCCAAAAGGGAGGTTAATACCTCCCTTACCCTCCCTTACCCCCCCGCCAAACCAGAACAACAATTAATATTGAATTGTATTGCGAATTGTGTAAAACCGCAGGACGACTGCAGAGCAGAGGGAAAGTTTAGTCCAGTTTACGCATTCATTTTCCACCCACCCCCCCCCTCCCCCCCAACATCACTTGAAAGCAGGACCCGTCCGACTAGGATGAATGGTTTGTACACAACAACAAACAAAAAAAAAAAACGGGAAAACCTTAAAACGTTTAGAAAAAATTGCTGTTTCAACAAATTTACAACGGAAGTGGAAAGTGCTTTCTCTTTTGTGTGTGTGAGCTTTTCAGGTGTCCCCAGCAGCAGCCACCACCAACAACAACACCCTGTTTTGCCAATTGTGTGTGTGTGTGAGTGTGAGTGCGGCTGCGGTGCGTGATGAATGCGCACAGCCATCGATTTGCACTCAACTCCATTTTGCACTTTCACATTTCATGGGCAACATAATTTCGAAGGCAACCCCCCCCACCCTTAACCGGCTAAGCCCGTCAGCACGGATTTCATTTTGTTTTGTGATGTGTTTGCGGTGGACAATGAAAAATCACCCAAACGTAGCCACCGGTCCCAGTGAATCCCGAGCACGGCCAGCCGGAAGTATTTCGCACTTCGACTTTTTTTTTCGTTTTCATTTTCTCTTACGTGTTTGGGATACCCTTTAAAGTGATTTAGTAGGTGGAATTAGTTGAAAAGTTGGAAAGTAGAATACTCGAACTTTCTAGCCAATTCAATCAAGGTAATCCGCTACTTTGGTAATTCAATTGATATAGTTTGTTGCTCTATGCAGACAATGCATTCGGCTCTTACAATTTGGGTTAAGTTCGGCAATGGACACGCCTGGCCCGCGGTTTGTGCCAAGAGAGCAAAGCAAAGGTTTTCAGTCGCTGGCCAGCGGTCAATAAAGTAGCTCAGAGCTGGTTTGCGTCGCACTCTCACTTTTTCGCCACGCTCTTGTTGACAATTGCTGGTTTAAAAGGTCGTACGAAACGCCCTAACAGTTAAACAGGGTAACTTAGTTTATCCGAGAAGCGTATCAGACCAGGGAGTACATTGTGACGGTATTCGTCGACGTAAAACAAGCGTTCGGTTGTGTGTGGCATGACGAATTGCTGTGCAAGATAAAGAGTCTCCTTCCAGCAAAATGCCAAAAGCCTATCCCATGGGATAGGAACTTATAGTTCTGCTGGCGTCGCAGCCGACACGCGTATAGAGAGAGAGAGAGAGAGAGAATATGTGTCATGATCAGTGCCGGCCAAATGGAGAGGTGGGTAAGAGCTCTCTCCAGACTACAGCCGTTTGACTTGCAATTCAGTTGACACAATCATGAGTACAAACACGACTGCCTTCGGCTCCTGGTAGCTATGGCTGGCCGGCTCTGGGTCATGATACAACTATAACAGGTAAGGCGCTCTCTTTTCGGAACTCCCAGATTCAATGTGTAGCTCTCACTTGATTGAAAAGGTAGTGAAAGGTGGTTGAAAGGGGATTTCTATTTTGTTTATAAGTTTGTGAAAATGTCGAGCCAATACTGTTTCGTATGTCGATGTTCGCTATTTACACATACACGAGCCGAACGCATGCCGAAGCTGAGGCCAAGCGAGTAGACGGGCTTTCAATCGCTGGCTAGCCTTTGACACAGATGAGAGAAGGGTAGTTAGTACCTTTGCGCAGTGCCTCTTCTCTGTTTGCTACGCTGCTACGACTCTCAGGTTCGAACCTCGCCCTGTCTTGCTCTGTCGCAGTTGCACCATATCATGGCGGATGGGTGGGAGTGAAACAGGGTTCAGTTTGAGACGAAGACGGTTCGAGTTCGTGAGGAAGACGGTTGCAGTTGCAAACAGAAATGGGTTAGACAGAGCAAACTTATAGTCTGGATCAGCGATGCCCAGCCGTATGCTCTTTGGGTACGTTTTGTCATTGTAATTCCACCAAGCATAGGAAATCAATGATCGTATACATGCAGGGCGCGAGGCATACAAAACGACACACATGCTAACGATTTCGTGTGTATGCGACGCGTAGAACAAAAACCGGTTTTGTTCTCTTCTTTGATTGGCGTTTGCGAGCGCAAGCAAACTGACCAACAACAATTTCATTATTGGTATTGGTGCTTATCTTTGTGAGTATTGGTGAGTGCTCTGTCGAATGCAGCTTTTGGGCATGCCTGGTCTAGATTTAGATGGTCGTTGCCTTTCACGGCGCTTTATTTTCGCACACCAACACATTCTCACTTTTAGGCCTCGCTGTCGTTGACCCACGCTGATGTAAAGTATCGAACATTATTATCACTCACATACCACATTTGAGTGTGTATGCCTCTCTCTCTCTCTCGATTTCAGCAAATGCTCGTTAAATGCTGAGTGCCATTCCTGTTATGGTTGTATCATGATACGTGTGTTCTATAAATAGCGCGCTCGGCGACTTGCTCTCTTACGATGCGCGTGTTCGACTTTTTGTTCTCTCACGAGGCATTTGTTTGATTGATTCCTGCTCATGTTGAAATGTCAAGCACGTATAAACCTTAAATTTGTGTTTTCCTGCTACGCTTACAAGCGCAATGCTTCATTTTGTGTGTTTGGACATCTACTTCTTTACACACTTTCAACCACGAACATGCCCACTAAAGGCCACATTCCCAGGAATGGCCTACATGATCTTTTCCTTGACACCTTCGCCGTTGTTTACAGAGCCATGGACATTCTACAGCAGTACATGTACCCATTCTGCAAATGGGCAAAACCCTGGCATATTGGTATTGTAGCGATCCTGGTCTCTGAATCCGAGAACTAGATCCCTGGAACCAGAATCGATATTCAGGGCAGCGTCACTGATGGTTATCGATACATCAATGTCAGGCGCTGACGATTGATTGAAGCAATAAACTCCCATCACTAATGAAGTCGGAGATCCAAGTAAAAAACGTGCTTTTTATCTTACCATCGTACGGTGAATAATTTGGAGATCGTTCTATCCTCCTAAGCAAACAAATTGCTAACTGAGTTGATACTGATTGACTGCGTACCTCCTTATTGTTGTTAAATCGCCCAGCGTGACCGGATTTCCGCGAGAGAGTTTTGCCCGACCACTTAATAAAAATGAGTTCCGCTCGGCTAACCGCCAAGGCATGGTCAATCCAAGTTGACCAGATTCGCTATAGTATCAATCAAGCGAAGTATGCCAATGTCACCTACACGTTAAGGACAGATGACTGTCCCGGACTGTCATGGAAGATCAACTTCTAAACTATTACCAACTACCTCGGCTTTTGACTTTCACATAAGCCAGCTCACAAAGTCGCTTTAGAGCAGGGGTCGTCGCATACCGCTTTCTACTATGTATACAAAACTGACACACCGACAGTATAAGCACATCCTCCGTGTGAGTCGAGCCCTAATACATGTGCACGAGAAGGCTGGTGAAGGAACTAAATGTCCCTATGATGGGCGACATTATTACCAAACAATCAGCGGACTATCTTGAGAGACTCAGAGGAGTCACCCAAATCGGTTAGCGAGGCGACTCCAGTGTAGAAGAAGGATAAGTGGCGTCAGAGCCAGTAAAAGACTTGTAAGCATCCTCTCTTGCCAACTTCCAAGCAACTAACTAACAAAGGCTCACGTTATATCTAACACCAATCTAAACCAAACAAACAAATTTAACAATTTCGCTCACTCTCTCGACAGAGCACTTGATTTTGTTTTTCTCGTGTTTTCTGATTCATAGTTCGCAATGAGAAATAATAGCTTGGTGGAGATAATTTCATGCGGCTCTCAGCAGCTAAGCAACTGAGCAAAACAAACCAACCCACCGGCGCAAATTACAGGATCGATGGTCGCTTTAACACTTTGAAGGCTGGCATACTTCATCGATTACAGTTTTGTATACATTTACGAAAGCTTGGCAATTTTGTGGACCTTCTCAATACAGAGTTCTATGTAATCGGAAAAGTGCGCATATAATTTCGACTTCTTAAGATTACAACCATTTCACTATGGGAAATAAGTCGGCATAATGTAGTTTGGCATAAATGTAATTTTTTTTGTGTTAGATATTTTAAAACGGTTTGAATTTTTTGATTCCTTAATAACAATATAAGATAAAAATAATTTTAGAACAATTTTAAGTCAGCTGATTCAGTGGTGCTTTGAATTGTCAAAAAGAGCGGGAAATATTAATCAACTTGCAGCTTCAATGGTAACTCTATTACAAATATAAACTTAAAGTGTTCATATGGAAAATGCAGGGCAAGGTATGTAAATTAATAGTTAATACATGATTTTCGATAGTTATGTGTTGATATTGAATTGTCCATATTGTTGTTCGTGTGTATTTTTATGAGTATACTAACAAACAAGCGTGCGTTCTGTGGAATATTACTTTTATATAGCACAACAAATCACCAAGGTTCTAGTTGAATGTGGTTAACAAATTAATACAAAATTAAAAAGTATTAAAGCTTTTACCCCGTTTTGCCGCCTTTTCGGAAAAAATGACTCTTTGCAGGTGTTTATGAGTTCACTCATGCAGCGCTGCTTAAGGTTTGGAGCAACACCGAAATGTAATCACATGTTGGAGCGATTCAGATCAAAATACTCATGGTGGCTTGCATCTAACATTATTGTTGCTATTGAGAAGCAAGATATGACACAATTCAAAGGTGGACGAAAACAGTTAAGCTACAAACAAGGACATTCAACATAGCTCCTTGTATATGCTACTGCAGTTTCGGCAAAAAAGTCGAAGGAACCAGAAGTGGCCTTTGTATTACAAAAACCAATGAGCAGTGACAACATATGTGATGTACAAAAAAAAATTGAGATGAATGATCCGATTCCAAAAAATGCTGATAACGCATTAGCATTCTTGATTGAATATGGATTGACGAAGCAGCAATATATTAATATCAAAGCACTCAATAAGCAGCAAGGATGTGATATTCGCTTCTTAGTTGATGAAACTAAATTGAAATGCACACCAGCCGGAATTAAAATTTGTGAAACGAAAGCAGAAGTCTATTTACAAGATTTGCTACATCATACAACCTTATGTAACCATACTTTTCATTTCTACATAGAACACTATTCTTGGTACCCAAAGTCCCCAATTGTGCACAAAATATTGGTACATGGATACCAAATAATGAACCGTTTCATTGTTCCAGTTGGTATCCCTGGAGAAAACGCGTCAAAAGCGCGGAACAAACTATATAAGAGCGAAAGAGTCGATTGGCAAATATTACAGATGAATAGAGCATTGGACTCTTCCGATCCGTTACATTCAAGTCTTTGTTTGAAAAAAAGAAATAAGCTGAACAAAACCTCCCAAAAGAAGTAATTGATTTTCTTGAATTTCCGGAAGCAGAATTTCATAAACCCGCAGATCAGTATGATGATGAAGAGGAAGAGAATTACGAATTCACTTGTCTAAATAATATTTCTTTAGATAAGGAAGTTTAAGAATATTGAGCAAATAAATAACATCAAACTAACAATTCTTGTATATAAACATAAAATGTAATACAAATATATGTCTTTTAAAGTTCTGGTATTTTTGTAAAGTATTATTAACATAATTTATAATTTAAACAAATTTATTTTGTTGGTATGGGGGCGGAAGGAAGGCGTGGTCCAATCGCCTAAATTGTTTTTTCGAAATTTTAGTTTAGTTCAACGAATTTATTTTTAAAGTTTATGCCAAAATTACTGACTTTTTTCCCATAGTGCATTTGAGAAAATGTTGGAAAGGATATTTACGTTCAGATACACAATTTTGAAATTTGTGTGTACACACTTGGTGTATTATTATGAGAGTAGACCCCGCAGCAATAGAGACATAAGACATAAAAAGAGAAAACACGAACGATGCCGAACGTCGCTCAGTATATAAATCGTAGCGAGAATGTTCAAACTGGATGCTTACTGTGGACCGAACTCATTCAGTACTGCGACGCTAGAAAGTGTTAGAGTGCTTTTTTGTTGTTGTTGAGTTTTTCATTTCAACGCAGTAAAAAAGGAGAGGGGACAAAATGGCACACTAGCACGCATACACACTTGCAGTTTACTGCGGCACACGCGCAAAAGACACTTTCGGAAACAACTGCACAAAGTAGGCAATAGAACAATTTTCGTAGATTAAGAGCACGTTGAGAAATGACAGAGGTAAGATGTCATTTCGTTTCCCTTTTTCCCTTTGTGAATGAAAAAGAAAATATTGTTCTAATTTAGCTGACATATGACTTTAAACCACATCAAAGTGAAGAAATTATTTGGTACTTGGACTTTAAGAATATTGACTATAGGCAGCTTAGTGATCAATTTATATCGTATAACTGGGACTCAATAAAGAGACTTGCCGATGCTAATTTACAAATAAAGCAACTAAGCATCTGTTTGAAAGCTGTACCTTTGCGTAGAAAACTGCTTAAGCCGATTCAAAAACCATGGTTTGATCAGAACATAGCCTGTCATATCCCACAACGGGATACAGCTTACAAGAAATGGAAGAGATACAAGACTGAAGAGCATCATCGAAGATTTTAATATTTAAGAAAAACTGTCAATAATCTTATAATGACTGCTAAGCAATCGTATTATTCGGCGAAATTTAATGATGCTATTTCGACTGGACAAACCTGGAGTGAGCTCAGGAAGTTTGGTATTGGCAAACAAAAAAGTCGATGTAAAATAACTGTTAACGTTAATTTTGTGCAATCTGAAGTACCTGAAGCTACCTATAATACGTACCTTGAAAATATGCCAAATAGTAACTGTGATAGTGTACATTTTTAACGGACAACTTAATATTAACTAATAAACAGTCAGGATATAGAAAAAACAGAAGCTGCACCACGGCAAACATAACAGAGGATATAAGAAGGCAAATAGACAACGGAAATGTTACACTTTTAACACTATTCGACTTTAGCTAGGCATTTGACACCGTTAACCACGAAATCTTAATAACGAAGCTAGACAGATTCTATAAATTCGCAAATACTGCTTTAAAACTTATTAAATCGTACCTTTGTGATAGACGACAGGCAGTGGTTTCAGAGTCTGATATATCATCCACTTTGTACCTTAAGTGAGGTATCCCCCAGGGTTCAGTCCTTGGTCCCCTTTTTTCTCATTATATGTAAATGACCTGCCAGATATGTTGTCTAATTGTAATGTCCACATGTATGCAGATGATGTGCAGTCCGTTAAATAGAATAAATGAGTGCGTCGATATATGTAACAATGATTTGTTGAATGTTAATGAATGGGCTAAACGTAACGGACTATCACTAAATCCAGCAAAATGTAAATGCATAGTATTTTATAAAAAGTCACTAAGTACCACAGATCTAGCTCGACTAAATCTTGCTGGCACCCCTTTAGAATATGTTGCTCAAGCCGTTAATCTAGGTATAAGTTTTAATGACACTCTTAGCTGGAATGAACAAGTAACTAAAGCCGCTGGAAAATCCTACGGAATACTAAGACAGCCTTCGTTGACTAAATGTTATTGGCCGACTAATCTCAGACAGACGTACTTGACACCCACTCTGCTTCTCAGAGACGACTTAATGTAGCGTTTAATAACATTGCTAGGTATGTGTATAATAAGAAAAGAACTGACCACATTACATGCTTTGCCAGACAGATATATGACCTTGATTTTAAGACTTGGACTGATTATACATAAGATAATATGCACTAGACAACCATCGTATTTATATGACAAAATAAGTTTTGTCGTCTCAACGAGAACTTTAAATCTCTTTGCAATTCGCTAGCCATACACTTTTTTGTAAACACAGTTCGGTTCTGGAACCAACTCCCACCAAACTTGAAGAGTATTAGTAGAGTCACGCAATTTAGGGTCAAATTACATTCCTATCTACAAAATTAATTTATGTAACTAATTTTAATAATAATTATATTAAGTAATATTAAGTAATTGTTCTTTGATTCTTATGTTTTTGTGACTGGTGCAATAATCATTAAGTATCAGAGCTCGCAAAAAACTGTTAACACTATCAGCGTGTCTGTGTTAAACTGTTCTGTTACAGACACAACGAAAAGAGGTTGCAAAAAGACACTTTTAATTCAGTTTTGCTCAATAGCTGTTTTCGCTCAACCAAAGATCGCTTTTTTCGTTTCTGTTTTGCTCATGTCTTTCACTGACCGTTTAGCGGAGAGCCGACTTCCAAAGTGACTTCGAAGAATGTAAGCGAGTTTGTGACTGGGATGCCTGTGTGTGTGTGTGTGTGTGTTTGTCTCAGTCAACGATCTTTGTACATATGTGTAGTATGGAGAAATTTATTATTATTAACCTATCAAATGAAATGCAGAAAATATTAGTTTTTGGCAATTGCTTAACGCCTAAAAACCATATTTATTTAATTATGCACATTGTACATATAGTACATAAGCCCACCGCCTACCACACGAACAAAACATAACACTTTTTGCTGACACTTTTAGTGTTTTGCTCATTTGAAGACAGTTTTTCGTGAGCGGTCGCTCACAAGTGTCCCTCTCAGCTGTTATTGACAGACCGTCTCGTTTGTTTTGATCAACCGAAAATGCTCTGCAGAAAACACATGAGGAGGGAAAAAAGGGTTTTGCTCAGTGAGAGACCGAGTCGTCTTTGTTTTTTTCTGATTTGTCAGTGGGCTGATCGCACTGAAAAAAGGGTTGAGGGTTATTTGCGAGCTCTGTTAAGTATACACTTGTAGCACCAGGAATTTGTATACCCTTGCAAAGGGTATTATAATTTTGCCTAGAAGTTTGCAACGCATAGAAATATTCATTTCCGACCCCATAAACTATATATATACTTGATCAGGGCGACGAGCTGAGTCGATTGATCTTTGTCCGTCCGTCCATCTGTCTGTTTCTACGCAAACTAGTCTCTCAGTTTTAAAGCTATCGAGCTAAAATTTTGCACACAGTCTTCTTTTTACTGCACGCTGCTAATATGTCGGAACCGACCGGATCGGATGACTATATCTTATAGCTGCCATAGGAACCATCGGTCGAAAAATGGGTCTTAGTGAGAAAAACTTTTTTGTTTTCAATGCTAGCGTCCTTAAATTCGGTCATTATTAATATTATATGCTTTCAAACAGATTTGCAAGCTTTGATCAAAATCGGATGACTATATCTTATAGCTGTCATAGGAACCATCGGTCGGAAAATGCGTCTTAGTGAGAAAAACTTTTTTGTTTTCACTGTTAGCGTCCTCAAGCTCGGCTATTATAAATAATATATGCTTTCAAACAGATTTCCAAATTTTGGTCAAAATCGGATGACTATATCTTATAGCTGCTATAGGAACCATCGGTCGGAAAATGGGTCTTAGTGAGAAAAACTTTTTTGTTTTCAATGTTAGCGTCCTCAAGCTCGGCTATTATAAATAATATATGCTTTCAAACAGATTTTAAAATTTTGGTCAAAATCGGATGACTATAACATATAGCTGCCATGGGACCGACCGGTCGGAAAATGGGTCTTAGGGAAAAAACTTTTTTGTTTTCAATGCTAGCTTCATAAAACTCGGCCATTATTGATATTATATGTATTCAAACAGATTTGCAAATTTTGGTCAAAATCGGATGACTATATCTTATAGCTGCCATAGGAACTATCGTTCGAAAAATGTGTCTTAGTGGGAAAAACTTTTTGTTTTCAATGTAAGTGTCCCTAAACTCTGCCATTAATAATATTATATGCTTCCAAACAGATTTGCAAATTTTGGTCAAAATCGGATGACTATATCTTATACCTGTCATAGGAACCATCGTTTGGAAAATGGGTTTTAGTGAGAAAAACTTTTTTGTTTTCAATGTTAGCGTCCTCAAGCTCGGCTTTTATAAATAATATATGCTTTCAAACAGATTTGCAAATTTTGGTCAAAATCGGATGACTATATAGTATAGCTGCCATAGGACCGATCGGTCGGAAAATGCGTCTTTGTGAAAAAAAACTTTTTTGTTTTCAAGTAAATCGTTCTTAAGGTCGGTTATTATTAATATTAAACGCTTTCAAACTAATTTGAAAAAGTTGATCGACATCGGGTGACTATATCTTTTGGTTGCCATATGACCGATCGGTCGAAAATTATTCTTAGTATGAATTTTTTTTTTCGTTTTTAAGTTAGCGTCCTTAAACTCGCTGATGACTAATTTTATATGCTTTCAAATAGATTCGCAAAATTGGATGACTATATCTGCCATAGGGCCGATCGGTCGGAAATTGAGTCTTAGTAAAAAAAACTTTTTTTGTTTTCAATTTTATCGTTCTTAAACTCGGCGTTTGTTAATTTGATTTGTTTTCAAAAAGATTCGCGAAATTTGGTCGAAATCAGATCAGATTTATCTGTCGGAAAATGGGTTGTAGTTAGAAAAATGTTTGATTATTATGTAAGCGTTCTTAAACTGTGACATTTGCATTTGCAAGGGTATAAAAACTTCGGCACAGACGAAGTTAGCTTGGCCTTGTCGTTTTTTTTTTGTCAAATAAATATAAAAAAAAAAAAAAAAAAAAAAAAATACTGTCCGAACCTGTAAAAAGGTACCACTTTTATTGAGCTCTTATCGACTCATCTTGTTGATCAAGAATTTCTAAACATTATGTGAACTTCATTTCTTCTTCATTCAAAACTTTCAAAAAGAGTACCCCAACGTCTTCTACTCTTCCCCCACCTTAATCAATTCCATGTGTATATTTGTCTGTATGTGTGTACTTACATTCATTTCCTGGCAACGTGTGTCCTGTCAAACCGGGTATGCCATTAACACCGCCAACTCCCATACCGCCACCGCCAACAACACTGCCTCCGCCTACACCCATACCGCCGCCAATTACACTGCCACCCACACCCACACCAACCACACCGCTACCCGGATGATAGCTATAACCATTTTGGGTGGCATACAGTGCAGTCTTTTGGTCCTCCATGCTTAAAGCCAAATCCATGGAATGCTCAAGGGCCTTATTATCTAGACCGCTGGCAGGATAATAGGGTGGCGGTGCTTGATTTTGTTGAGCGGCCACTATGGAGGGACGCACTGAATCCATTTCGTAGTCCTTGGCGGCGGCACTTTTCTTGGATTGATTGCGCTTGCAGCGACAGAACATGAGCAGCAAACCGGCGAAGAGTGCAAAAACAATGCAGGAGACTATAATGGCAATCAAGGTGGGTGTGGCCAAAGCGCTGGCCTCCGCAATGTAGGGACGTCCAACTAAAGGGAAGAGGAGGACAAAATGAAATGAATAAAGGGGGGATAAATGATGGATTATTTGTACTTACTTTCCGCATCCGTGTAGTCACCGCAATGCTCATGATTGTTGCGCAAACACAGCTTTACGCGCACCGTGGGACTATTGTCATCCTCCAGAGCCAAGGTATTTAAGCTAGCCTCATCCTCATCCTCGCTTATGGTATGACCCAAGGCACGTCCACCACCGCTACGTCGTGTGGGTATGACACGATCTATGATGGTCTCTTTATGCGTGGGACCATTGCCCGATAGTTGTAGACCATCCACCGTTTCCACCACTTCCCAGGCAGCCATGGGTGTATCACCATGTATCATGGACTCCACCACGGCAACGAGAGACAAACAGGTGGCACCCACATCTATGCCCAAAGTGCGTGTGCTGGGTTCATAGGTTACTTGTAAAGGAGGCGGTATGCGACTCACTTTGGTGGTGACCATTATCTCATTGGAATAGGGTGAACCATTCTTGGGATTCAAAGCCTTCACCTTAAAGGCATAGCTTTGATGCTGTTCCAATGAGCTCACCTTGCAGGGTATATCCCGTTGACAGTCCACCTCTACCCAATCGGAATTGGAATTGGCCAAAGTGGCACAATCGGGTATCAATTGCTCTTCACGTGGCATGGCCACACGACGGTAGCTGACAAAGAATTTGGTTTTACTCAAACCACCATCAAAACCGGGATCCCAGCTGAGTGAAACATAATTGTGACCCACTTCCATGGCACGCAAATTGGTGGGTTTCTCTGGAGGACCCTTCTGTTGTAGGCGTATCGGGGCACGTATGGTGTCCAGTGAGTTGACCACACGGCAGGTATACTCTCCATAATCGGAATGGGTTAGAGTGTTGATGCGTAGAATGGAAGTGTAAATGTCATTGTTATCGGTGGTGGTGCTTATCTCATAGTGTCCATCCGAGGACATGGTTAGGGGTGAGGGATTATTACCAAATTGCCATTGGAATTCAGGTTTGGGATAGGCTTGCACCTTGCATACCACTTCAGCAGTTTCACGTATGTCAAAGGCCACTTTGTTGTACTGATGGAGGACTATGGGTTCATGTTCAATGCGAAGTTGCATGGAGGAGTTGGCCGAATTGACCTCATTCTGATACAAACAGGTATACAGACCTCTATCACCGGGTACGAGAGCATTACCATTCGGTCTGGCCTTGCCACGGAACTTTAACATACTTTGCACGGTGACCATGCCATTTAGACCCTGTTCCGGATTGGTTCTCACCTCATACAGATTAACTTCGGGTAATATCTCTTGACCATCTTTAAGCCATTTAATGCTGGGAGCTGGTTTACCTTTCGCACTACAGGTCACCGTGTAGTCCGTATCCGCCACTCTTCTGGTCATATGTTGCTGCAACTTGGCCAGAAACTGTGGCGGCTGATGTATCTCCAGCACAATGGTGGCCATTTTGCCTATACCCAACTCATTTACCGCATGACAATGATATTTTCCCTCATTACCCAAATGTGCCTTGGGTATGGAATACTGTGGTCCTTGAGCCAAAATCTTTTGTGTACTCGAAAACTCTCCATCCATGTCACGGAACCAACGATATTGCGGCACGGGCCAGCCAGGTGGATTGGCCGCACAAGTCAATGTGACACCATTACCCACATGCACCACCGGCTTATTGGGTGTTATATACGCCTGTCCGGGACGATGTCTTACGAGCAGTGCCACCGTAGAGTTACCCACTCTTTCGCTACGCTCCTGTCCCTGACTGTGCATTATATTAACCGCTCGGCATATATAGTTCCCGGCATTTTCAGCTCGTACCGAGGCCAAGGTTAAAACTTCACCATTATAACGAAAATCGTGTGCTCCTTCCTTTAGCCACTCAATGGTTACAGGTGATGGATTAGCCGTCACATTGCATCTGATGTTCACCGTTTCTCCCTCTTCAGCTTCGCGTGTTTTGGATTCGATCACCACCGTCGGTGGATATAGTATATCCAGTATTAGCTCCTGTTCACCCGTTTTACCCAATCCATTGTCCGCTGTGCATGTATATTTGCCCGCATCCTGCACACTCACCCGATGTATGGTGTGCACTAGGGAGGAGCTAATGAAGCGACCGTTGCGTGTCCAGCGAACATTCGGCACTTTTGGTTTCGCATCCACGTTACACTCCAATTTGGCAGTGCGGTCACGTTCCACGCGCAGTGGATTCTCGGGTCCAACCTCAACACGGGGATAGTCTGCAATGAAACGGAGAAGATGAAAATTAGTTGAGGCGATGGTTTTTGGTAAATCAAAGCTGCGGCAAAAATGATGAAAATTAATAAACACGCAGCATTTTTTGGGCATAATCAGAGGGCTGCTGCTGCTGCTGCTCCGAATTCCCCAAAAAGTTGTAATTGAATTAGCTGCGTCAGTGGAAAAGTAGGGGGTAGGGGGTAGAGAGTAGGGTTTGCCTCGTTTGATTAGACACGAAATTTGTCAATTATTAATTAGGCTAATGAAGAGTCTGAAAGGCCAATGAGCCAGAGTCATTAGCAGTACATAATGCGTTGCTCAAAAGCACGCTGGTTGAATAATAATAACGATGTTATTGATATATGGTAAAGCAGTGGCAAGGAGGATTTGTAGTACATGATTTTACTTGAAACAAGTACGAAAGTATTAAAACAATCTGGAAATTATTGTTTCCCTTGGCTGTGGTTTCGCTAGATAGTAGATAGGGACAGTAGGAATCACGTTAATCCAAATATCTATACAGAATTCCAATTTTCAAAATATTTCCAAATTAGTTTACAGACAAAAGGCAAGCTTGAGTACAAGAAGTACATGATTTTACTTGAAACAAGTACGAAAGTATTAAAACAATGCGGAAATTCTTGTGTTTCCCTTGGCAGTGGTTTCGCTAGATAGTAGATAGGGACAGTAGGAATCACGTTAATCCAAGTGTCTATGCAGAATTCCAATTTTCAAAATATTTCCAAATTAGTTTACAGACAAAAGGCAAGCTTGAGTACAAGAAGTACATGATTCTACTTGAAACAAGTACGAAAGGATTAAAACAATGCGGAAATTCTTGTTTCCCATGGCTGTGGTTTCGCTAGATAGTAGACAGGGACAGTAGGAATCACGTTAATCCAAATATCTATCCGAAAAAGTCTCATTTCAAGCACGAATCCGTGCATGAAAATGAAATGATCCTAACTCTAGATTCAAGTAAGTACAAAAATCCAATTTTAAAATACTTCCAAGTTAGCTTACAGAAAAAAGGCAAGCTTAAATAAGTCTAAAAAAATCAAATTTGATCTCAAATTTCGTAAAAAAAATATCAATAAGCTAAACCAAACATTTATACAAGCCAAAGTACCTGCACCAACAGAAAATAAGTACCTGTCTGTGGAATCTCTCTGTGATAATAGCTTTAGTTTTATGTGTGTACGTCCTTGTTATGCTTAAGAATGTATTTTGTTGGTCAAATTTGAGGCCGAGGGACTTGATAACTTAAATCGCAGATTCCTAAAAATGGTTCTAACACACCTTCTCGAACATATCACACATATTTTTAATACGGCACTTACCATTCGTCAGCATACCCTTACATTTGGAAAATTTGCAAAACACTTCCTATAACCAAAACAAATAACGAGTTTAGACCTATAACAATTCTCAATTAGCACATTATGGCAAAGCAGATGAAAATGTTTTTTGATAGCAACTACTGAGCCAGCTGCAATCTGGTTTTCGAAAGAACCATGGTTGCATAACAGCCATCACAAATATAGTTGAAGATGTCCGCAAAAAAGTAGACGACAGTCAGGTAACACTATTGGCGTTATTAGATTTTGAGCAAAGCCTTTGGATACTGTCGACTATAGTATTTATTGTACTAAATTGAGTAAGCTATATAATTTTTCTACCTCAGCCATAAAACTTATCAATTCCTATTTAACTGGTCGTCAGCAAGCCGTTGTTGGTCGTCAGCAAGCCGAAATGGTCTCAACTACACGTGCTGTCCCCCAAGGCTCTGTCCTTGGTCCATTTTTGTTCTCTGTTTATATCAATGATCTTCCTGATAAACTGACCAATTGTGCAGTCCATATGTACGCTGATGACGTACAACCATGAAACGATATTTGTGAGTGTGTTTGTATGTGTAACAATAACCTATCCGCGATATGTGACTGGGCCAAAGCAAATGCGTTGAGCTTAAATGCCTCTAAGACCAAATGTCTATTAGTTTACAAAAAATCTGTAGACTTTGTCGGTTGCCTAACTTAACTCATGACTCAATTATTGAATACGTAAAGCTACTAATCTAGGTCCTTAATAGTCCTTAATGGTACCCTTTCATGGAGTAACCATATAGCAAATGCAAATGGGAAGTTATACACAGGCAGCTGTCGTTATCTCAGAAGTCTAAGAATGCTTGTGGCAACGGTACGGTATCGAAATCTTCGGCAGCTGTGACTCGCATAGTATGCAAAGACTTAATGTAGCGTTTAATTCGATAGCAAGATACGTCTTTAACCGTAGACCGTCTGACCATATCACTATATTTGCACAGAAAATTTTTAAATCGACTCTTGAATCATGAATAAAACTGAAAATTCTCATCTTAATACACAAAATTATTTTAACGTGTCGACCGAAATATCTTTTTGATAAATTAAAATTTGCATCATCCACGAGAACTAGAAATTGAATAACTCCGCGGATTAAATTAGCCGGTGCAGAAAAACATTTTTATATTTACGCTGCTCGTAAAGTTTGTCACTTTTTAACATATTGAAAATACCTATTTGTATACGTAGCTAGTAAGTTAGGGTACACTTATTATTTACGTTACAACTTTAAAACTGTGTGTCCAATGCTAATTTATAAGATTCTGTCTTATTGTATTGGGAAAATAACAAATCTATGTCTTAAGTATAAAAGGATTCGAACGATCCTGAAACTCTTGGGTTTCACTTGGTTGTAGTTTCGTTAATTAGTAGACAGGGACAGTAGGAATCTCGTTAATACAAATGTTTATAAGTATCTATACTTGGAAATCAAATGATCCTGAGTCGAGATTCAAGTAAGTACGGAATTTCAAATTCAAAATATTTCCAAAATTTTTCAAAATTTGTCAGAAAAGCACAGGGAACTTTGGTTTTGTAATAATTGTATTTTTATAATCAAAACCAAGCAAATATAACCCAATTGTTCTGTTTGTTCGAAGGCTAAACATAACAACATCCCTTCAACTACATACTTATGTTAATTTCTGTCTTATTAGGGAAGGTAAAAGGTACACAAAATATGTATCTAGGTATTTGTACCTAGGTACATCCACGCACTGGTAGCTCGTATATACAGAAAAAAAATGAATATATATCCATACATATGAAAGTAAATATGTAGATGGGCAAATGCATAGTCAGCAGTTTGTCGGTGAGCACCGCTAATGCGCTGTCTGATAAACAAGAGATTTCAGATTACACATGAGAACTGATGTTTTATTGATTTAATTTTATTGTTTAACTGATGTCAAGTAAGAATGTTTTCAAGTTTTCACACTCGTTGAAGTGCGAGAAAAGTCTTAATGGAATCGGTAGCTTATTTGTTGACACAATTGATAAGTTTTTATACTCTGTACCAAAGAAAGGTACACAGAGTATATTAAGTTTGTGGAAAAGTCTGTAGTCGGGAGAAGGAATCATTTCGAAGTATATATATTCTTGATCAGCATCAACAGCCGAGTCGATATAGCCATGTCTGTCCGTACGTCTGTCTGTCCGTATGAACAAAGAGATCTTAGAGATGGTAGGAGATGAATGGGACATATACTTCTTATACTTGCAGGCAGATCAAGATTTTGCCACGCCCCCTCCCGCCCCTGCAATTAGGAAAAAACGTCATATCTTCTATTCTGTACTATTCTATTCTATTCTATTCTATTCTATTCTATTCTATTCTATTCTATTCTATTCTATTCTATTCTATTCTATTCTATTCTATTCTATTCTATTCTATTCTATTCTATTCTATTCTATTCTATTCTATTCTATTCTATTCTATTCTATTCTATTCTATTCTATTCTATTCTATTCTATTCTATTCTATTCTATTCTATTCTCTTCTCTTCTCTTCTATTCTATTCTATTCTATTCTATTCTATTCTATTCTATTCTATTCTATTCTATTCTATTCTATTCTATTCTATTCTATTATATTTGGTTTTGATATTTAGTAATCAAGATTGTTTATCGATTTGCTGAAGCAATGATAAAGATCGGATGAACGATAGTCGAGTTAGAAGGAAAACAAACAATTATGACGGCCGTGACTGTGATGGGCAGCACTTCACACACTTTATCGTTTTATTTTTGCCACTTTGTGTGGCTTATAACTTAAATTAATCACATATATACAAACTTTGGGGGGTACAGAGTATGTTATAGTCGGGCTTGACCTACTTTCATTCTAGTTTTTCACCAAGTTTCTTATTCTGCAATATCATCTGCGTTATAAACATCTGACCAAAACTACGATGCGCTCTACATAGGTAAAAAAGAATCGAAACTGTACCGGTACCAACGTTTCGATTTCGTCCGGGTGCTATCGGTTCCAATAATAACGGTAAACGGTTTTCGGTTCTCAAACAAAAATTTGTATCGGTTCCGGTTTCGGTTGCCGTATCAAGCCCTGGTTTAAATGCATTTAATGGTATAATCAAATGCGACAAAGTGTCATATATATGCGCTCGTATGTATTTAGGTAATTACATAGATATGTATGTACTCGCTACAGTATACACAGCGAGTAATCGGTATACAGTATTAAGATGCAATTCGAAACATTATCTTAACCTATTGAATTTTTGAAACTAAATGCTAAGAGTGCAAGGATAACATTAGGGTTAACATCATCCATCTGTGTTATCGGAACCTTACGAAACTTAATGCCAAGAATTTCTTGTAGAAGCCAGAATGGATGTATTAATGGCAAAAGTGGCGACCGTGACTTTATGCTTCCACTACTAATGCCGGCATTTTCCAACCCCATAAATTTTCGCAATTCATTAACTTGCTTCATTTTGTCATTATCATTGACGCACACACACACATTTCCCTATTGTTTTATGCACTTTGCTGCACTTGACTTGGTCACCATCCATGGAGTCAGTAGTGCAATTCATAGTGTCTTACATTAGTGGCCCTTGGGCACCGCAAATGGCGTGAAATTATGTCTATTTCTAGCTCCTCCCCACCCCCCCTCTCTCTTTCTCCAGTCGTCTATCTCTGTTGCTCAGCAAAGTTTGTAATTAACTGGCCTCCGGCTGAGTGTCGCCGACAGCCAGCTGCCTAATGACTTTACCCATAAACTCAGTGTAGAGTTGGCATTGACAGACAGAGAGAGACTTGAGACTTGTGAAAGAAACTGGAACAGTAGCCGCAACGGACCCTTGGCTGTAAATTATACCAAATTGCCTTGATTCTTGGCAAAGGATGGGGTTGGGTAGGTGGAGTGGGGTGGGGGGTATCAGGTATTTCCTCTGACTTTTTGCGTGTTTATGTGCGTGTAATTACATTTGATTGTCTGCTTCATAGAGAAAGACCATTAAAGAATGGTTCAGTTTCGCTCGCTAAATGGCTTCAAATTGGCTTAATTGTCACTTTGCCAACATGTTTTACACATTTGGGCCAAGCCCCGGCGGCGGGCACATTGCATTCCGAGCACTATTTCTCTCCCATGTTATGCAAACATTAGCCCAGAAAATAGGCCGCCAGACTGGACTGAACCGTTGATTACTTTAAAATGGGCAGTGGTAAAGGTCCTTCAATTATTTCCATAGCCAACTTTCGTGTCCATAAATAATGAACGGGACCTCCACATAGACGAAAAGGAAAACAATTTTATGCGTGTTTTGCATATAAATTTCTTGCTCAAGACGAAATGAACAACGTCTCTTAAATTATGTAAGCAAATAATTGAATTTGTTTACAGGGCTTGAAAATCGTGTTAGACATATTTTTCCAATCAATTGCCAAAAAAATGGAAATACTATTAAGCAGGGAGAAGACCAACCAACGTTGGCAATTTAATAGACGCGGCACTTGGAACATTTAATGGAATCTAATCCAGTAACAAAAATTTAATTTTCTCTTTTCTTTTTCGGAGAGACGAAAAGAAAGAAAAAAGGGACAAACCTTGAAGACTGCAATTAATTTACCCAGCAGGTTGGACTTTAGCTTAGTCAGCTAAATCTTCACCGAGAAATAACTATTAAGAAAGCTTCATAAAAATTAGCCAATATTAATTTTAATTAGAAAATCCAGCTCAGAGCCAGAACCATTAAAAATAATCGACTCAGCTTTAACTTCCTCTCAATTCGCCAAATCCAATTTTCAAGTGTGTGTGTGTGTGCAGTGTGGGTGTTGCTGCTTCTGGCACGCGCTCAGCCACAGGCCACAAAAGCCAAGGCAACTAACTGGCAGAAAACGAATTGATATGACCAACCAAACCGCTTCTACATTGCCACGCGAAATTGGCAGGCCAAGAACACAATTTCGCCAGCAGCCAAAGATAAATGATAAGACGAATCAGCTTGGAAAGGCTCAGCTGGCTGAGTTTGGGTCTCCCCCCCGGGAGACTGTTTTTACGGGTAACTAATGAATGGCCCAAAATTAAAAAGTGCTAAGAAATGGATTTGTTGCCATGCCTAGACATACCCCGATGAAATAAAAACCTCAAGAACCAAAATAGAAAAATTAAGGCAATTAATTTTAAATTAAAATAAGTTGGAAAATTTGTTATCAAATTTAACAATTTATAGAGATTTGCTAGAAATGTTGCTGAATTTGTGACTAGCTACGTAAGTGGTATAGTGTATGACTTGTTAATTATAGTTATGAATAGACATCGGATTTTGCATATTTTGAACCGCATGTCCGATTTAAGTTCTGATTGCACACATCTTATGTTTATTGATCAATGATCTAGGTCCGCTAAAAACAATTTTTCATAAATTGCACATTTGCTTAAAAAAATATGCAAAAAACCTTTTTTTATGAAATTACATAATGATTCTGTGCTAATCATTTTCTGATTTTGTTGCAAATCTGTTTGAACTTGCAAATCAACCTCACCAATTCAATTTGTAATCAAATTAAAATGACAAAAATGAGTGATAAAAGCACATTTTTAATTCAAAAATGGCTAAGAGATTTGCCATCAAACTGTTTTGCAATACATATTGACGTAACAAACACCCGGCGTGCGTTGCTGCGCCCCCTTTAGAATTTTAAACACAATACAAAGAAGTGAAGCTTAACAGACAATTGCCATCTATAAAATTTTCATAAAAATCTAATCTCATTAAATTTTTTTCAAGTTTCCCGAGTTTTTGGTCCGTATGATCTTCACCTCCTATTTGCCCGTCTGTATACCAGTCTTCGTGTCAATCTAAATTAACATAAGAATTTCGTAAATGTTAAAATTTCTTTAAACCAATTGACTGACACCTCCTATTTACCCGCCTTTAACTGCCAACTATTAAATCTTCATGATAATCCCCAGCAAGCATTTTATGAAATTTTTGATCACATTTGAGACTTTTTCGAGTCCTCATTCTGAGTAAAATAGGCATAAATGCGCTGGTTTTCTGATCATAAATGATACTTTTGTCTGGAGAAAATGGTACCCTAGCCGCGACTCTTCATGAAGTATCGCTTATACCCCGTTTTTCTGATCAGTTTCGACTCATTTTCACGTCATGTGAGAGTCTTTTTCGAATAGTTTTTTAATGAATCACATTTTGAGCAAATGCATCAGTCCTTTTCGAGTCTTTCTTAAATCGCACATAAAATTAAACTATTTTTATCATCAAAAGGGCTCAAAAAAGACTCATCAATGTGATTTTTGATAAAATGATCTTCCAAAAGCTGGGTGGGTCTAAACTAATCATAAAATTTTGTATATATCCGGATTTTTGGACCGCTTGATCTTGACCCGACAATTTACCTGTCTACATTATAATCTAACTTATGCAAAAGATTTGTATATTTCGCAACTTTTTGGACCGTTGCACAGTGGTTTCTACCATAGACCAAAAATAACAAAAAAGCAAAGTGAAAATATTGGCTTCAAACATGTTGACTCTATCTCGCAAAAGAATGAGCTTTTTAATTGTATAGTTGATTTTGTTTCATTACAACCGTACTCTTTAAAAGTGGCTTCAAAAGAGAGAGCATGAAATAGATTGGTTCTTACTGTGAGAGCTTTTTGAGATTTAAGTGAAATTTAAAACAATTAAAACAATATTAAATCAAACTAATATTAAAGAAACTTAAACTGAATCGTCAAAAGAAAGGTGCTAATTTTTTTTTTTTTATAAATTTAATGTTTTAAGTTTTTTGAGTTCTTTTATAAAAATTTATGTTTTGTCAGTAATATTTTTTAGTGTGTCATTGTCAATGTGATATAAATTCAGCTAAAGTAATAGTGATGATCCCCCCACAAAATTGGTCAACCTTCTAAGATTCTAAAACTACAAAGTTTAGTTGCCGGAAAGTGCCGGAAGTTGTGTTGTATCCCAAAGCCTAGAGTAAGCTTGTTTTTTTGCAACTGTTACATTCCTGGTCTCTGTTGTTGTTGTGTTTGGATTCTTTTTTGAGTGTTCCATCAAAGCACAAGGCATTTCGACTAAAATTTGTATTTTAGGTACTGGATTTATCGCGTTAAAAAGCGATATATAGTATGTTTTATTATGAATTAGATTTTGCTTTGTTTTTTTAGTATTTATCAATTAATTTATTTTTTTTATTTTTGTATGTTAAGTGAAGGCTTTTAATACAAAAACTAACATAACAAAACAAAATAAATAAAAATTGAAACACAAATAAAAAATTTTAATATAACTTTTTTCTTAGACTTGGTTAAATTGTATGGTAGGGGTGGGAGTGTGAGAGTTTAGTTACGTCCATTTAATTAAATCTCATATCTAACGGTTTTATAAAGCCGTAAACAAAGTTTCAAGTCGATATATCTACTGCAAGCTGGCCCACTGTGCGTTGGATCTAACCATTTACGCAATTACAATTGCCATCTATCAAATATTAATGATTCCCAAAACTCATAAAATTTTGTAAATTTCGCGAAAAATCTAAGCTGAAATATTGATTTTGAAATTTTTGCGATTTTTTGGACAGTTCGGTCTACGTTTCCATATATTTACCCGTCTACTATTGCTGTCTATTAAGTCTTCATAATAATCTTTGGTCATATGAAAAATAACCATTCGATCTACACCTTACCCGACACCCTACACCCGTCTACATTGCCATCCATAAAACCTTCATAATAATATTAGGTCATACTAACAATTTGCATATTTGGACCCGTTCAATCCACGCCTCTCATGTACCAACGCCTGAAGCTTTCGTAAATTCTAAAATGAAAATTTGACAAATTTCGCGGTTTTTGATCTAAGCCTCTTATATACGCGTCTTCAATTGCCATCTATCCAACCTTCATATGTAGTTATCTTAGGTCCTTTGAAAATTTTGCGATTTTCTTGACCATTTGATCACCTTCTGTTTTGCACTCTCCAAATAGAAATTGTTGTTTAGACACTTCTTCAAAACATCCAAAAATTAGCTGCGGATAGCTACAGATTCATTTCGTTTTCAGTAAACAATGTGATAGGGTGAGTGATTTTAATGATATGGGCACAAATGTAGAAAAAAAATTAATTTTTTGCAAAGTTTATCAAAATTACATAGTATCGAAATTCAGATGGCAGTGACAACGTGTCTGAAGGAAGGAAAGCGAATTTTTCACAAAATTCAAGGAGTGGCTCAACGTTCCTGTGTGTTTTACAATTCAAAATGCAGATTCAAAGACTTCCACGGAAAGTCCTGCAACGCAAAACACAATGGGGCTGGGAAGATTTGAGTGATCGGTCAAAACGGAGCAAGACGGAAAAGATACGAAAAGAACATACTGTCGAGGAATTGGCCTTTGCTACACAAATGAGTCTCCGGGCTTCAGGAAATTTACAAGGTTCACAAGTAATTACCGATGTTACAGAAGGCAGCCCATCGAAAGCATCGCATTACCGTAATTCTATAGAACGTGTTACAGCAAATATGCAGTCAGGCAACGAAGCATTATTACTTTTCTTCTACTAAAAGTAATAATGCTTCGTAAAATGAGCAAAAGTCAATACCAATTAAGACGTTCTGAAAGCGTAGCAAAAAAATGTATATACGTTTTTGAAGAAAATTTTCGCCAGATTGGATCTGCCATTTTGTTTTTCTAAATTTTGACTTCCCGAAAATCCCCGAGTACAAACTTTCAGCCAAATCAAATACAATTTTCGGCTTTTGTTCAGCATTTTGGGATATGGGACCACTGTGCGGCGTAGCCTAGCTCTTCTAGTCTCTGAATATTCTAGGTATTCATACAGACAGACGGGCGGACAGGCGGATAGGGCTATATCGACTCGGCTGCTGATGTTGATCAAGAATAAATATACTTTATATGGTCGGAAATGTTTCCTTTTAATATATTTATTTATTTAGTTTATAGTTTAACAATGTTCTGTTTAACTTTAAGAAGGCCTACTTAGGAACGACAATAAATTATCTTGAATTACAAACAAGGAGGAGTGAGTTGAGAAAGTATGATAATGCAAGTTAAGTTTAAACAAAGGTTTCGGAAGGATTCGTGATGAGCGTAGTTTGTTAGGCAAAGCTGTAGATAAATAGGATAAAAATTTCTGGTAACGCGTTGTGGGACAGCAAGACTTATATTAGATAACAAAGCGATAGGGTCGATTACTCCTGACAGGAGTTTATGAATAAAAAGGACACCATGGCAAGTTCTGCGGTTCTTAAGAGAAGGCAGGTTGATTAAGCGTAATCTGTCCTCGTAAGGAGGAAGATGTGTGGAAGGATCCCAGTTTAAGCCTCGGAGAGCGAAAATTAAGAACTGCTTCTGAACCGATTTTAGTTGATGTTGATATTTTTGATAGTATGGAGACCAGACACACGACCCATATTCAAGGATTGGTCTTACCAGGGAAACATACAGTTGCTTAGTGACGTAGGGGTCATTAAATTTCTTGGACCATCGTTTAACGAACCCGAGAACTCCCATTGCCTTGTTTGCAATGACCGCTATATGACTATTAAAACACAACTTGGGTACAAATTGTACACCCAAATCATCTACTTTATCAATTCGTTCCAATGGGATGGTATCAATCATATAATCAAACTCATATGGTTGAATACGACTAAAGGACATGCATTTACACTTGCTGAGATTCAGAGGAAGCCTATTCACCGAGCACCAGGTGTGAAGAAAGCTTAAATCGGATTGGAGGAGGAGAGGAAACGCCGGGTCATTATACGACAAACAAAGTTTTAGATCATCGGCATACATTAATGCATGCGAATGGCATAAAACCTGTGGGATATCGTTTATGAAAATGTTAAATAGTGGGGGCCTAAATGACTACCTTGGGGAACCCCAGATAGTACATTAATGGAGCTGGATAGTATAGATTTGAAACGAACTAATTGAGATCGATCGCTTAGATATGACTTGATCCAGTTGAGGAAGAGTGAGGGGAAGCCGAGCAAACTCAATTTATGTACTAAAAGCTCATGATTGACGGAGTCGAAAGCCTTGCTGAAATCAGTATAAACTACATCAGTTTACCGCTTACGAACAAATCCATTGTTTACCAGAGTAGTAAATTCCAGTAAATTCATAGATATAGAGCGATTCTTCATGAAACCATAATGTTATAGCTGGGAAGTCAGGATTTTTTCAAGAAGCTTTGGAATATCCGATAGTTTCGATACACACCTGTAGTTCGATATAATTGACTTTGGACCCTTCTTATGAATAGGAATAATGTAGGATTCCTTTCAAAGACTAGGGAAATCTCCCACTTGAAGAGTTAAGTTGAAAAGTTTTACAAGCGGCACACACAAAAAAGAGTCGGCACAAAGTTTTAACACACAGCTGGGCACTTTGTCAGGTCCTGGACTAAAAGACAACTTGATAGAATGTAAGCTGAAAAAAACGCTATCTGCATCAACCACAGGGCATACAATACAGTTAGAATTTGCCACTGAATAAGGATAAGTAGTGACCAAATCTTTTGGCGATGCAGAGTAGCATCGTTGAACAAATGTTGCAAATAGATTGTCAACCGTTACATTATCCAAGGAAAGGGAGGGCGGAAATTGAGAGGATCTTCTTTTAGCATTGACAAGTTATAGAACTTCTTTGGGTCAACCTGAAAACTCAACTTACACCTGACCAAGTAGACCTTATAGCATTCTGAGTTATGAACCGTAAATTTGGAACCTGCCACCGAATATTTGGCTAAATCCACACGGGATACCGATTTTTTAAATTTTTTGTAGAGCCGAGACTTACTGTTTTTAAGGTTAGATAAACTTCAGGTGAACCAAGGGGGCGCACGTGAGCGAGGCGAAGGAACCTTCAGCCTGTTGTAAATATATTCCCGACCTTAGTATAAACTTTTTACTCTACGAATAACGCTTATACAAATATTTCTGAAGCAACAACAACAACAAGAAATAGAAAGAGAAAACCTCTTATTGCCTGGATTTGAGTGTGTGTGCTCGTGGCTGTCTGATGTTGTCTTCTATAATGACTTGAAGCCTATATTGAAATGCTTCCTTGAGGTAGTTTGCTAACACAATCCAAATTTCACCATTTTGAATTTCTTTGAATTTTTACATTACTTTTAATTGGGTTCTCCATTGTGCTAGCCTGATTTCTTTGAGCACCGGACATACTAGGATAAAATGTAGTGTGAAGGTTAGGTTAGTTCATCTCTTAGAAATAAAGTTTTGATAAAAAAATGATCAAAACCTCAACACTGAAACAAAGTTCCCAAGTTGGCATAAAAGGAAAAACAACTATATGCCCTTCAGGTACAGCTTTAAGTACGCTTCAGGTTCAGTCTAGAGCCGAGAATGGCACATCTTTATATATTTGTCTTCCACCTTCTACTTGTTTTTGTTTTCTTGAGCCAAATTAGAACAACACAGGCCAACATTTAGTTATCTCCACCTTTTACTCTAATTGCTATCCCCAAGTTCTTTTGAAGTCTTGCGCTTTTCTAAGGACAGTTTATATATACAATTAATTTGGTATAGAGTCAAGTATATTTCCTAGTATTTTTCACATATTATTCATTTCATTGGCGGTTACTTTGTCATCATGTGCACATCATACTCAAAGAGTATTCAATTTGCTTTCATCTTTCTCTTTTCACGTTTAATTTTTTGTTTTGTGTGTGTTTTTTTTTTTTTTGCGCTCGCGTCAAGTAAATAAATAAAAGCAAAAGTTTTGCCCGTGCTGTTACATTTCCACAGCTTTTCATCCCTCTGCCTGGTGCTGTGCAAATAGCAAAGCAAATGCCAACACTAATGACATCGTTTGTGGCCTGTGCCTGGTCTTCTCCATCCAAGCCCATTTCCAGCATGTGTGTGTATGTGTGTGTGCTCCGAGGAAAAAACTTTGTCAATAATTGTGCTGCCTATTTAAAGTAGCCACTCCCCTCCCTCCCTAGCTCAACTCCCAATTTTTTATTTCCTTGCTGCTGTTGTTGTTTACCATTAAAATTCCAACCAGACAATTTACAAAAATTTGTGTTGTTTAAATAGCGCGCCAACTTTTTTCTGTTTGCTGGCTTTTTAAATTAATTTGGGGCAGCTTTGATTGCAGCGGCTGTTCTTTTTCCATCTGTTTTTGGGGAAAATTGTTTATGCTTTTAACATGTGGAAGCCCATAAAATTAGTTGTAGAAAACTTTTCGCTTTTTTTTCCATTGATTTGCCACAAATTGGGCCATAAAAATAAACCGAAAGTGACCTGGTGATGGTGATGGTGGTGGAGGGCGTCTGCAATTATGTTGTATCCTCACAGTTGCATAGAATTGTTGATTGTTTAGACAACAATTCATTGGGTAGGAAATTCAGGGGAAAATAAAATGTTTATTAAATCTTTTGTATACCCTTGCATAACAATTTCCATCTAATGGTAAAATGGCAAGAATTTTAGATCAGCTGAGTTGACACAAAAAACACTTTATGTTTACTTTAACTAAGTATCTGTCTCACAGTGTCATGCTATCGCTGTCCAACACTGTTTAAAACTATCTATGTACTTTCCATTTAAGTGTTGTTTTAAAAGTATTTTCTATCAATTGTTCAAGCACCTCTAAACTGCAAGGGTATAACTATTTCAGCATTGTCAAAGTAAGCTTTTGGCTTTGTATTCTCATTTATTTCCTTTATTTTTTGTGAATTTGTACAAATATTTGGCCTGGTCGGCACAATTTGATTTCATTTTATGGCCATTGTCGTTTGTATCTGCTGGATCTGGTGTATCCCTCTGTGTTCATCTCTCTGCTGTATCTGCATGTCTGGGCCATAACAATTTTTAGTACAATAAACATTGGTTCATTTATCAGTCGGTTTTGCTGCTTTTTTTTTTGTCTGTTTTTAAAAGCTTTTGCACATTTCATTTACATTTAAACTGGTGAAGGAAGGAGATGAAATTTAGAAAATCACAGTAAATTTATTTTTTGTAAATTAATTGGACATTGTGAAAGAGTTGAGAGCATGTTCTAAAAACCCTTTATTAAATACAATTTTAATTGGCTAGAAGTTTATAATGAAACAAAAGGAAGCTTTGTTTAAAGCAGCAATGGTTAGCAGTATCCCCTGGGGGGGCAAAGACATTTCGCAAATTTCATAACTATACTAGCCGAACGCATGCCGAAGCTGGCCTTTCAGTCGCTGGCTTGCCTTTGATGCTGTCAGGTCGAAGCAAATTCATGGCGCTTCAATACACTCTCACTTTTTGGCCTCGCTCTCGTTGGTTTAAAGAGAATTTGGTTGCTCACAAAATTGTACACCTGCTTTACTCAGTCATTAAAGCAGGGGTGCCCAAGCCCATTGCGCACGCCGCGCATTCGTTGTTGTTTTTTGCATAGCGATAGCCGCGCGTATAGCCCCCACGCATAGCTTAAGCCTCAACGTAGTGCAACTTCATATGTATTCTCTTTCTCTTCTATTTCTTTTGCAAATTCGAACACAACATCAAATTAATGTATGCGTTTTTTTGTTGATACCCGTCAGGGAGGTAGCAATTCGATAGTTTTAGGGGAAAGAATGATTAATTAGTGAATTTAGCTGGCTCTAGGTCCTTAAAAGTTGCGTTTGTTCACAACTTGTAAACAACTTATGCATTGTAACACCAGCAAAGAGCTTTCATCGTTATCCCTAACGACTCTTCAGTAGGCTTTTCGCTGAAAAAAGCATGATGGCCAACTGCCTCTCCATACAATCATTGCTTAGATCAGTTGGGAACTGCTAAAAGCAATGAAAGCAAAAATAGACAAGCAATGTGTGCTTTCAACTTTCTGGTGGTAATGCTTAAGCGATTCTAGGCTGAACTTTTCTAAGTGCAAAAGCTTGAATCTTTTGAGCAAGCTTTGAAGTGCCCGTAAATGAAGCATTCAAAGAAACCTTTTTTGCGTTGTTTCTTGAAATTTTTGCGTGCCGTCTCTTATATAGATTTGTAAATTATTTGGCGACCTTTCTAATGTTAAATTAGAGAGTTTAGCTGGCTTTAGGTCCGAAAAAGTTGCGTTTGTTCTCAACTGTAAACAACTTATGCATTGTTACGTAAAGAATGATAGTTTGGCGATTTTCAAAATTCGCTTTTTTAACTGATTCCATAGAATTACAATCAACCATTATTGACCTTGCGCCAAGCTTGAAAAAGCAAAAAAACTTTGACTAACAAGAGATACATAAGCGATCTGTGGCATTGTCCTTTTTTGAACGCTTCTGTACCTATATGTAGGTGATATATCCAAAAAAAATCGCACTGAACACTCTATCTGAAGTGGATTTGAAAGACAATATACAATTTTTCCAAGCAATAACTTGTTCTTGTTCTAGGCCAAGATTTTTAATTCAGTTTCCTCTAGAGTAAATTTATCCTAGTACAATCTTACAAAGAAAGGTCCCAATAGATTTAGAGTTCGCTAGAAAAAGTTGTACAAAATATTGATTTAAATGATGATCCAGCTTAGTTGGTGAGTTATATCGATTTTTATCTGCATTTCTTTTGTACACAAAGCTAATTTGGTTTATTACAGAAGTTCTTCATTTAATATTTGCCAAGTCTACGGATATGCTAGGGAAAGGCTAAGTTTCCTATATGCTAAGGCTTGAATCATTTAGAAAGTTAAGAAAATGAAGAAACACCAAAACTTTGAAATAAACGATTATCTATAGGAAGAAACATTCTGCTAGGCCACAGAATACTCATTTCCTATCCCTAGGAAGAAACGCTCTCTTATGCCTCAGAAGAAGTCAAGCTCTATACCCAGAAACAATCGCTTTATTTTCCTTCCGAATATATTTTTTCTTATCCCCCGGATAAAATGGTTTTTGATCTCGCAGAAGTAACTTTTTCTTATCTGCCAGAAGTGTGGCAGAGTGGCAGATTACTATATGCTAAGGATTGAATCATTCAGAAAGAAAACATAAAGAACGACCAAAACTTTGAAATAAACGATTGTCTATGGAAAGAATCATTCTGCTAGGCCCCATAATACTCTTCCCTAGGTAGAAACGCTTACTTATCCCTTAGAAGTTAAGCTCTATAACCAGAAAGAATCGCGTCATTATCCCTACGAATATACTTTTTCTTATCCCCCGGATCAAACGCTTTTTGATCCTTCAGAAGAAACTTTTTCTTATTTGCCAGAAGTGTGGCAGAGTGGCACACGTCTTCACGAAGGGAAATGCGATAAAAATGGGATGTCGCTATCCTAAAGGAAGTATTCCTTATTCTGGAAGAAACGTATTTTTATCTTCCACGATAAAAAATGTTTAATGGGTAAATTCCGTTTACCTGATTTCAATACTAGGGCGATTTTCTTAAATATAGAATGATTGATGATTGATGTAGATTGATGATATAGAAAAATAACACAGGCCAACAAAATGACCAACTTTGTGAGGTGCAGCCCTGTGGACTTGAAATTATGATACGTTTATGTTCACTGATTCCAAAACTGGTTTCGATCCTCCAATCAGCTCTTGTTTCCAAGATATTTCAGAAAAACGAAAATGTAGAATTTTTGGCACCCTAGGATTTATGGAGGCCACACATCTGGACTTATAAGCTATTTTCGACAAAACACATAGCAATGGGCTTGTTCAGCAGAACAACTTGCTCCCTGATCAAGTATAAATTTTCACTGATCCTTCTGCTGAACTCGAGTGATGCGGTATCATGATAGCCAATTTGAAGTATCATGATAGAGGAGCAAGTATCGAAGAAATAGTATGCTACTTTGAAGTGATACTGCTCCCACCAACAGTAATTGTGTATCGATAGGCATGCTATCGGTAACAATATGCGCATTTTGTGCATTGATTGCAAAGATAAGCGTTTTTATCGGTTGTAAATAACTATAATAAACTCTAAAATATAATTGAACCTAGTTGTGACTTCGTAGATGCAAAATTTATGTTGACACGGAGCGCTAATGTGTCTACGCCGCCTTTTCAAAATTCATCGCCTCGGGGAGTTGTTAAAAATGTAGCCCTTCGTTCAGCAGAAACTATTTGATGCATAATTTTTTTGTGATACCTGCTCAGGGATCAACTATTCTGCTGAACACGCCCAATGCATCTTTATAAATGAAAAGCGCTATACAAGTACAGCAGAAAGTGTCCTAATTGACTTCTAAAGTCACACTTTTCTCGATTTATGGCATTTGTTTCATCACGTTTAAGCTAGCGCGGCTATTGAATCAATATTTTAGCTATTTGAGCATAAAGTCCAATATATAGTGATCTAATTATGTGATTTTTAAGACATTTCATTCAGTTTAATTGTCAAAGTTACGGCCTGCTTAAGACGAAAATATATAATTCACTTTATGGGAGGTAAACTAGATTCCCACTGAAAATTTGTATGGGAACTGTGAAAAGGTTACTTGATTCAACGTAGAATTTATCATCTACATGTAATTTATGCTGAATTAAGTAGACACTTTACACACTTAGAAAAAACTAGAACGAATAATTTGAGTATGAAAGCTCTTGAAAAAAAAATAAGTCGTTCTTGAATTTTCAAGAGTTTCGTTTTTGGAATCGAGATAAATTCGTTTTAAACGTCCTCAATTTGGTTTTTTTTATAGGCAAGGGGAGTGAGGGCAACTTAACTTTAAGAGAATAGCGTTGGACTCGTTCTCACAGAGAGAGAGAGAGCGCAAGCGCAGTTTGTCGTTGTTCGATGAGTACGAAAGTCAAACGCGTTTACTTATAAGTGTGATTTCGTCGCGTCTTTTAGCTTATGGAAGATAGCCGAGTGCGCTAAGCTGCCCGTCGCCTGTGTGTGTTTCAGTCTTTCGAGGTAACGAGTTCAAGTCCGAGAAAAGTAAGTACAAAAAAAAAAATATCTATGTCTCTATCTCAAAATCAATCACAGTTTAAGACAAAGTTTGGGTGGTGGTTGGTTGGTTGATGGGGGTGTCTCTCACACCCCCACCCCAAATATTCTTTTTAAGTTTTTTATTTTAAGAATTATTTGTACTTTGATCAAGTACAGAAAATCTTGAATTAAGAATTATTCATACTTGGATCAAGAGCTGAAACTCTAGTTTGTTGGATCAAGAATTTCGCTCTTGGATCAAGAATTTTCACTCTTACCGTACTTGCTCTTGATTCAAGAGTGAAATTCTCTATTTTTTCTCTGAGTGCAGTTCCTATAAAGACTTAGGGTGAGAATCTAGTTTTCCTTCCATAAATTTAAATATGAATTTTTCTTTTAAGCAGGCTATAACACTGCCTGACATGCTGATAAAAATGCTAAAAAATATCTCATAATTAGATCATTTGTTGGTCTATATGCCTAGGTTGTTCCAATAGAAATTCCACACCCACAGTAGCTAAGAGGTGCTGATTTATTTTGAGAAAATTGCCATAAAACTAGAATGGTCTGACTTAAGCGTCCAGTTTAGACACTATCTGCTACACTTATATAGCGCCTTTGATTTTGTAAGGATGCATTGATATGTGATGTGTCGTAAATAGCTCATAAATCCAGATATTTATGGCAATCCTGGATTGCCAAAAATGCAAACATTTTCGTTATTCCGCTATATCTTGGAAACAAAAGCTGATAAAACAAACCCAATAATGCAGATTTGTTCAGTACAATCAATATTTACATAATCAGATTGAAATAGGCCTGCACCAAAAACACTGTTGTGTTGTGTATTTTTCAAACAAAAATCGGTTCTTTTTTTTTGTTTTTTTTTGTTTAATGATAGCTAGGAGAATACTTGATATATAGAACTTAATCTATTTACAAATAGTCTCTCTTTTTCTCTCTCTTTTTCTATTTCTTGTGATTGTAGTTGCTTGAGAAATATTCTCTTCATTTGTATTGCTGTCTACGCCGCCCTAAGCTGGCTCTGGGCAACTCTGCATTAAAGCTTCTAAAGGTAGCAAGAGCAAAAGCTTCGCGTAGACAGAAAAGCTCTGTAACTCTTAAGCTTTTAGAACAGAGATGGGCGCGTCGCGACGTTCACAATGCACAATGAGGCAGCGCTGCCTCGTGTGCATTGTGAACGTCGCGACGCGCCCATCTCTGTTTTAGAATGATTCATTCAGCCCTGCTCTTAAATTCACTTTCGCAAACATTTTCCGATTGTTTATTTACCGAAAGTGAACCGGGAAGCTTGGCTGATCTTAGCCTTATTTACTTTACTTTTTTATGTATATCTTCTTCTAGCCAGCCATAAACCTAAAGATTTATGTAATTGCTGAGGCACGTTCTTTGCCTTAGACACGTTCTACGTTTGCAATTGTTTTCAACATCATTTTCAATTAAATTATACGGTTGTCATTGGGTTTAATGTGCTTGCTAAATACTGTACCCCATTCCTGCGAATCGTTGCTTGTTTATTTGTGTCTCTCTCGCTCTCTGTATTTCTGTGTAATTTATGAGCAGCAAAACAAACTAGTTACTTGTTTTTTTTTTTCCTGTTTTTTTTTTCTTCCTTTTAGTTTATGCGCTCAATTTAGTAACTAGTTAGCCTGAAATGTTCTGTGCCTTTTGCTTGGTCACTTCACTCACCGCTGACCAGAGACCCTAAACCACTTTCGACATGGTCAACAGCAGTAGTAGAAATCCCAACAAGAAACTAATAAAAAGCCAAAGTAAAAACCACAAGAGCTCATAGCTCAAATACGCTGACAGCAGGCACGAGTTATGCGTACGTAGAAGAAAATATGTTGAGCTTTTCCAACTAAATGCTATAAAAATTCTTGACTTAATAGGAAAACAAGACAGAGAACAAGCAGCAGAGGGGCCACTAAAGAAAACTAACAAGTTACAATAGCAAAGCAGAAAACCAGAACCAAAACCAGCTGGTCCATAGATGGAGGAGCAGAGAATAACACACACACACACAAGAACAAGAAGGCAAAGCAAAACATTTAGTAGATGATGAAAATCATGGCAACGTAAACTTGAAGATGCGAAGTGAAGATGTGTGCAGATGATAAAGGCCGTACCAACACACCAGCCACATATGTATAGGGGAAAAAAACAGGAAGTTGTCTTGATGCTTTCAAGTTTCTGCTGAGGCGCGAATGGGTCAATAACATTTCAGTTTTGCAAAAAAAAAAAATTAAGCTTTAAACTGTCTTACATTTTGATAAAGATAACAAATTTCCGAGCATCAAAACCAGCAAGTCGGTGTCGGTTTGCTGCCTAGATACACAGCTAACAAAACTATTCAAGTTTCTTTATGAGTTCAGGAGAAGCTTCAGCTTGCTTCTCTCTAAGACGTGCAGCCGGGTTAAATAAAAACTTGAACAATTGCAATAGCCGGCAAAATTTCACCAGCTTTGTTTAAGTTCAAGTGGGTGGTCCGCAGCAAAATTTTCACACAACCTCCATCCAACCATTTTCCAGAATTAGGCGCAATACGGTATAAAGAACAAATAAAACAAGTAAAAGTTTTGCAGCACGTGCCCCCCCCCCCCCTTCGGAGGAGTGCTAACAACCTAACAACCTTCATGTTCTCTATATTAAACTCAATTCGCGTACATTTCGCTACAATTTTTGGGCCGACTAATGCGTAGATGGTAGGTTTGGGTTAGGTTCCCTCTGGCCCCGACCAGCAAAGTGGCATTGTCTTGGCAACTGGCGCGACATTGTCGTTGTCTTTTGACCTAAATAATTAAATTCAGTCGAGCAAGCAAAAGATGGTAGCGACCAACTCAAAAAAAAAAAAAAAAATGAAAGAAAGAAAAACTTTGCTCTTAGCTGTCCTTGGTAGCTGCTGGCTAAAATTGTCTGGCCTGCAGATGCTGCAGCTTCTTTTGCTGCTCATTTTTGCAGTGCATTTCATTTAATTTTATGTTAAATTAATTTGCTCCATTTGCTTCAGTTTGTAGCCAACCAAAGCACTTTATGCAGATTTGATTGCGTTTGTAAATATTTAGTAGATTTGAAAGGATTTTTGTGCAGCAAAAATCACACAAATTTACTTACAAAACGAAATCCACAACTGTGGACAGTCGAATAATACAGTTGTTGTTGATAAACAAAAAATATATTTCCAGGCTTGGATTTTGGGTTCAAAGAACAAATTGGGATTTTTAAAGAAATTTACAATGCAACTGTTTAATATGAATCATATAACTTTTAGCAGGTCAACAAGACACACTCACACCACAAAAGAGGCTAGTTGACTATATAGCTATTTCATGAATCACTACGATTCAATCATCAGCAGTCTTTGCCTATCTTCTGCGGGTTAGCAGAGGCATTGCTATAATCGCTTGGGAATTCCAAAGGTAGCCTTAGTGCAAAATCCGGCATCAACAGCCCACAACAAGACGCAAATGATACCAGAACATTTGTGTGTCATGAAGGTCGTTTTTCTAGGCCAACCCTGGTGGGAACAACCAGAGCCAGGAAGTGGATACGACAGACAGGGGCACTCATATTAAAAAAGAAGAATGTAATATACGATCAAATTTCTTTAAGACTTTTTTGTGAAATCTAGCTTCTAAAGAGGCTAAAGCTTATTTCGTTTTTGACCAACTTTTAATTCATTCTACCGATAAGATATATATATATAGGACGGGACTGTAAGTCGAAATTACCATAAGAATTGCCATTACATTGCTTTGGGTGGTTAAAAATGATAACTACTATTTCAATTATTTTAATAAATGAACCTACAAATTGAATTATTGGTAATTAAAAGTAATTGAAGTAATTTCCGATGCATTTTTTCATTTCATGAAAATAGTTGTAATTGTAATTAAATTGTGAATTACGAAATAATTGTAATTGTAATGGTAATTACATTTTTAATTACCCAAAGGAGAGCGTAAGCTGAAGTCGGCCCTGCCTGACTTCGATGTACCCGTAACTCAGTGAAAGAAATGTTTGAAAGCCTTTCTGTGTAAGTCCGATAAGTCTGACTGTAAACTTAACTGGTAAGCCACTGTCAAGTCACTGTAAAGTCATTGCCAAGTCACTTTCAAGTCACTGTCTAGTCACTGTCAAGTCACGGTCAAGTCACGATCAAGTCACTGTCAAGTCACTGTCAAGTCACTGTCAAGTCACTGTCATGTGACTTTTTAGTCACTGTTAAGACACTGTTAAGTCACTGTCAAGTCACTGTCAAGTGACTTTTTAGTCACTGTTAAGTCACTGTCAAGTCGCTGTCACTGTCAAGTCTAAGTCACGGTTAAGTCACTGGTAAGACACTATCAAGTAACTCTCAAGTCACTGTCAAGTCACTGTCAAATCACTGTCAAGTCACTGGCAAGTCACTGTCAAGTCACTGGCAAGTCACTATCAAGTCCCTGTCAAGTCACTGTCAAGTCACTGTCAAGTCACTGTCAATTCACTGTCAAGTCACTGTCAAATCACTGTCAAGTCACTGGCAAGTCACTGTCAAGTCACTGTCAAGTGACTTTTTAGTCACTGTTAAGTCACTGTCAAGTCGCTGTCACTGTCAAGTCTAAGTCACGGTTAAGACACTGTCAAGTAACTCTCAAGTCACTGTCAAGTCACTGTCAAGTCACTGTCAAGTCACTGTCAAGTCACTGTCAAGTCACTGTCAAGTCACTGTCAAGTCGCTGTCAAGTCACTGTCAAGTCACTGTCAAGTCACTGTCAAGTCACTGTCAAGTCAATGTCAAGTCACTGTCAAGTCACTGTCAAGTCACGATCAAGTCACTGTCAAGTCACTGTCATGTGCCTTTTTAGTCACTGTTAAGACACTGTTAAGTCACTGTCAAGTCACTGTCAAGTCACTGTAGCTGTCAAGTCTAAGTCAGGGTTAACTCACTTTTAAGACACTGTCATGTCACTGTCAAGCCACTGTCAAGTCACTGTCAAGTCACTTTCAAGTCACTGTCAAGTCTAAGTCACTGTCAAGTCTAAGTCACTGTCAAGTCACTGTCAAGTGACTGTCAAGTCACTGTCAAGTCACTGTCAAGTCTCTGTCAAGTCACTGTCAAGTCACTGTGAAGTCACTGTCAAGTCACTGTCAAGTCACTGTCAAGTCACTGTCAAGTCACTGTCAAGTCACTGTCAAGTCACTGTCAAGTCACTGTCAAGTCACTGTCAAGTCACTGTCAAGTCACTGTCAAGTCACTGTCAAGTCGCTATCAATTCACTGTCAAATGACTGTCAAGACGCTGTCAATTCACTGTCAAATGACTGTCAAGTCACTGTCAAATGGCTGTCAAGTCACTGTCAAGTGACTTAAGACACTGTCAAGTCACTGTCACTGTCAAGTCTAAGTCACGGTCAAGTCACGGTTAAGACACTGTCAAGTCACTGTTTAGCCACTGTTAAATCACTGTTAACCCCTCTTCCCAGCCACGTTCCGTCCCACTCCACACACCTACAACCCTCCTGCTGCTACGGCAAATGGTAAAAGTGGTTGACTTTGCAAATACATAATTCACAGAAGTTCCCTAGTAGAAGAGCTTCTAGTCTCCGAGATCAAGGTGTTTATACAGACAGACGGACGGACGGACGTACAGACGGACTTGGCTATATTGACTCGGCTGTTGATGCTGATCAAGAATATATGTACTGTTTCCTACTTCCTGTTACATCAATTTGCACTACTTTAGTATACGCTTTTTATAGGTACTCAACGAGTAACGGGAATTCGAATTGTAATGATTAATTCGATTTACAGCCATGATATAGGATATAGATTTTACAAAATTCAGAATCAGTAACGGTCTGCTTGTGTGTACTTTTACAATCAAAAACCATAAAGCTTCTCTCACTAAGATCCATTATGCTACCGATGAGTCATCTTTCTGATCTTATCTTATTGTATGCTCACCACCTGGATCGGATGACTATATATCATATAGCTTCCATAGAGCCTCGCAGTAAGAGATGGACACTCGCTTACTTTAAAACAGAGAGAATGGCAAAACTGAATCGAATTAGCTTGGAGGCACAGTAGTCGATCTGGTCAATCATATCGTGTTTTTGCTGCCTTTTCAGTGGTGCAGAGAACTGCCAGAGTGCCCGATTTCTGGGCTACAAGTACTTTCGCTGTATGACAGTCACCAAAAATTTTAAGTCAAATTAAATACACAATCGTTGTGACTGAGCGTCGTGTCAAAGTGGCGGCAGTCGTATGCTTTGTTAAAAATTAAGCTCTATAACTTTTGAACAATTATGTAGTAATAACCCAACATAACATTCATAGCTATTCCCCAGCCCCAAGACAAAATATAAATTTAATTAGTTATTATTTAGTTTAGATTTTTGCTCTTAATTTTGGTATTTGTTTTTGACTCTAGCACTGGCTCGGTTTGAAAATGTGTGTGTGTGTACGTGCAGTTGCCCGTTGGTAAACATAATATTTATTTAATTTAATATTTTTGTGGTTTTGTTTTGTTTTTTATTTTCCATTTCATTAATTGCATTTGGCTCACTAATTAAAAGTTGTTCGTTTTCCCCTTAAAACTGTAATTAAATGGAAGACACACGCACACAAAGGAGTAGATATAAAATATATATATTTCACTTGCTGCTTCGCCCAAAGGAAAACAAGACAAAATATTTACGGCATATCAACTTCTACATATAAATTTATTATGCTTTGTAAAAAGAGTTGCATAAACAAAATACCTAAAAAAGAAAAGTCGATTGGGTGAAGAAAGGAGAAATATTTAGAATAGTAAAGTTTTACGGCACACATGTTGCTGCTGTTGTTGTTGCAGCAGCATGCACAGAAATAGAGAAAATTTTTTAGTGATAATTTGAGGAAGAGCAAGACAGTGGAAGTATACACTTACCAAAATTCCATGTGTTAGTACAATACTAAATCAGTGGTGTTCAAACTCACACAATCAAGCATTGCGCTTGTGTGCGTAGCAGCGAAAAACAAAGTAAACGTCACGAAGTCAGACGTTTAATGGATTTACACTTTACACAAACGATCAAATGCCTCGTGAGAGAACCAAAAGCCAAACACGCGCATCGTAAGAGAGCAAGCCGCTGAGCGTGCTATTTATAGAACACTCTTATTCTCTCTTTCTATACGAGTGTCGGCTGAGACGCTGGCAGAATTATGAATCCCTATCCGATGGGCAGTGAAGCGTATAGAATCGCGAAAAGTTAACCGATTTGGATTCTACAAAATGGATTCTATTCCAGAAATTTCACGAAATTATTATTAACAATGCATGAAATAGTAAGTCAGTAATAAAAGTACAGGTTTTTTCTTGATCACATTCAAAAAAGACGTGCTAGAAAATGCCATAAGTCAAAACTCCTATCACATCCTGCTCTCAAACAAAATAGAAATTGTTATTTAGACACTTCTTCAAAACATATCCAAAAGTTAGCTGCGGATAGCTGCAGATTCTGTCTTAGTGATGATTTTTGTGCGGGGCGGGAAATGTCCAGGTCGAAAAAGTCTAATACTTGATTCACTCGATTGACTTCAAACTGATGCTGATATGGGTTCTATACTAATGAAGGCTATACCGAAGGCGGGTTTGAGTAATATTATAAAGTAATATAATATTATAAAATAATGCTAGTATTATTATAAAAACACTGTTTGATGGACGATTGTGATTAAATTTTGAGAATTTTAATTTATTCTCAATAACCAAAATTTCAATTCTGCTTTGTTCTCCCAAAAACGCTGATTTCTTGCTTTATTCAGCCAAACTTCATGCAAAACTCTCACTACCTTTGTTCGCACTTCATTTGAAGTGAGTGCATAAACAATTGACAGCATCCAAGTTTGCGTTTGGCATTCGCGTGTATTGCACACATAAGTACAACTGCCACTGCCTGGGCTACTGTTCTTCCTGCTGTTTTGCAGTTCTTTCGGTATCAGAAAAGAAAAAAAAGAAATTTTTTTTTCAAGCAAATATAGCAACACACACGACGAGGTTATGGTGCAGCTTCAAGCTGCTGCTTCTGCAATTGCGCATGGAGAATGAGGCAAAAACAAAAAAAAAAGAAGAAAAAACTACGCAAAGTGCAGAACAAATGGAACAAGCTACAAAAGCTAAAATGGCAACCAAACAACAGCAACAACTAGTTGAAGCCAAGGGAAAACCAGCAGCAGCCAGCAATATGAACAACAATCTTGAATATAGTTGAATCGTACGTTATACATATGTAGATGTAGATACATTTCCTGCAACCGGTGCCAGCTGCTTGGTAAGGGAGCCGCACGTGGCTGCCAGTTAATTTAAAAATTTTATTTACATTTTGGTGAGGATGGCTTCTGCATCTGGTATTTTGTTGCCCATTTGCCCGTTTTGCCTTTTGTTTACATTTAGTGCAGCACAGCTTCTACTTGACTTGCAGTAACAACAACAGCAGCTGACGCTGCTTCGGGGAGGCTAACCGAATGGTGGCGCCAGCTTTTGTTGCTCGAGTGCCGCTGGGCGGCAAATATTGCAACAACAACAACAACGGTAGCAACTGCAACAGCAGTCAATGTATTGCTATAGCCCCCCAAGGGAACACCTTGTCCATATGATGTGGGTGATGATGATGACGTTCAGCGCCTAGAGTTATGCAATAGCAGTCGAGTGCTATGATGACAGTAAGAAAACAGAGAGAGAGAGAGAGAAGTCATAATGTTATGCCGTACAAACAATTGGCACAAATGAACACAACAGACACAAAAGATTTATGTTTGCCCAAGCTGTCAAATATTTTAAAATGCGAAAATTTTATCAAAATTTTTCAACTTTGTTTCTGCCATTGTATATATTGCCTTTTTAATCGGACAATGTTTTGAAGCCTCATAATTAGGCTTTCTTTGTTCAGTATGTGTCGTTTCACTGAAGTGTAAACCACATAGTTTTTGTGTGCTCAGAATATGTCAACTTATCTGCCAACAAAACACACAATTTGCGGAAAAGTTTACTTTTTTTCTATCATTTGAAGAATGAAAATGCAGCTGAAAGCCATCGAACGCTGCCAGAAGCTTACTTCATCGATTTCTACATGTAAGTTTTGCTATAGACATCAAAATCAAGACTATAATAATCTGTATTTGATGGGACCATTTGAGCATGGTGTACTATGAGCTGCTACAAACTGGTGAAACCATCACAGGTTTACTCTACTGAAACAACAAGAGTGGTTACTCAACCAATTTTAATAACAAATGGTACAACGCCAAATGCTATAGGAAGAGGCAGAATGTGTTTGCGGCATTACACAGTTTTAGAAGAACAAACACTGCAGAAGACAAACGGATTTACACAAAGGCGCAACAGGAATATAAAATGTTATGCGAAAGAAGCAAAATAGAGTATGAGCAGAACCTTGAAGCGCTCATTATTTCAATAAGAGATAGCAAAGACTGGTGGAGGATAGTCCGAGAAATTAGAGGAGTCAGTCCGAAAATAAGTGTGGAAATAGCTACGTGGAATTTCAGAAATCACTTTAATAATCTCCTTAACCCTCAACAAAACGCCGTGGAGTTTCAATATGCATCAATGTTTATCACGGATCCAGACTTAGATGCAGTATTAACAATGGAGGAACTATTGTCAGCACTAAACAAAGCCAAATCCAACAAAGCCCCAAATGAGATGCTTTTACAAATTGTCACTATATACAATAGAGTGTTCTATATCAACTGTTTGGAAAAATCTTTCATCAACAGTATAATATTTCCAATATATAAAAAAGGAAATATCAATGATCCGATGAACTACCGAGGTATATACTTTATGAACTTTGCAGCGAAGCTACTAATGAGTATACTGCCGACGAGACTAACAACGTGGGTCGAAAAGCACAATAAATTAAACGAGTTCCAAGCAGGATTCCGGCGTGGATACTCAACGGTTGACAACATATTCAACTTAGCATCTATAGTCCGCATTAAATTTGAAGAAAAAAGAAAAGTTTATGCTTATTTTGTAGATTTTAAGGCTGCCTTTGAGCGAGTACCTCGTAAACATCTTATATACAAGCTCCAACGACAAGGTGTATCCACAAAAATAATACAATTTATAGAAGTATGAAGTTTCTGAGAAGTTTGAAACCATTAACGGAGTAAAGCAAGGATGCCTTATGTCACCGTTGCTGTTTGCGATGTACTTAGATGATCTGCATGAACACTTAGGAGGTGGCCTGCATATCGACAACACAAACATTAGGGTATTAATGTACGCAGATGACATTGTGATGGTAGCGGACAATCCCTCAACCCTCCAGCAAATGATCCATAACCTCGAGACATACTGCATATTGTGGTGCGTGGAAAATCCGAGTTTATGGTGTTTAGAAAAGGCAGTAGACTGACGGCATCGGAGAACTGAACGTATCAGGAAGAGCAGGTGAAGGTGGTACCGGAGTACAAATACCTTAGGGCTAATGAGCTTTAAGAAGCATGTGGCAGCCAGGACAAAAGAAGCAAAGGCGAGTATAAGCTCTGTGTGGGCGAATTTCATCAACAAGGGAACAGTGAACCTAGCATCTAAATGGAAACTCTTTAACTCAGTCAGCTGAACGGTACAGTGCTATGGAGCTCAAGTCTGGGGTGGAGATATAAAGGAAGAGGCAGACCAACTGCAGCGATATTTTTTAAAAAGGATACTCAAACTACCAGATAGCACACCCAACTACATATTGGGAATTGACTGGAAGATGGACACATCTATAATCTAACACTTCATCTCAAGTACCTATCAAGAATTTTATTTGAGTATGAAGAGTCTAGACTCCCGCATATCCTTGCTGAGAAAATTATGCGAAATAACTTGGGGTGGTTTGCAAGGCTTAGAGAAATGTTCGCGCATCATGGCATGCAGATTGAATGCAGATTGGATTGACCACAATCTTCGGTTCCTAAGCGCATCAAAAGCAGATAACCACATGCAACACATGAACAAGGCGTCAGTAAGTGCATCAAGAGTGTATATAAAACCTTAATTATGCAATAGGGTCCACAAACTGCAACGAGTCTTTCAAGCAAAGCGAGATAACTTGGCCAGAGGAGATCTTTTATGGTTAAACAGCTGCCCAAGAAGAATTGTAAATGGAGGTATATGCTCACTAGGCAATATGTTTGAGCCGGAGGACATGCAGCATTTTGTAGGACGATGTCCAATACTGCGGGAATTTCAAAGCGATATTTCAAAACTTGTACGTTTACCGAAAAAGAGGTAGTAATATCTGGCGAATTACATACAGACGGCTACTAATTATAGAAAAAATGTCATAAATGAAAATATTTAAATAATATGCAGAATATAAAATTATGTATGTTAATTATATGTAAAATAAGTATATGCTTATATATGTAAATGTTTGTATGTCATACAACAGAAGGAAGGCTGACGGTTTTAAACCAACCTTTAAATGTTTGTTTATTATTAGTTAATCAATGTAAAGCTGTAAGCTATGAAAATTATCAAATGAAAATAAACACTTATCTATCTATCTATCTACTCTACTGAACTCAATGAATGCGTTTGAACTGAGCATAAAATCTAAAAATTTGCAAAATTTATATATTTGTAAGCTTAGATTTTCATATAGACAGTTGAATAGACGGATAAATAGGAGGTGTAGATAAAATGGTCAAAATACTAGCGAAATTTGCTGAATTTTATAATAAGTTTTGATTGTCGTTATAAACCACCGACTCACCGCGATTTTTCAGTCTCTATTTACACAATTACTATTTACAATATCCAATACGGTCTCTCATTTATACATATACACACGTCCGTGTACGTTCGTCTTTCAGTCTCGTCTCCCTGTCTGTCACTCATCTACTAACGCCTCCTTCTATGCCAGTGTGACCAAAGTTCACTACTTGCATCATACCATAAGCTTAAGGGTACACAGAGGGAAAAAACCTAGAACATTGGACTAATTGGGAATGTGACATAAACTCATTTGGATTGGAAGGGAAGGGAGCTGGCGGCAACTAATATTTACAAGCGCTGGTTAATAATAGGAAATAGGATGAGAGGGGACAACACCGCCTTACAACAAACTTAAACTTTGTTTCACTTATTTCTTTTAGAAAAACACCGGCCTTGGGGTTGACTGTTAGTTGAAACCGGTACCTTCTGCACTTAACGAACAACGTATGGGATGTCGCGCTAGCTCATTCGGCCGTTGCACACATTTGCACAGATTCACATCAAGAGGGTTGAGCTAACGAGACGTTAAGTTAACAAGAAAGAAAGTCGGTCAAGCCCGACTATAACATACTCTGTACCCTTAATGTCGCAGCTCGCATTTGCTCACGAGTTATACGCGCTCATCTCTAAGTTTTTCCCTTTCTCTCTCTCTCTCACTAAGATTGCCTCTCTTGAACGGAATGCTGTGGTTATGGGTGCGGGGGTGATGGTTGTTAACTGGCCGTTTTTTGCTCATAACTTGAGTATCGTTCATCCGATCTTTATCATTCTTTCAGCAAATCGATAAATTATTTTGACAACTAGATATCTCAAGAAGAATCTATCACTAAAACTGTGGGAGATATGAAGTTTTTTCCAAATTGCTGCGGCGGGAGGGGGCGTACCAAATTTGAAAATAAACTTGATCTGCCTGCGAGTATAAGAAATATATGTCCCATACATGTCAAACTTCTATCTCTTACCATCTCAGAGATCTGTGCGTTCATACAGACGGACAGACAGACAGAAGGACAGACGATCTCTCTCTGCCGGAAACCGGTTTTGGTCTTGTTGTATAAAGCAAAAACTATCCGATTGAGAGCAACTTTACTCATTCTAGGAACATTTGAAAGAATTCAAGAATTTTGACAACATCTAATTCTTATTTTAAGATGAAGGCAACTTAATTTCTCTCTGTGTATTCTTACAAATATGTATATGTGTTCATATTCACATTTCTAAGAGAACTGAGAAAGCTAAACGTGGCGTGCAGAAAAGCTACACGTCACGTGTGGAAATGATAAAGCTACACGCAACGTGTTGAAAAGCTACACGAAACGTTATGGGTTGAAAATCCTACATTTCCGTGAAGCTTTTTTACTCTGGGTAATACAGATGGTAAAATAATCGGTTAAATATACGGTTTAACAGACGGGTAAATAGGAGGTGTAGATCAAATTGTCAAAAAATCTTCAAATTTTTTGCCGGCTCTAGGTCTCGCTATGGTGGTACATAACTTTAAAACAGGGACACACCACACCACAAAGGAGGTTAGTTGACCGAACAGCTGTTTCAATGGTATCTCTACCATATCAACAGCGGTCTTCACCTGGTACCACAATCAGAAAACAACTCCCTCCTCATGCCTGAGATGCCATAATCGCTTGAGAACTCCAATGCGATTCAACAGCAAAAACAGACACAACGAGCCAGAGCCGCGCTGTCTGTGGCCTTTGTACGTGTGTGTGTCCCCCAATGGTCTTACAATGTTAGTGAGAGAGATTTCCTCCCCACTGCTAACAAAGTGACCAATAAGTCTGAGTGCAGAATTGCATTCAAACAGGGGTTGTTGTTGCTATAAACGAAACTATTTTTAGTTTCAACAACAACGCCGTGCCTAGCGTGCAAAAAAATCTAAAAGTATTATTATGAGTTTAGATTATTATGAAGACGGGTAAATAGGCGGTTGGAAAAATCGAAAGTTCTAGAGAATGGCAAAATTTACTAAATTTTCGAATGAATTTTTATTGTTATGAACACGAGTGTTGAGATAGATGGTGAAGACCCAAAGGACCACAAAATTGCGAAATTTGTGAAATTTTTAATTGAGTTTAGATTATGCTAAAGAAGTGATAGATGGCAATTGTAATGTAAGACTAAAATACTAAAGAGTGCGTAAAAACAGCTATACAGACCACCTGTTTCTCTCACTCTCTCTGTCTGTCTGTAAAGAACTTCTTCCCTAACAATAATTTCTGGATTTACAATAATTTAAAGTTGAAAAATGTCTGAATAAAAAGTACAAGCATCGTGACAGCTGTTGTTGAAAGCAGAAAAAAGACTGATTGGTAGAAAAAAGCTCAGCACTTGCATTAACTAGAAAGCAATGTGGTCTTCTGTTCTATACATACAAAACTCATGACAAACTTTGCATTGTTCGTCATATATGTTGGACCCCGCTTAGCAATCTTGTGTAGTTGTTGTTGTTTTTGTTACTGATGATGATGATGAGGAGGATGCGAATGCGAATACGAATGATGACAAACAGCACGCATCGCTTGCTTCTTCTCTCTGACAATGACTCGGCATTGTTTCAATAAACTAAACATACACAACCTAGCACGCGTCTCTGGTTCCGGCGGGCCTAACTCATCATATCATCATGTGTCGTCTCTAGCTAATTAAAGCAAATTTTGCAATTCAATGAAACCGTCTCTCTATTGACCACCACCTACAACGCTCCTAAACATGTCAATAATATTCAAAATTGAAATGTCAAAATGCTAATTTTGCACATTTGTTTGAGTTTTGGGTGTGGACGAATGCAATGGCAATTTGCACAATTGCCGCACCAGTGAAATTTTTATTTACCAAATTTTGCCGCCATGGTTCTAAATGTTGTCCAAATATTTTTTTCGCTGACTGGCAACTGATGTGGATCAGCACAGACACAAAAAGGTAGCAGATGAGGCATTACGCCACATCCATCAAACAGACGCGCATTTGGCATCATTTTGCCACAAACATACAAAAAGTTCTTTATTGCATTTTTTTTTGGGGGGGGGGCAGAGCATATTGGAATTTTGGGGAAATATGAAAAAGAGATGGCAAAAATATTAACTCGCATACGTAAGTGGTTCGAAATTCACATAAAGTATGACACAGTTTGAATAATTTTGAAGAAGCTTCTGATAACCATATGGTCAATGTTGTTCAAAGGCAAATGCTTGTACAAACTAGGCCTACGATGGTGAATCTTAAAACGCAGTTCGGTCTATGTTGTGCTGTCAAATGTGGTATCCCATAGGCAAAATTATGAAAAATTTGTTGAATTTACTGACATTTATAAACGAGCACTAGCAATGGTATAAAATCTTCGTCATAGACGAACTTAACTTTGCCTACTCGTTGATAGCATTGAAAGCCGGATAGTATAAGACTTGCTTTAAGTACTAAAACCATCAAGTCGTTTATTATGAATAGCCCATGAATCTTTAGGATTAACTGGATGTTCCCGTTCAACAGCAAAACTAGAACAGCCAGAGAAAAACTACTTTCAGCAACCAGTTCATTCCAAATCTACCCAAATCAAGGACACTATACCAGGGGTGCCCAGAATGAGCTTACGGGCGCGTGAAAACAAATACAAATGCAGAATATACAACTCAAGCAAGAACAACCATAAGAAATAGAAAGAGACACCCGATTGTTGTTTGTGTGTGTATGTGGTCGTTGCTGTTTCAAGCGCACAAGCAGTTGCGGTCGAGTTTGTCGGAGACATAGGAGTTAGAGAAGAGAGACACATATAAAATTTTTTGTTCCAGACCTTCTCTCGGAAAGAAAGAGAGGAGAGCACGCATTTGAAATTGTTGTTGCTTTATGTTTGCTTATGGGGCGCGCATACAGTATGCGCGTGGTTTGCGGAATGGGCTCGGGCACCCCTGCTCTATACACACGTTCGACTGGGGGTGCAGAACAGAGATCTGCAAGAGTGCCTGTTTTTTTGACTGACGTATGGGGTGTGACTGACTCTCGAACTTTTGCAGTCGAGTCAAATACACACTCCTTCTGTTATTGGTATGTTTGCGAATGAGTGTCTGCTTGATCGTCTGTTAAAGTGGTGGTTTCTTCTTTAAGCAGCCTCGCATGTTGATTTCGTCTACGATGTCCGCTCACAAATACAAGTAAAACACGGGTTTGCATAACTTTTATTGCTCGCGCTCTCTTCTCGCTTTTTTGCAAAAGCAACTGCCCAGCGGCGCAGAGCTCAACGTGTTCTGCCGAAAGTATGCATTACGCCTGACGAAAAAGTAAAATACCGCTGCTTTTTGTTAGAGAGATAGTAATCGGAAACAAACTGAAACAACTAATCGTGCCACACACGAGCTGATGTCTATTTCGTTCGCTCATGTGCTTTCCCCCCTCATCCATAAGCGTTTTTTGACATTTCTTCTATTTTCTAAATTTGTATTTAAATGCAGAACAAATGTGTAAGTGTAGCAGTGACTTGACACATACGTGGCGAGGAGTCACTAGAATTTGGCTTAGTTGTTAAACAAACTCAATTGGCAAAAGTGATGAAGGCTAAATACACGATTATGCAGAGACAACCAAAAATTGAAAAATTTCAAATTGATATATTGGCTATCCTTAAAAAGCTGACGAAAATGAACATGCCCCCTAAGAATGACGTATTTCCCATTTGTAGTCTAGACAATTTAAAGCATTGTAAAAACTTACATTCTATTTATCAATTAATAACAAATAAAATCATTTAACCACTGCATTACTACATCATTACCCACTCATATAGGCTGTAATGCACGTGCATTACCAACCTATACACTTCTCTATCAATAGTACATTGCATCGTATGACACATGCATTACCCACCCGTATACTTTTCCATCTTTAGTAAACTGAATCGTTATGCAAGTGCTGTACGACTGAGTATACGATTCCTCAATTGTGTGATGAATTGTAAGCGGACTGCGAACATTCTGCATTACAATTTGAAAAAAAAATATACGCATTTGTAATGGGTATCTGATGGTAGTTCGGCTCTGGCATACTTGTTTTATTACTAGTAATGCAGGATGTGCGCACCCCGTTTACAAAGCGGCCATGCATACGGCAAAGTAGTGCAGATTGTATGCGATTATTTCCTTCATACTGAAGGCAAAGTAATCTAGGAGTAATCGACTTAGTAATGGCAATTTGCGCCGCTGGGTGTAAACTCTGTTGAGTTGTTGTTGATATTTCAAGAGAGAGAGAGAGACAAATGAGAGAGAGACAATTACAAAGAGGGTTACAAAATATTTTCAACACCCGCTCTCTGATTGTACAGGTAACAAATTTGAATGGCATGAGTAGCGCAGGTATAATTGGCACTCGGCACTCTTTTGAGGCACTCGAGTGTGAAAAATATCAAGTCGAATGCAGTACACTTGAAGTTGCAGTGCACTCGTGCAGTTCTCTGGTGCAGAATAAGAAAAGTTTCGTCTTTGCGACAGATTCATTTGGGTACGTATGTGTTTTTGCAAAGTCAGCCGCTTTTAACGCAGTACAGTAAAGTGTATTGAGTACCGAGTTCTTAATATCGAGTACTAAGCATGGAGTGCTGAGAATTGAAAACAGTATCGACTGCTTTCGTGTGCTAACAAAGTACTTGTATCGAGTGCTGAGTATCGAGTACTTAGTGTCGAGTACTGAAAATTTGTGTATTACCAACTTTACCTTCTTTTGAATTCTAACTCAGGAGCACATACTTAACAAGAAGGATTTCTAGTCACGTCTGTGCTTGCGACTTGAACAAGTTAGTGTGTCCAGTATGTCTTACCAAAGAACATCATGTTCTGTACTTTATGTTCTCTAGTCTTTCTTTCCTACGGCTATATGTCTGGTATTATCTCTCTAGTCCCATCTCCATCTTGTAAATATTGTAGAGCGCAAGATTTTCTTGAGCTGGTTTCGACTTCTTTCACGCGTTGAGCGACTGAGTTGTCATGTCATCAGGGAATCCCTACTATTGTGAAGTCATGAGGTAGCGTTAGGCGCAGTACTGCGTCATACACAAAATTTCAGAGTGTTGGGCGCAACTCTAGAAATGCAATCAACTTTTCTACTACTGAGGTTTCATAAAGGAGTATTCTATTTGCCTATGACATTGATATAGTATTCAGATCATCGCCGTGCCTTATTCAAAGTCTATTTTGACATCCAAGATTCTCGAGCTATGTCTACCGCACACTATTGCTCCGCTCACGCTATACCCCGACAATAAAAAACATTCATTCCTGCAAGAACACATTAAGACTGGGCAACGAAAAGTGTGCTGTTAGACAGATGAGTAAAAATTTGGAATATAATCTTTACTGTCTTAGCTGTGTGCTATTAACATTGAAAATGTAAGTAGACGGTTATTTAAGGGCTTTACTTTTAAGAGTTGAGGCAATGAGGCATAATATTTTTCCGATTTGATTTCCAATTTTGAAGCTTTCTTCGCCTAGCAAGGCAACTACATGCCTATGGCTTTCGCTAATCTCCTAACGCTGAAATATGAGCGCTAACCTAACCCTCCTCCTCCCAACCCAAAACCGAACTGACCTCAGAGTGTAGGGGGGGGTGGGTGTGTTGTTTGCCTGCTACCCGGATGAGGATAACAATTCAAATGCGGATGGATGCCAAAGTTGAACAAAAGAATGAACAATAAAAAAAGTTTTGTCTCGTTTCGTCTCGTCGTCACGGTTTGAACTGAAGCCTTTTGTTTTCTTCTGAGACATAATGTGGCAAAATGTGTAGCCAAACAATAAATGAAAATTTTGTGCAATTGTCGTGCCTTCATTCCGTTTGGCATTTTTAGGGGGTCTCTCAGTTGTAGCTGTTGCTGTTCATTTCTGTGTGTCTGTGTGTTGAGCAACTTCCATTTTGAGTTGCTTGCGTGTGTCCTTGCAATGTGCTCGTTATCCTTTTTATTTGAAGTTTGCTTAATGCCAAGTAAATAGTAGCCACACACTCACCCACGCACACCCTCCGCTCGACGCAAATGGCAGCTGCTATCTGTGGTTTGTGCCTGCTCCACCGTTTCATGGCTTGTTGCCCCTTCCATTATTATTGACATTAAGTTGGCTGTTACCTATGACCCCATATGGACCACCAGACGAGTAGAGAGTCTTATCTAGCGCATTATCATCATCATCTTCAATTTAATGCGTCGACGATGCCACTCGACAATTTCTTTTTCTCTTTCCTGTTCCTCTGTTTTGTTTTTGCGGTACTTCCTGTGTAATGCCACTTTATATGCCGCAGTTGATGCCTTTAGAGGCTTTTGTGTTTACGCCATGTTAAGCCTTGAATCCCTAATGCCACGACACACAGGACCTTTCTCTCATTGCATGTGTATTGGCATTGCTTGGTTGATTTTCATGTTTGTGCGGCTGCTGTTGCTGCTGCTGCTGCTGTTGCTGCCTATTTGCCTGTGACAATCTGCTCGCCACTGTTTGGGTGGGTGCTAAGGCCCCAACATAGGACAAGGTCGTTTTCCATATGCCCGAGCCACATTTACATTTAAACATTTTCATTGGAACGTGCTCGGGTTTGGCTTTTTATGCATGATCTCATCGCTGACGGGACCAGCAATGGGCCATGTGACAGTCGCCCCCTTGCCCCCGCTTTTCATTTTGTTTTTGGTCTCCTGAGGGGCAGTAGACAAAAGTTAATTGCCTGACATTAAACTATGCAAAACTGATAACGACATTTACAACCATCTAAGCAAGGGTTGTACACAAAAAATCTTTGAAAATTAAACAAAAATTTTTTATTAAATTTTAACTTAAATCATTTTGATTTGGTCAATGTTGTTCTAAGGCCTATAATCCGCGAACCAAAGCTTAGTTGTAGAAACTGCAAATGCAATGCGGTCTATTTATAGCTCTAAAGTAAAATCCTTTTAGTGAAACTTTGGGTGAATCTAAAAATGGTTCTTCATTTCGCGGAGTTTTGGGTATAAAATTATATTTTAAGTATCAAACTAATACCCAAAATATCATTTTGATACTCTTTATTTTGTAGTTTCAAATTAATAATTTTGCGTATTAAATTAATATTTTATATCAAATTAATACCCAAAATATCAATTTGATACCCATAATAAAATTATATTTAATATATCAAACTAATACCCAAAATATCAATTATATATTCCTTATTTGTTAGTTTCAAATTAACAATTTTGTGTATCAAATTAATATTTTTAATATCAAAATATTACCCAAAATATCAAGTTGATACCCATTATATCAATTTGATATTCTTTATTTTTTAGATTCAATTAATACTTTTGCGTATTAAATTAATATTCTATGTATCAAATTAATACCCAAAATATCAATTTGATTTACCTTATTTGTTAGTTTTAATTTAATAATCTTGTGTATCAAATTAATATTTTTAGTATCAAAGTACTACCCAAAATATCAATTTGATACCCACGATAAAATAAAATTTTAAACATCAAACTAGTATTCCTTATTTTGTAGTTTCAAATTAATAATTTTGCGTATTAAATTAATATTTTTGTATCAAATTAATACCCAAAATATCAATTTGATACCCATAATAAAATTATATTTTAAGCATCAAACTAATACCCAAAATATCAATTTGACTTTCCTTATTTTGTAGTTTCAAATTAATGATTTTGCGTATCAAATTTAAATTATTTAGTATCAAAATATTACCCAAAATATCAATTTGATACCCAAAATATCAATTTTATACTATTTCTTTTGAAGTTTCAAATTCATTAATATATTTAGTATCAAAATATTACACAAAATATCAATTTGATACCCATAATATCAATTTGATACCATTTATTTAGAATATTATTATTATATTATGTATCAAATTAATACCCACAATAGCAATTTTATATTCCTTGTTTTGTAGTTTCAAACTAATACTTTTACGAATCAAATTAATATTTAAAGTATTAAATTAATACACAAAATATCAATTTGATACTCTTTATTTTGTAGTTTCAAATTAATACTTGGGAGTATCAATTTAATATCTTAAGGATCAAATTAATACCAAAAATATTAATTTAATACTCTTTAATTTATATTAATACTTTTGCGTACCACATTAATAATGGAACCGCAGTCGATCCTTAGGGCTAGGCGTAGTGTACGGTAACACTACTACTTTTCTGTGTTTTTGAGTTCATAGTTTTTTCTTACAAGTCACGTGCTTACAAAGAATTCTGATTTTCTAGCAACTAATTGGTGGATTGCCTTCTTTTCTATCGCTCAGCGTGCCTAGCCAACTGTGGGATTGAATTTTCCCTATCCCTAACAAAGATTACTACCTCACACCTGACACCAATGTAACGAATTTTGGTCTTCGCCTAGGTATGGTCAGACGAGCGGAACTAATCTATGTTAAGTGAGAGGTTAAATATATAATTATAATTATAAATAAATGTAATGGACTCCAGTGGGTCCAGGGCTCTGTTTGTGGCAAGCAGGCTAGCTACAATATGTTAATATCGAAGCCTGAAATTCTTGAGAAGGTTCGGTCCTGGTGTTTGAACCCCTGGAAAAAACTAAGGTTCGGTTCTCGGACCCGTTCATTTACTTATCAAACCTAAGGTATTGGTTGAAAGCTTGGTTCATTGATTCTTAGATCGTTGAGACAATTTAGACATATTTTTGTTGAGAATTTAGCGTCCAGCTTAAGAAGCTTTAAAAAACGTTAACGTTATTCATTAAAGAAGTCGAAATTTGAAGAGTTTCTATATGAATTTGACATAACAATGCTCCGTATATCCATATATTGTGATAGTTACAAATGTTCTAAAAAAAAACTGACTTAAGTTATTATTTGAACCAAACCTTGTCTTAAGCAGAGGGGGTCCGGTTCGGGATGTTAACGACTTAGAAGGTTCGGTTCTGGGTCCGCTTCGATAGTACCAAAAACCGGTTTACACCACTGGTTAACATTAATGTTAAAACCCTGTTAATTAACATAAAAGAAGGCTGTTAAATCTTTCTTCCCCTGTAGTAGGGCAGTGCCGACTTTTACTTACGCTCGCGTTTTTATTGTTGTACTGTATTATAGTATTGTAGTCTTTGAAATTATTTGAAAATAGCTGCCAAATGTACATAATTATTGATAAATCTTTTAACGTTAAGCTATTTTAGGAGAAAGACGATGGTCACACTGTATATAGATGACGCGACCGAGAGGAGAAGAGATAATTAGACAAGACGAGACGAGAAAGAAGGATGAGTGAACAGACTTGTGTATTTAAACGGACCGAGACAACCCGTATTGACAATGTAAATAGTAACCGTGTGTATATACAAACACGTGTGTATAAATAGTGTGTAATTAAAAGCCCCGAAAACCGAGAAAACCACCCGTTAACAGTATATTTGATATTTTCTGGGGTTTTAAACTAAATCTTTGTAGGGTTTAATATTAGATCGATTCCTGAATCGCCGAGGAGGACCAGAAGTTCTTTTTCGATGTGAAGTTCCCCCAATATGCGGGTTGGGCGGGTTGTTTGTGCATTCTAGATCGGTTTGCTGGTGTTGAGGAAGCCAGAATAATTTTGGGGAAAATTGAAAAATACTAAAACGTAAATATAAGTCCTGGTCCTTTGAGTCGGACAACAAAACACAAGCAAAGAACTTGATTTATTCACAACTAGTTTCTAAAAACGTTAGCAGGTCGCACTTAAATGTTAATTTGAACCATTTTCGATATAAAATCAATTCACTTGAGCTGTTCAAACAACCGAAAAAAGGGGTCTTAATAATGTCATAATTAATTAGACCTTATTTTCAAGAGCGAAATCAATGCTACCGTGAACACGCAAACTCGTCACACTTGACACACACACAAATAGAGGGGGCGGGGCGGGGGCGACAAAAACTGACCTGGCGTTAATTAACCGCCCTTACATGGATAACTCTTCACTGGCTACGCCCTCGACACCGCCCCCAACTGCAACCTATTCAACTAATCGAAGCGTTTCGTAAAATAGGTCGCTTGCGGTTTAATTAAAAGCCTCGCGGGCCCAAGCCCCGCCCATTTATTTGCATTTCATAAGCCCCTTCACATGTTTAGCTAAGTGAAACATAATGTTTAATTGGGAAAATTTTTTTTGGTTTCAGCACTAAAATACATAAAACCGCAATGTAAATTTTAGCGATTTGTTGTGTGTAAAATGTTTATTAATTGGCTAGTTTTAGATTTGGAGATAATAAAAAATAAAACGGGAAATATGTAGAAAAAGGTAACCAACACACACACATGCACCCCAGGCCAAGTAATTGCAGGGAAGAGCAAACAGAAGGCCAGAAAGCAGATGTGAACTCGAATTGTGGTTAAGGATTTTCCACTTGTGGTCAAGTTGTCCTCGTTCATGCGGAGGGCTTCACTTCGGTGACTCTAATGCGTTTCTAAAAAGCTACTTCAACATAGAACAACGACTAGATCAGAGGGTCGTCCAGACATTTGCGGTTACTCCGGGCACCACACAAACACATATCCTGTTTGCCTTTCCAGCAGCACCCTTGTCTGTCTCTGTTTGCTTAGCCAATAGCACATTTCATTTGAATTTGGGTGCCGGATCCGGATGGCAAATTAAATCCAAAACAATATAATTGAATATTTCAACATTGCTTTCCTCACTTTTGATTTACGTCTGGGCCATAAAAATTCACTTTAAGACCAATTGACACCTACCAAATTAATCAAACGGGTGAGTCTGACATCTAATCGCTGGCTAATAAGTCATTGCCAAATGGTTGGCCATCAATTCCAGTCTTCACGCTAATAACCGCAAATGACAAAATTGCTGGAAAAATCACCAGGCAATATTTTGCTAAACTGAAAATTCCACTTTAATCTTTGGAGGCAAGAGGCTAATTTATGGCCTTTTTTTGGGGTGCTTGAGGGGAGGAAAAGGTTCCCAACTGATGAGCCTAATCGGATCTGCGGAGTCATCTACCTTGAAAAGTAGGCAAGCAACAGACAGCTGTTTAGGATTGAGATAAAATTGGTAGAGAGGGGGACGAGGGAGGGTGAGTTGTAGGGGTGTTCAAGGAGGGGTTTGGCTTTTGTTTTTGATTCCTGATTTTAAGCCGACAAGCCACGGGGCACAAATGTCAAATCTTTAGCGCTTAAGCTTCCGGCGAGGCTTAAAGAAAGACACAAAAAAAAAAAAACAACAAATTTTACAATCACGTGGCACAATATTGACATAAAACATTAAAAGACAAATAAGCAAATCATTTTCTGGAGTTACAACTTAATGTAAATCTAGTCTAAATGAAGAAAATACATTTTATAGTTTGAAAGTGTTGTAAATAGTTAGCCAGGACTTTTGAATCCATTTAACAGACAGCTAGGCAGTAGTAGCAGACCTTATGGCGGCATTCAAATTGGTTACCAGACGCTTGTACATACAACGAGCTGCATACTCGGAATAAAGAAAGCAGATCGAAACCATCCTCCTCTCACTAAACACAATCCAAACGTGAATACTGCCGCTTCTACTGTTCTATGGCCAATCCCCAATGGTTCAAAACTGGGCGATGGGAAACTATGGTATACCATGAAGCTAGGCATACAGAGAGCAGCAGACACTTGAACACCTAAAGCTAAAGCAAATTCTTAGTTCTTTGTAATCCGGATCGAAGGACCAGGAGTAAAATGTAAATATCTTATTTTCAGGGAGGCAAACTGTGCTAGGATATAGGGACTGGTTTGATTCAGTGGTTCACTAAATGCTTTTTGGAACTAACTAAACCGCGATTTAGGTTCGGTGGTTGACTCTTAATTTATTACATACACAGAGAAACACTAATGCAAAAGCTAAATGTAGAATTTTCAACCCATAACGTTTCGTGTAGTTTTCATATTAAAACGTGGCGTATAGCTTTTCTGTACGCCGCGTTTAGATATTGAAATCCTACACGTTTCGTGTAGCTTTTCAACACGTCGCGTTTAGCTTTATCATTTCAACACGTGGCGTGTGGCTTTTCTGCACACGACGTATTGAAGGCACATGATGAAATGATAAAGCTAAACGCGACGTGCAAAAAAGCTACACGTAACGTGTTGAAATGAGAAAGCTACACGCGACGTGTTGAAAAGCTACACGAAACGTGTAGGATTTCAATATCTAAACGCGGCGTACAGAAAAGCTATACGCCACGTGTTGAAATGAAAACTACACGAAACGTTATGGGTTGAAAATCCTACATTTTCGTGTAGCTTTTTTTTCTCTGTGTATTTTATGAAGGTCTGCTGCCGTTCTCCTATAACCAACTATTATGATTTCTAAAGTGAATATGTGACTTTTCGCACACTTGCACAATTACATTTCTAGAAAGCATTTGAATAGCTGCAAAATCCTTATGTAAATGCGGACTTTCGGTCCTACGACTATGAAGTCGGTTTTTTGGTCTTAGTCCAAAAGATTTCAATTCAATATCAGTGCTTAATTCGACTGGACCATATGCCACCCCCCCGGGTACGAACGGAAGCTATACGTTGGATTGCTAAATCGAACGAAAGGAATACGTACCGTTCACCTTTAAATATTTGTTGTTGAGGCAATAACGCACTGCGAACAATCCTGGTCTATTGTGCCCCTCTACTGAGTTTACAACTGTCCAAGCAGCCCTATCTCCTCTACAAATGACGGGATTTTTGTGGGTTCTAGATTACTAATCTTGCTGGGGTGTAAGCTATGTTTCCCAAATCTGTTAAGTCTGCGCCTCGCTAGAGCCTCGCAGTGTGCTAATATATGTTTAGAGGACTTTTCCTTCTCTTCACAGTATCTGCCTAGTTGGGTGATTGTTATTCCAACTTGTAAATGCAGCTCCGCTGTCTGCAGTGGCCCGTGTAGAGCCCTGTCAGAATCCCGATGGCATGCTTTCCTTTTTGGATTAATTGTGGGAACCTTTTGAGCTTGTGGTTTACTATAATTGCATTTGATTGTCTCATCTATTTGGTGTTTTCCCAGGAGGTTAATATAAGCGTCTCCCCTTCCTTTCAAGGGAGCTGTCTAATGGTGTGTTGGGCTATGCCGCAGTAGGGCATACTTCTTAAAACGCTTAATTTATCTCCTAGTCTCCGATTAAGGTGAAAAAGCACGACAGAATATTGAGAGCATCCTCCCGTACAGGAAACGGAATACTCACACAAACCAATTAGTAACTTCCGAGGAAGAAAAGTAGTCTAATTGAGAGGTTGGTGGGCAATTTGCAAGAGATGTACGTAATGGTTGACAAATTTTTAAAGACTACATCAATCCGGCATCGATTCGAAACTTATTTTAAACGAAAGTCTGATAAATCATATTTTATAGAAACGTTTAAAATTCCCAAAATTACAAGTAATATTGCCTGAAAGTAAGCGTTTTGGTATTAAAACTTGTGCGTGAGCTGAACAGAACCGAACCGTTTTTCTTAGTGGTTTTCGGTTCGGTTCAGCATTTTCGAAAGGACTCCGGTTCGGTTTATCAGCAGAAAATAGCCGTTCGGTTACGGTTTGGGTCCTTTCGGTTCAGAAACGTGAAACAATTTCATTTGTTTGTGTTCTTATCCGAATTGTATGATCAGTACCAGAGCTGTAAACGAATGATTCAATTTTGAATCATTCCTGAGAATTATTCAGATATCGAATTGACATATTTGGAACTAATTCAATTTTTCCAAAATCAGAATTGAATTGATTTTGATTTAATTCACTTACAAAGAAAAGAATTGGAGGGAATGCACTAAACCACAAAGAAGACATCGAACAAATAAATTACATTTACGCATCAGCTGTGACAACACAAAAATGACAACACTGATGACAGAAAACTGACCATAAGAATAGAGTAATTAGAATAACGACAAAATAATGTATGTATGACAAAAAAGAGTTAATGTTTTTGTATTGTTTTTAATGAAGAAAAAATTAATAAATCCAGACTCCCTGAAGGATAAACCAAAACGGCCAAAGAAAACCCGCAAGTAAAGTAAAAACTCACAGAATTGAATGGATTTTGTACAAATTCAAATGAATTAGAAAATTTGTATGTTCATTCATTTGATTTAAAACAGAATTGACTTAACTCTGCTACTTCACCCATTTTGTCATATTTTCCTGTTTACAATAACAAATATAATTGTTTGAAACGGTTAACTAAATCAAAATCAATTCAATTCTGATTTATTGTTATTAAAATGGAATTAATTCAAATTTTTGTTAATTTATTGAGAATTAAATATAAAAATGAATCATTCTTTCACAGCCCTGATTCAGTATTAACATTTTTAACATTTTAAAAAGTTTTTTTAGATCAATTTTTTTGATTTGGTTGGTTATTCGGATTGAAGTACCACGACTAACCTTTTAGTGTGACCAGCTAAGGCTTTTTTTTCAAATTGTTTCAGCTTAAAGAAAGTTTGTTTGTTTGTTTGGTTTTGTTATACGGATCGAAGGACCAGGAATAAAATTTCAATATGTTGTTAACTTCATTTTGTTTTCCGAATCGAAAGATAGGAACTAACATTTAGGAGTGAGCACATTGGTCGTTTGTTTTGTTATACGGATCGAAGGACCAGGACTAAGATTCAAGTTATACCAATTGAAGGGCCAGGAATTAAACTTAAATATGTTTTTTTTGTATCAATTCTAACTAACACTTGGGTGTAAACATTTTAGATTTATGTTATCCGGATAGAAAAACCAGGGGTTTTACTATCGATTCAAGGCAGTTTACTGGCTAAAATTGCTTTAATAACTTTAATATATCTGCACAAAATATGTAATTAGAGTGGACAAAGTTTTTATGAAGAACATTTTGCAATTCTTTTGTTTGTTTTGATATCTGGATTGAAAGAAAGGGGCTTACATTTGGGTGTCAACATATTAGCTGTTTGTTTTCTTATCGGGATCGTAGGACCAGCACTATTACATTAATTTTTTTTTAAGCAAGATCGTAGATAATCGAAAAGCTTTATACGACGGCTGGTCACAGAAAAGCGGCGTGCAAGATGAGAATGGCATATCAATCGGTCGCCTGCTGCAAGGACTCGCCTGAGACATGCAAAACGCGTACTTCACCAAGCACTCGAAGCTGAGAGAGCAGCTAGCCCATAGCCGTTACATCGAAAAACTATCGCCTACAAGCACCAAATTCCCCCTATTGAGAGCATACGCAAGCATAAAGCAACCAGCAAAGGTAGAGAGGAAATTGGGCCCGCAGCGACGAAGAACCGCACTTCACTTTAGAAATGTTTTCGAGCCGAATCCACCAACCAATCCATATGCACTGTCACTGAATTCCACTGCCGCACAGACTTACCCAATCAAAGTTCATTCGCTTGAAATAAAAAAATGTCATAACTGAGCTTAATCCCAAAAAAGCACCAGGACATGATCTTATTACGCCTAAGCTGATTATGGAACTTCCAAGTCCTGCCATTACATATATCTCGAGAATCTTCAATGCCGTACTGCGATGTGGATACTTTCCAATCCAGTGGAAGAAATCGACAATCATAATGATTCAGAGACCAGGAAAGGATAAAACACAAGCGTCATCATATAGATTAGCCTGCTACCTTGGTTATCTAAAGTATTTGAGAAGATCTTAATTCGCAAAATTGATACCCATGCACAAAATATAATTCCCTCACATCAATTTGGGTTCCGAGCAAAACACGGGACCATTGAGCAGGCTAACCGTTTAACTACAGATATACGGACTACGTATAAGAACCACGAATACTGCACTGCAATTTTTCTGGATGTTTGGTTGGACAGGCTTATAATTGAAATTCGGACACTGCTTCCTACAAATACACACAAACTATTAGAATGTTATATCAGCAACAGAGTTTTTCTGTTCGTCAAAATGAGTACACAACGGAAGAGTTCACCATTGGAGCCGGAGTGCCACAGGGTAGCGTTCTCGGTCCTTTTCTGTATGTTTTGTACACTGCGGACAGCCCAACAACTAAGCAGATCACGTTGTCCAATTATCGCATCAAGACTTTTGGCAAGCCACCCAGCTCACGTGGAGGAGTGGCTGGCCAACTGGCGCATAAAAATTAACGAGCAAAAGTGTAAACACGTAACGTTCACACTCAACAGAAGCACCATAAAGCCTGTCTGGACTTATAGCTCGCAGCTATGGGGAAATGCATGTGCGAGCAGTGTTGACATCCTTCAAAGATGACAATTAAGAATTCTTAGAACACTCACTGGAGCGCCATGGTACATTCGCAACAAGTGTATCCACAACGACCTGAGGATCTCATTGGTCGAAACTGAAATACAGCGAAAAGCTTCTAGCCCACCCTCATGTTTCTATGATCATCACTTAAACACGTTTTTTGAGAATTTCCTGGAATATTTACACTTAAAGATAAAATAAATTATTATTTTTTTAACCACTTCAATTCCACTTAAAATGAAAAGACTTCGGGCCGATTTCACATCTTCTACATAGATAGCTATCTGTCACATAAACTAGCAAATACCAGAGTAAATTGTAAGTTTATCTGAAAGCCAGCTATCTGGAAAAAGCGAAATCGGCACATAAAGAATTTTTAAACATAAATTAGATTTCTTGCATTTATACAATTTAAATCAGCTCTTTGCACAGTGGTCGCTCCCATAGGCCAAAAATAAAAAAAAATAAAGTCAAAATGTTGAATTTAAATGTACCAATTCTTATTTATAATTGGTCTAGCTATTTGAATTTATTCATTTTTTTGTTGTGCTCTACCTGTCCTCTTCAAGAATAGCATCGAAAGAGAGAGCATGATATTCATTGGGTATTGCAGCGTAAGCAACGTGCAAGCGAAGCTCTCCGTAAAAAATTTGTTAAACTTATTTAAAACAAGTGTTTGTGCAATGGAAGTGATTAATATTTTAAATAAAGGTATTAACTCTCTTTTTATAACAAAAAGTATATGTAGTATTTGTTGTGTTTTGTGTAAATCATTATTGTATTTAGTACATAATTGTGAACGTTCTTAGTTTGTCTTTTCTGTGTTTGGTTAGAGTTTTAGTTGTGAAGGGATTATTGGGGATGAACAAAACTTTTTTGTATAATATTCTTAAGCATTTTAAGAATATAAGAAAGTTTAATTCAAGTGCCGTAAGGTGCCGTGCGGCTTGCAATATACGAAAAGGTAACCTAACCTCAATTTTAAAAAAGTGCTTCTGCTGTGTGTTGTTGTTTCTTGCCGTTTGTTGGTTTGTGTTGTCGTTTGTTACATCATATGTGCCCCTCAGACTCGTTTCAAAGTCGGACCATTCCAAAATTGTTTGGAAGAATCCACGGTCATCATCTACCCGATATTGCTGACCAATCCGGTTCCAATTTAAAAAGGAGACGACTCAGCTTTGCCTTGACGAAGAGGCGTATTTCGAAAACAAAATTGATCAGCTTAATTGTAGCACAGTAGCAATACAAAATCGAACAATTGAAATCGAACACTCTTTGCAACTGACCATGGTTGATGGTAAAGTTTGTAATGCATTAAGTGATACAACATCCACAAAATGCTATTTATGTAATGCCAAGCCTACAGAAATGAATAATCTAGATATTTGTTTAAAAAAAGAAGTTCGGAAGTTCGTGAGGAGCGATTTGAGTTTGGCCTTTTACCACTTCATGCGTATATTCGATTTTTTGAGTATTTTATTCACTTATCGTGCAGATTAGACGAAAAAAAATGGCAAATTCGATCACAAGAGGCTAAAGATAAGATTTCATTACGAAAAACATTTATCCAAAATGAGTTCAGGGCCAAAATGGGTCTAATAGTAGATAAACCAAGAGCTGGAGGAAGTGGAACTTCGAATGATGGCAACACAGCCAGAAAATTCTTCAATAATCCTGATATATCTGCCGACATTACGGAAATTGAAAAAGACTTAATAATCAGAGTCTCAACTTTGTTGCAAGCGTTATCTTCGGGCTACAAGATAAATCCAGTAAAATTTGGTGACTATGCTCTTCAAACCGCAAAGCAGCTGATTGACAAGTAGCCCTGGTTTTATCTCCCCCCATCGGTTCATAAAGTTTTACTTCATGCTCCTGACATTATAAAACATTCTTTGCTTTCGATTGGAGAGCTTTCAGAAGCCGCTGAAGCAAGAATTAAGGACATTAAAAAATTCCGACTGCAACATACACGCAAAATTTCAAGGATCTCGTCAAATACAGACTTATTTAACAGACTGCTTTTAAGTTCTGATCCATTTATTAGTGAACAAAGAACACTTAAATATAAGGAAAAGTCAACTCTACTAGAGTCAACTCTTTCGTTACTTGATGAAACCATTTAAATATTATATAATTTTTTATTATTGTTCGTTTTGTTTGTTATAACTTTTTTGGGAATGTGGGCGTGGGGGGTGGAGTGAGTAATCACTCCCACACTTTCATATTACAGGTCCAAGTTTGTAAATAACTTACAATAAAAAGTTCAGCCTGTTATGATTACAAGAAATGAATCTATGACCACTGAAAAAATCGTTCCTATGGAAGCTATAGGATATAATATAATATAATATTTTTATAGATTTTTGGTAAAAGTTTCATAGCGATAGCACATCTAGAAGTAATTATGGCCTCGGCTCCATACAAGCCCAACCACTGTGCTTTGGTTTGATTTATTAACCAGATCGAAAGACCAGGTCATACATTTTAGTGTGACCAGTTAAAGTTTTTACAAAGTAATGCATATTTTCCACCACTTTATTGTATGTTTTGAATACCAGTTCAAAGAATAGTTCAACTAAATTTAAATAACGTTCACATCTACAATTAGCACAATTAAATTTTCATTCAATTAACAAAAATATTCCCACAAAAATTGCAGTTAATCAACTTTTCTTTTCTTATCTCTCAACCTTTGACTTAAGAATATGTCTCACATAAATTAATGCTTAACCATTGCTTAATTAGAAACTTGACTAAACTCATTGTCTGCCTTGTAAAATGTCACTCTAGTTGACCTCTGTGGTCAAAGAGGGGGAGAGGGAAATGCTTAATTACCATAAGCCACGCCCAGTTTTGCAATAAAATGCAAAATGCAAATGAAGATGCAACACACACACGACCCTGTAAATGCGCTGACACATTTGTTTAAATGTTGTTAAAATTGCCCCACAACAACAACAACAGCAACAACAACAACTAATCGCATATATCTTTTTTAAAAGCCAACAACAGCCGCACATAAATTACAGACGCTTTGGCGTTGACCTGCTGACTGAACGCAAGTAATTAGAATAGAAATTTATGTGCCACCTACTACTACATAATGTTGCCTCGCATTTCAGTTGTTGTTGTTGTTGTTTTTGTTGTTGCAACAAGTGGCTGTTAGCGCTGGCTATTAGGGCTAATCAAAAGGCAAATAAAGTGAAATATTGCTGTGGCAACGCAACTACAGTAGCTGGTATAGGCCTTCAGTCCATGGGTAACAACGAGAGAGGCTACCTATCAAATGACTAATTAATTCAAAAAGCAGCCCACACAACAACAGCAGCAACAACAACAGTTACGGTATGGCCCGTGGGTTTGTGTCCACGCTAATTGCGTTGTACATAAGCTAGGCCAGTGCCACACATCAATACAGGTGGGTCTCCTATTGATGGAGAGTAGAGAAAATGGACAAAGATGAAGATTTGATTAAGATGGTGACCCCGCATGCTAGTGTTGGGGTCACCACTTTAAAGTCAGAGCTTCAAATACTTAAAAATCAATTATTTAGGCCTAATATTTGGTCATTCGGTAGTTTTCCAAAAGATCGGACAAAAAACACGGACTAAAATAAAGACTTGATTAAGATGGTGACCCCCACATGCTAATGTTGGGGTCACCATTTTGTGTGGTGACCCCCACAAAGCTGTCGGGGTCACCACTTTAAAGTCAGAGCTTCAAATACTTAAAAATCAAATATTTAGGCCTAATATTTGATCATTCGGTAGTTCTCCAAAAGATCGGACAAAAAACACGGACTAAAATGAAGACTTGATTAAAATGGTGACCCCGCATGCTATGGTCGGGGTCACCACTTTAAAATCAGAGCTTCAAATACTTAAAAATCGAACATTTAGGCCTAATATCTGCTCATTCTGTAATTATCAAAAAGATCCGACACAAAAAACACGGACATACCAATATTGCAAGCTTAAGTTGGTTGCATCAGCGGCAGCTAGGCGACTAGTCAAAAAGTGAATGTGTGAGCTGGTATGTAATTTCATCTTCATAAGCAAGCAAATGAATGCAAACACACTTAAACAAGGGTTGTGTTCTTCTTATTCTTCATAAAAAAGTGAGGTTTACTTACAGTTAACATTCAAAGTGGCAACAGCCTCCAGACGATTGCCTTCATTCATGGCACGATTTCTCACCACACAACGATACTTGCCACCATCATCTTCACGTCGTGGTGTTATCGTTAGCGTAGCATTTGTGGGCTGATCTTTGGTACCGCCACGCAAGGCCGTGGCAGGTAAAGGTGAACTGGAACCGTCACGATACCAACTAATAGAAAAAAACACCCACAAAATTAGTAAACCTTCTCTGTAAATGTAAGCCAACTTACGTTATGGTGGGATCGGGAGAGCCACCAATACTGCTGCAGGTCAGCTCCATGGGTTTATCTTCCGTGGCCACGGCTATGTTGCCGGGTGAGATCACTGGTGGATGGGGCGGTGTTAAAACGGTGAGATTATGAAACTCCTGATGTACATCCGCGCCCGTGCCTTTGGCCTTGATGCGACACTCAAAACGGCCATTGTCACGATTGTAGGAAACATTTTTGATTTGCAGATCGTAAATGCCACGCTCCGGTTGAAAGTCAAGTCTGCAATACAAAAAAACCAAAATACATCAGAACTGTTTGACGTTTTTCCATTTCAGAAATCAATTTATTTTATTTGAAAACTTTTTCCCGTCCGCCCCTTCACTAATTGTGCTAATATTGAGTTTTCCCTGTGTGCTGGCTTTCTGGGTCCTTGATTCGCCCGCAGGTGGTAACAACTTTAAACGTGCGCAATATAAATAAATACAAATGTTAAAAGGACGAAGGCAACATAAATAAAATCAACGTTCAATAAATGTTTGCATATTTTCCTAGACACAACTTCAATGACGATGACGACGGTGAGTCCCCGTCCTCAGTCACTGCCAACCGAAAGGTAAACACAGAATATTCCTTACAAAAAAAATTTGTTTGTTTCCTTATGGTTATTGTTGTAGTTAGTTGTTGCTGATGTTGTTGTTTTTGTTAGGCTATTAAGCGTTGAGAGTTTTTCTAAACGAAATTGCTTTGCAGTTTTCCAAAAATTGAGAAGCCAAAATTAATTGTAAATTTTAATTGGAAATACCAATTTGGCTTTTAAGGGGAAAAGTTAATAGTTGTTTAGAGATTTCATGGCAAATGCACAAATTGAGAGCAAATATTTTATCAAATTTATTTTAGTTTTTGCATAAAAGAAGTAAGTAAATCATTTTAAATGGGGAAAGTACTGGAAAGCGATCGAGTACGCCTTAAAGTTTAAGCGAGAAACTACTGAGCAGTGGAAAACAATGCTGGGAAACGACAGGACAAGACTCAATTACGCGCAATTACATCTAAAACAAATGAGAAGTTGAAGGACTTTCAAAAGAACTAAGGAATTATGATTGGGAATAGATCGAGCACTTGAAATATCTCACACTTACGGGTCATACTTGAGCTATGGAGGACAGGTAGAGTCGTAACCATACTAAAACCAGGCAAACCAGGCGGTCAACAATGCTTCATACAGTCAAATAATACAGCCTCTGCCTTCCAGCATTAAAGTAACAGCTGTCCCCAATCGAACAAAAACACGGATTCAAGACAGACCACAGCTCCACAACCGCACTTTGTGAACTGGCAATCACCATCACCGCTGGACTTAACAGTAAATGTTCTCATGAAAGAACAAGCATTGTGGATAAGTTCTTTGGAAGCAGTGCAACAACAACAACAACAACAGAAAAAACAAGCGTAATCAGTAAGTCTCGATCGCGCACACTGCATCTCAATTAGCGCCACCCAGTGGAGAAATCTTCAAACCGTCCTAAACGTAGCAAAACGGGAGCAACAGCAACAACTGAAAAATCAACTGTAATCAACGAGTCTCCATCGCGCACACTGCACAGAAATGGACACTTGACAATATTGAACTAGAAACGGTAAAACGGTTTAAATATCTTGGAGTGGCCCTATCTTCAAACATGTTTTAAAACTAAACGAGTCCAAAAGAGCACTGAACAGCACCTGAAAAGCCTTAATGAATATGAAAAATGTAAGCGCGAGAACAAAGTACAAAATGTTTCAGGCCACGGCAAGATCCATCATGTACTATGCTGCAGAAGTTTGGGGATGGGAGTCATACGAAGATGCCGAAAAATTGTTAAGATTCTTTATGAAAAAGATATTCTACCTCCGACATATGCGATACATTTGGAGACAGGCACAATACAATCGCATTTTAAATATATGAATAAAATCATGTCTCTATCAGCTGACAGGTACCAGAAAGTGGTAGCGTCTGCACTGATTGCGTCGGCATCGCTGTGCTTCCAAAAATGAACAGAACTGGCCTCGGAACATGATGTAAATCTAGACCTAACCGGCCCGAACACCTGGAAAGGGTGTCAGTCCACAGTACTGGCTTTAATGTACGAAAGAACGCGTGAGGCAAATGCTAAGCGAGCCCGCGAAAGCACTTCTCGGGAGATGTACTAGCGTTTAAGTTACGAGCTCGGAGAAAATGATTACTTTAGGGAAGACTATGACACCTTAACCATTTCCTATATTTGCAGAGCAAGAACAGAGGTACTGGCGCTTAACTGTTCACCACATATGTGACCCACTTCATAAAAGTCTGCCCAATCTTGAAGAAGCTGAGGATCCGCTCATGGGGCAGAGCATATCTCACATTGGAAGAGCTTGTAGCAATCCTAAACGGGCCATCTTGGAGTGTGTTGGCAAAATACCTGCTGGATGCTCACAACTACAGGTCAAGAATTCTGCAGGAAGCGTTCTAAAAGAGAAATCTGAAATTTGAATCTGATTTTATATTAATTAGTGGAGCCCGGGACTTCATCCTGAGGAGTGAAAGATCTGCTATCTCGCGACGATCGGGGAAGGTACATAGGTGGTGTAACTCTGAAGGAAGGGCGTTCCGGTAGCTCCAGTTGCCATGCATATATATATATTTTATTGTTCTATGAATAAAGAACTTCTACTACTACTACTACACTGCATCTCAATTAGCGACACTTAGTGGAGAAATCTAAAAACCGTCCGAAACGCAGCACTACTATAGGCAACAGGCAGTCACATGCAATTTTGTATCAACTGTCAAATACCACAACATCCCAAGACGCCTCTTGAGAGAAGTTAAGAGATAATAAATCTTGTTTTTGAAATTTTCAATCTCATTTCAAGGTATTGAAATCTTTATTTTTCCATAATGCAAGCTTTTTGTAAAAAAGGGGGAAAGCGTCGTTAATACTCATGGGACTTTGATGTGAAAAATGATGCTAAATTTAAGGGCTTAATTTCAAAATCAGAAGCTCTCTCAAAAGAAGAAAACTAACAGGGAGTAGAAATACCAACAACCAGATAACTTGCAGCTGTGCTCTTTCTTCTTTTCTTTATCTCTTGTTTATTGTGCTGCTCCATAGATAAATGAAAACAACAGTCGCAAAGGAATAACAGGCAGAAATAATAATCTCGATCTTGAAATAGAAAGATAAAAAAAAATAATTAATTTAAAGCCCTCTTAACCCCCCCCCCCAACTGTTCCCCCACTGTTCTCCCAATGTTCCCCCACTGCTCCCCCACTGTTAGCCTACTGTTAACCCACTGTTAAGTCACTGTTTAGTCACTGTTAACCCACTGTTAAAGCACATTTAAGTCACCATTAAGTCTGTTTAGTCACTGTTTATTCATTGTTTAGTCATTGTTAAGTCCCTGTTAACCCACTGTTAAGTCACTGTTTAAGCACTGTTTCGTCACTGTTAACCCAACGTTAAGTCACTGTTAAGTCACTATTAAGACACTGTTTAGGCACTGTTTAGGCAATGTTAAATCACATTTTAGTCACTATTGAGTCTCTGTTAAGTCACTGTTTAGTCATTGTTTAGTCATTGTTTAGTCCTTTTTAAGTCACTTGTTATCTCACTGTTAAGTCACTGTTAAGACATTGTTAAGGCACTGTTAAATCACATTTAATTCCCTTGGAAGACCCTTCTAAGTCACTTTTAAGTCACTGTTAAGTCACAGTTAACTAACTACTTATTCACTGTTAAGTAATCAGTGATTGTTTAGTCACTGTCAACTAACTGTTAAGTCACATTTAAGTCACTTTGGAGTCCCTTTTCAGTCACTGTTAAGCCACTTTTAACTAACTGCTTCACTGTTAAGTCACTGATTAGTCACTGTTAACTAACTGTTTAGTTGTTGAAAGTAAATCTCAATTAAGTCATTATTCCCCCTCTTACCACTTTCGTTCCCCAACTTTTTCACCGCTCTTTCACAACTTCTCTTCTGAACTGAGTTTTTCATTATTCATATAAAAGCTTCACGAACATTTTTCCCACACAGAAAAAAATAAGGTCAGGTATTTTAATATCATATGAGTAATATCAATTTTTGCATTTTAAAGTGAAACTATTTAATATCAATATGAACCTGTAATACCACATTGATACTAAAAATATTATATTAAAATGTGAAATGATCAAAGTGATATGAAAAATGCCCTAGTGATATGATTTCAAATTAAAGTAGACATCGAAATTCTGAAAGTAGAAAGAGACACACAGAGTTTCTCAAATCAAAGAGAGAGCCAGCAATAGTCTATCTCGAAAAAAGCAAAAACCAAGGCTGATTGCTCTGCTGCCGCAAGCGCGAAAACGGGTGCCGGTCGTTTTTTCTTCGTGAACGTTTCGAAGTTGGTCTGCAGCGAACTTCTAGCTACTTCTTACATGTATGTATGTATGTATATGTGTGCTGTTTGACGTTCAAGGGCAGAACAAAAAAGCGCATACTCAGCCTTTGCTTTCGGCAGCTTTCGCTCACATGCACATGCAAAAAACTTATGCGAGTTTAAATATATTAGTTTTTTAAAATTTTCAGATTAAAATGGAAGACATCCAACTCTGCCAAGCTGATACAAAAACTAAACATTGAAAAATTGGTGTACGAAAAGTTAATTGGTAAGTTTTGTTTTTAAATAATTATTTTTCTCAATATATTAATTTTAAAATTTTTCTAGAGTGTAGATTTAACTTCGACTTTCATTTCTTCCAGCGACAAAAGGCAGATTTTTCCAGAAAGATAATTGTCATAATATGAATTATTAAAATATAGCTTTGATATTATAAAAATAAAGCATTTGTACTACAATAATACCCTTTTGATATTTTAAAAATATTTCTTTGATACTAAAACCATGCCCTACTGGTATTTTGAAAATATAGCTTTGGTACTATAATAATATACATATCATTGATATTAACCAATATCAAATTGTTGATCTGAAAAAATATCACTTTAATGTGTTCGAAATGTCAAAGTGATATATTCGAACATATCATCTGGGTATTTTTCAGATGAAGGCCGATTTGATACTACAAAATACCAGATTGATACTAAATATCGTGATCTTTTTTTTCTGTGCATCATACCATAGATAAACCAATTAAACGTCACCATCTCAAACTTATAGGCTTCATTGTCCCTGAATTCCGAAACTTCTTCGTTGCCTCGATACTAGTATCACCACCACATAACACTCTCGGCCACTGATATTCGTGAGTAAGCTGGCTGCAATTGTTCACAACAATCTTAACTCAATCTTAGCTCATACCAAAGACACTACATCTATAGATACCGCATCTCATACAAACTTTTTTAATTTATTTTTTTGGGATCCAATGTCAGCTCCCAAGAAAGTTCGTTTTTTTTTTCTCATGCGTCATCTGTAATATTTATAAATCTTTTTTCTCAGCCAACAACCATTTATTAAAACGTATGCCATATTGAGCTTCAAAAGTAAAGAATAATATTTTCTGGAATTTTCCATTTAAGCTTTTTACTTTTAAGACTCGAGAAGATTGGGAATGAGAAGCCCGTAATTTTGTCATAATCAACTGAAAGCAATTTTAAGCTTTCGCTTGAGGATAAGAATCATTAAAATCTGTGATAAAACGACTAATTTGTAGACTTTTTAACGATTTATAATTTCTATGTAAAATTTTATATAAAAAAATCTATCTGAAACCTAGTTTAAAATGTATTAAGCATTTGCACCATTAAGCTTTTTGCATGCTGAGAGCTTTTACTGTGATTGCGAGTTAAAACAACTGTAATGCTAGGGCATATTCTCCGCCTAAGGCTAAATAAAGCTTAGCTCTCATACAATTATTATAAGGTCACAAGGTGTTTCTATATTTAGTTATTTATTATATATGTCTCGTCTTTCATGCCAACACACCATATGCTATTTGGTCTCATAACAGAAAAACGTTTGTCAATTGGACTCCCCCCCCCCACATTCGGCTTATTTCGCTTCATTATGTGGCACTTGTGAAATGTCTTTATATTTCAAGGCCATTTTCGGGGACGATTTTTCACAATTTCTCAACACGCTGAAGGCTGATGATTATTTTGTCGACGTCATTCTTGACGCTGTCGTTGTCCAGGACAACTACTGAAAATTGATGCGAATATGCTTGGCTGATTTTTTCTCGCTCTGCTCAATGGTCAGCAGTTTATTAGATTGGCAAACAAGATGGCTCAGTTGCCGGGAGTAGAGTTCATTTGTCAAATGGCCCAAAAAACAAAAATCTTGAATTTCTTTTCACAAATAAAACTCAATGTGTGGCCTGGTCTAGACATTTCTATGATTTTAATTGGCATTTCATTTTGCTGGCTTAAAGCTATAGACTGATTAACTGAATGTGCTAATTGCTGCTGCAAAAAAAAAGAAAAGAGAAAACCGCAAAAACACGCGTCAGCGTGGGAATATTTTTGCCTAGCAGCAGTTGGACTCTGCTCTTGAAATCAGTAAATAGAATGCAAAAATAAAGCGGAAAATGGCAGCCGGTAAATTGACTGAATTCTCCACAGGCGGGTCGTCCACCGGGGTCCTTGTCTAGTTTTAAATTTTTTATGATTATTTTTCTATTTGCTTTTTTGCATTTGCATTTTTGTTTTTTTCTTTCTTTGCCTGCAGCCAGCCACTGGAGGCTTGCTGCTCATTTGCAGTTGGAGGTCCCCAGTCCCAGCAACAGGACACGTGCAAATTATAACAAAAAAAACGCAGCAGCAGCGAGTTCTGGGAGGCAAAAATGAAAAGTGCTTTAAAAACATTATAAAGAGGACGCGACTCGTTCGCGTCCTTGAGCGACCCAAAAAAGGCTCCAAAGGGATTAAGCCTGTCCCCAGCGGATGGAGGACAAATGAAGAAGAAGAAGAAGAGGACTAAGAAGTATAATTTTCAAGTGTATGGAAGTTGGTCTGCCCCCTTAACACCCCCCCCTCTAATGTTGCAATTTGTTGCCCTGGTTTCATATTTCTGAGCACTTTTCCTCTCTAGGGGAGAATGGAGTTTTATTTTGTGTTTCACCACAAAACGCAAGCCAATTTGACATATATTTTAGAATTTTGTATCCCTTTTTGGGATTAGAATTTGAAAACAATTAAAATAAGGTAAACCCATTTTTAGTACAGCTATTAATTAATTAGACTTTCATAGGCAACCATAAAAAATTTCACAAATTTATCGATCTGTTGTTTTGGTAACGGTTGGGTCTAATTTTGGTACAGTAAGTAAAAATAAAAGACATTGGTGCAGTTCGTGGAAGGTGGCTGCCTCGTACGAGTAATTGGGGTGAAGGTGGTGGGGTTCATAAGGCAAGATATTTAATGTCGTTTAGGCCTTAGGCTACATTTGAAGCAAGTGTCTAGGACAGATGGGCCCAAAATCAGCTTACGGCCGCGTAGAAATCAATGCAAATGAAGAAAATATTTGTGAAAAACAAGAAGCAGAATAAATTTAAAGAGAAAACAGATTTTTGTTTGTCTGTTTGATGCCAGCGAAATCATGCGCAGCCAGCAACAAAACCTTCACTCGGAGAGAAAGAGAAGAGAGAACACATTTGAAGTGATCTCTCCCAGACCAAAGAGTTCTTTTAATTGCTTTGTATGTAGTTGCAATCAAGATATACTTAAGTAGGTAGCCGCACTCGCTCTCTCACAGCTTCTTATAAAAATACAAAAGAGAGAGAGAGAGCGAACTTAGAAGCAGAACACAAAAAATTCGTCCGCGGAGATGCGTCGCTCGCGACTGTTGTTTACAGACTGACTTTTAAGAAGCAAGCAAAGAGAGCGAGAGAGCGAGTTCGACTACCTGGTTAAGTATATCTTGGTTGCAATCGTCTACTTGTTTTCAGTACCTTAGTCTAACTTCTATCCTTTTTTGTTATACCTTTCGTATGTTTTGCAAAAACATTTAAAGAGTTAAGCGATCTAAGAATTTGCACCATCGGCCTTTTTGCATGCTGAGAGCTTTTCCAGTGACTGGCGCCAACGTAATGCGCTTGTTTTCAGCCTTTTCTTTTTGATATTAAAAAATAGAGGAAACCCAACTTCGTCTCGACTGAAATTTATACTATGTATATACCCTTGCAGACTGTCTTATGCCTGCCAGTTTTTTATAGGGCAGCTATACGATATATTCATCCGATTTTTATCAAAATCGCCAATCTTGTGTATAATATTCATAGCTGGAAAGTATAAAGACGATATCATGGAAAACAACAAAGTTTTTCTCACTAGAACTACTTTATCGACCGATCGTTACTATGACAGCTATATGCTATGGTTATCCGATTTGAATCAAAATTGGCAGAATTCTGTGGAGCAATATATTATAATATTAATAAATATTAAGTTTGAAAGCGATAGCATTAAGAACAAAAAAGTTTTTCTTACCGAGACTTTTTCTATGGCAGCTATACTATAAGTATACATTGTTGTCTGATTTTTACTAAACTTGGTGGAATTATGGAAAAACAAAGAAAACTTATAATTGCATTGAAAACATACAAGTTTTTCTCTTAAAAACTAGATTTTTGACCGATGGTTTCTATGGCAGCTATATACTATAATCGTCCGATCCGACCGGTTTCGCTTTTGTCCTAAATTTGGTCAAGATATCTTTAAAATCGATGGAGGAAACAGAGGAACGGACAGAAGGACATGACTATATCAACTCAGCTCGTCATTCTGATGAAGAACATATGGGAAATTCCAAGACTTGTACTACTCATAAAAGTAATCCAAATTCTGACCAAAGAAACCAAACAAAAGAAGAAAACATGCAATATATTCAAAATTGTTGGTCACTAGGTCGGAAATGCCTTATATGAAAAATACTTTTTTCTAGCTCCTGGCAAAACAAGGCTCAAAAAATTCCGTAAATTTAATAGAGAATTTAATAAAAGTCCAAAATGAGATATTTTAAGATTTAATGGCCTCGACAAGGCTTTAAAACAGTGGTGTCCAAAATCCCAAACTCTTATCCCATGGGATAGGAGCTCATTATTCTGCCGGCGTCGCAGCCGACACACGTATAGAGAGAGAGAATACGTGTGTTCTATAATAGCAAGATCGGCGGCTTGCTCTCTTACGATGCGCGTGTTCGGCTATTTGTTCTCTCATGAGTCTTTGTTAGTTGCTCAAGCGTGGTAAGGAGACGCTGGCAATTTTTGCGGAGCGGAAATTCAGCTGTCTGTGCTAATGCCATGGTCTAATTCATGGAAGCATTTTGTGTGGGGAGGCAGAAGCCGTGCCCTTTATTTTGGGCTGCGGGAGCAGAACTTGGCCACTGAGACATACTGTTATAACGACAACCCAAAATCGCATCAGGAGATTAAAACGGCTGGGATGCTCATTAAACCCGAGGTAATATTCATAGCCACAGCCAGCTCCATAGACTGGAGGCGATCGGAAATGCTATTTTTCCAAGTTCATTGGAAAACAAGGCTCAAAAAATTCAGTAAAATTTATAGAGAATTTAATAAAAATCCAAAATCAGTTAATTTATGATGTGATGGCCTCGACAAGGCTTTAAACGTACAATTTTCTCCTTAATTTTTCTTTGTACTATCAATGTGGGCAGATACTTTTTAAAAAATGTCAAAAAATCGAATGTAGATATTTCATACTGCTATTGGAATAAGTTTAAAATATAAATTGCATAAGGGGCCGCGCACACATGCGGCTGAAAGATGAACTGACGGCAGAACTTTAGGCTGAGCTTTAAGCTTTCGAAAAACAAACACACTATTTGCATGTTCTGCAGTCCTATCATTTTTCAGCTACATGTGTGCGCGGCCCCAAAGATTTGAACCCTCAGTACAGGAAAGGCATATAAGCAGTGTTTAGAAGTACCTAGGTAGATAGCTAGATACATATTTTGTGTACCTTTAATCTTACCTCGGTATTTTCAAATTCGAGTACCTTTTACCTTACCTAGGTCTTAATTTTCATTTACCTTGGTAATAGGTAAGGTACTAGGTTCTTTTCGTGACTTCGAGTTTTTTTAGCGGCGATTACATTATAGCCAAGATGCCAATCAGCTCTGCCATGTTGAAAAAAAAAAGTTCCAGGGACCTGTTTGTGGCTATCACTGGACGTCCAGTAAACATTCCCTGTTCAAAAACTATAGGATCCTTGCTAGATAAAAGGAAGGAGGACTATTAGCAGTGCTCCCATTTTCACTTTCCCAAAAACTCTGCGATCTTAAGACCAATTTTGTACTTTTTTTACGAAAGTATAAGAAAAATATCGTTGGTATTTTTCAAAATAATCATTTTATTTGTACGCCTGCCGATATCTGGAGTTGCATTAGCAAAAGCTACTTTAGTGTAACTGGCCATTATATAAATAGCAATCTGCATCGTCATTCTCTTGTGCTCGCATAAAAACGTGTACGATTTGGCCACACACATGAAATACTTACTACTATATTAGCTGAAGTTCATAGTAAATACGGACTTAGAAATACCAAAATATGTGAAACAGATACAGATAATTCATCCAACTTCTGTTAAGCATTTATAGTGTACAGTTTTTAGAAGAGTCTGAAATAAAAGTAATAGACCTGCACAGTTCAGCTGTGATAAATGCGCATCATACACTTTGAACTTAGTTGTCGCAAAAGATGCTGAACAGGCTCTAGAATTCTTCCTTAGACTTTGGTTTAGTCCACTATGATACTTTCAAAATGTAAACTGACGCGAATTCCATATTAGAACAACTTAATTGTAAAGTGTTTTAAAGATTGGCTTGTTAAAGAAATTACGGAAAATTTTGAAACTGTTGTCAATAAGAGTTCAAATATAAAGAATTCTGAATACTATTAAGATACCAGGAATGGAAGATTGAATAAAACTGCGAATGGTTATGAAAATTCTAATATTGAAATGGAAGCCTTTACTTATCTTCCCGATAATTGCAAATCTTTTGAATCTATACTTAAGTATACAAATATTTGAAATGTTTTTTATAAGTATATTACCATATTGCCTGAATTTTTAGCTGTGGAGGCCAAATACACAAAAAAATAAACAGACAACGTGACGAAATATTCGATGCTGAAGTTACTTTAAAAAATCGAGAGAGCATATAAGACAATTAGAAAAATATTCAATTTTTGAACCATTATTTTATATTTAAAAGTACCTTTACCTTTACCTAGGTACTGGAAATTCCGTATACCTTGTACCTTAACTAGGTAAGAAAGTCGAGTACCTTTGCAAACAAGACAAATATGTTAAGGAAAAAAATTAATTGCATATTCAACTATTGACTTGAGATTATAGGCATTGATTATTAAAAATTCGATTGGTCACACTAAAAAGTTGCCATATGCTGGATTTTGACTGTTTTTCAAATATTATGCATAAAATAGCTATGCTGTCGACGAAAGGCCCTTAATAATTTTTATATGAATAAAAAAGATTTGGCAGTCAATCAGTGTCCAGTGGTCTTTTGTTGCTACCGCTGCGTCCACATCAACTGCTGCAAATAAACGCATGAATCGTGATCGATTATCCAATCCAATCCGAGAATGAAATCATGTTGCTTGTGGATACCGGAAATGGGTTTAACACTATCAAATCCTGCCTTCAACTCTGCTTTCACAGTCTCGTGCTTCTCTTTCGTATAGAAAAATATATCAATTCCTGGAAAATTATCTTTAAGTAACTTTGCGTGAATTGCTGGGGGAAATCGTACATAGATTTATATCAAAGTGTCTTTTCAAATCGGGGGTCCCCATTCGATAGGCACACCTATCACTGTGTGGCATTCTACCGACTAAACGTTAATAAATCTCACAAATACAATAAATACTCTATAATTTCGATTTACGATTTTAGTTTATTGATGAAAGATTACAATTTGCTTCTTTTTTATTGCATTTGTCAACTTTTTAGTGTGACGAACCATTTATATTACGAATATATTGTGAGCTTATTCTTCGTTTGTTGGTTTTCTTGTTCAAATTTCTTCTTCTTGATCAGAATTTGAACTACTTACTTGGGTAATAAAAGTGTTAAATTGCGCTGACCCAAATTTAACAAAAATTTCATTAAGTAAGGACATTCCAAGACACAATATTTGAATTAGCAGTTAAGCATCAAAAAAAGGATATACAAACAAATTATTCCCTTGGCTCTCAGGCTCTCTTCTATCATAAAATAAGTTGTGAAATGTACATAAAAATATGCTCTTGCTACAAAAAACTATTTGGTTTGGTACAAACTGACTGAAAATAGAGAAAAAACGTGTAAGGTTCGATTAAATCCGTTACACCATTTAAAATTTCGGATTTTTTTTTTTAAATTTCATGTGTTTTCCGCCTATTTTGAGAACTTTTGATGGTAGGAGAATTGCAAGGGTATAAAAATAAAAAAAAATCTATCGTCGCAATGGTATTTGAATTTTGCACCAACGGGCTTTTTGCATGCTGAGAGTTTTTACTTGGCGGCACCGTCAAGCGTGTGCTCGATGGTGCAGCGAGTTAAGTTGCCATATCTTAGTAGTTGAGCATCAACTATTTTTATCCAAGATTGTTGCTTTTAGCTTTCATTTAAGAATATAATCTAGCGTTGAAATTTTCTGGGTTCTGTTGATTTTTGATACCGTCGGTTTGGAGACTATAATCTTGGTTTTAGATTGAATTTTTTGTCAATGTACAAACACTTGCACAATCGTTAATTTATCCAACTCTTTCTTATGCTTTGTTGTTGTTTAACAAATGATTCAAAATTCTATGCAGCGATTAGGCATAAGATCCAGTCTTTTCTGTCTAACTCTTAAAATAGTTTCGCGTTTTTTAAATGAATTTATTCCAAAGTTCCAAAAGAAAACTCCACTTGTAATGTTTCTCTCTGCGTGTCTCTAGTCTCCATGGAGTCTCGTTAAATGAAACGTTAAACGAAATATTAGCCCTGGGCCCTCTATTGGCGCGGTGACGCGAGATTTTTTTTGGCTATTCTGTTGTAGTAGTTGTTGTTGTTGTTGTGGTCGTTATTCGTCGGCCTTGCCAGCAAATTTGTAGTAATTTCACTTTTTCCTGCCGCCAGACCCAACGAGATGGGGGGACACAGATAGAGCAGGAGATAGAGATGGAACTGGGACTGGGGACCTTCATTAGAACGTGGTGGTCAGCAGCAGTAGGAGATTTGCTTGTTTTGGTTACTTGTTAGCTTTCGGCACAAATTGCAGTAAGCATGTACAAGTATTTTACAATTTGGCGTTTCTTGTTTTTTCTATTTGCTGTTTGCTGATTTGCTTTTATTGTGCCGCACACACACACAGAGAGAGACACACACACACACACACATATATACAAAATGGCTGTTGGCCATTTTCATTTGGCAAACGAACGAGCTGCATTTTGTGGCCTCGCACAGTTGGCACTTAAAATTTATGCGTTGGCCACATAAAGAAAGCAAAGCTTCTGTATGTGTGTGTGTGTGTGTGTGTGCAAGGCGATGCGAAAACATTAAAAACAGGCCGCGCGCCATGCCGGAAACGGAAGTCGGAGGCACGAAGCAAATAAAAATACAATTGAAAACGGTCTGCCGAGGCGCGTAATGAAAATGAAACATAAACAGAAACTCACATGACCAGGGCCCTCATAATTGTCTGAACCCTGCAACACGCGGCGTTGACATTAAGGATTAAGCACATTCGCACATTCGCATTTGTTTAAATTGCCAAGAACTTGATTTTAATTAAGTTGCCTGCCCAGTCACTCAGTCAGCCACATGCATAAATCGCATTATAACCTGCCCCCCCCTTGGAGCAGAGAAGAGACTGTGTGAAACATTTAATTAACTTAACAAATGGCAGGACTGTGTGGATATACCCAGGGATAGCTGTTAATGCGCCATGTCATTCGCTACGCTTTATGGTCAGCTTAACGAGCAACATCATCATCATCATCGTCTTCTTTGCTCTACTCACCTATAGCCGGAACTCAATTGCACATCACCAATGGCCACATTATCGAACTGCGCCGGATTTGCTGTCCAGCGTGTCCAAAAGAATGAGAAATCATTTGAATCATATTTATCGGTAAATCGGCATTTTAATGTGAGATCCGCATTTTCACGTGTATCAATGGACTCGTCCGCCAGTATGGTGGAGCTTAATGTTGTAAGGGCTGTAAATAAAAAGGGGAGGAGGAAACAATTTTAATTTAATATTTTTAAGAAGATTTTAAATAATTAATTTATAAAAAAATAAAGAAAGATACAGTTTTACTTTCTTAAAACAAAGATTTATCAAAGTGCTTAACCAGATGTACAGAGGCGATTTACAATTTGTCTGCTTGACCTAATCTCTAAGATAAATATACTAATAAGCATTAGTCTGGTACAAATCACTTGAACGATAGTGGAGTTTTAAGCAACAGAGCAGCCTGCACAATACGCGTAGCTTTAGAGCACACAGTTTGTATGGCACCACACTTTCAGTATTCAGTTTGAAGTCTTTGGAATTATTTGAAACTAGCTGCCATGATGTGAATATGTACAGATATATCGATGTTTAATGTAATCGAATGATGATCACACTGTGTATATAATGGAAGATGACGAGACCGAGAGTAGAACTCAGTAGAATGAAGAATATGGACGATGTATAAAGACATTGTAAATAGAAAACCGTGTGTAAATAGTGTGTATATAAATAAAAACCGAAAACCGAAGAAAACCACTCGCTTACAAATTAATTATAAAAACCTAATAATACCTAAAAGTGTGGAGTTGTATTAAGAAAACAAATTAAATATCACAAATTTAGGAAAAGTTGTTGGTTAGCGACCTTTCTAATTATAAGAATGTGATGCTTGCCGGCTCGAGGTCAGAGGGAAAACTCATTTTTTATTTTGTTTCCAATCTATTTCGTATACACCTCGACAACCGTCTTCAGGGACACTACAAGGAACAATTCACCAATTATAACAATGCATTTATTTTGGAATTTCTTCGAAATTCGGCGAGTGTTCGCTTTCTATAGTGTGTCGCCAGTGTAGTTTTTTGTATGGTTGTTTGGTGTCGGAGTTTATAATCGGAATTATGTTGGGATATCCTCGTTTTGAGTTTTCTTATATGTATTTTCAAGCTAATTTATGTTGAATATCTTCCACTGCTCCGAGAATCTGAGTGAATGTTTAGTCAGGACTAAGTAAGATGTGGCCAAAACTGAATAACAATTTTCTCGTTCAAATGGATAAATAAAGTTTGCACACTTTTATGAGCATTTATTATTATATTTTATGCATATAAACAGGGTAAGTAAGAAACTCCCAAAGGAATATAGACCTAACCTAGTGTAGGGACCAGTATCTAACAGCTTAGGGAGAATACACTTTTCGCTGCACTGTAACGTCAGTATAGGCTTAAAACTGTTTTGACGAAGCAGCGCACAGTCTTGGGCCAGCGACATTAAGTTTGACTAGGTGAAAGAGAAACAATCCCAAAAATAGAACAGTTTGGCGGTCACCTTGGATAAACATATCATACGACTAAACCGATTCTTATCATGTTGATCCGTTTGATTTTCGAAAATCGGCTTGCTAGTCAGCATAGGCTGCAAGCTGCTAAGCTACGGGAGACGGGATCATTGAGCGAGCGTCTCTGGTGCAGTACACACGCATAAGAAATTAATATTTTTCCTCTAAGTTGTGTAAAAAGACCACGCGGTAACGAAAAATTTGGATTCAACTATAAATTTATTTGTTGATTAAACCCGACACTGGATAGAGCCTTCCTCAATATGCTGTGCCGGTCGGAAAACGTTAAGTGAATTTGTGATTTATTATTTTAGCCAGGTACGGAAAAAGTGTAGTGTCTTGGCAGAAATCTAATTTCTCTATTTTCTTAGTGCCTTGTGCCAGTGCCTCCTTATGCAAGGCTTTAACGGTGGTGCCTTGCAACTGATATGCTAGTGTTGAAACCAGCGGAGTAGCATTTGTTGGAGTCAATTAGAAGTCCTACCCTTCTGAGCCGGTATGGATCAGCACGATCGAGAAGATCAGCTACTCTAGGATCCAGCATTGCCCGCATATGACGAGCTGCTCTGTGTCCCATTTTTGTGTTGAGCCATGCATACAAAGGCTTTTAAAGTTTATTTTTGAGGCAACTGTGGCCAGAGGTGCAATTGCAAACCGCCCCGCTTTGAAAAAAGTTACACGAGTGATTTCCTAAACTGAGCAATGGATGGCGCCACTTCTTTGAACATTGGGACGGTTCCAGTTCTACCAGCAGTTCAATCACAGTTCCAGTCACAGTTTCGGCTGGTTCGCACATCACTAACATCTATCGATACTCGTTAAGAACCAGCTCTTACATCTTACATCTCTAACTCACACTCATACACGCACATACACACGACTCTTAGCATTCTGTAATACTCATTCGATTGATAGTTCCTATGGCAGCTATATGTTATAGTAATCCGATTTGGATCAAACTTGGCAGAATTGTGTGGTAGCATGTAATATTGATCAGTAATAAGTTTGGTAGAGATAGCTTTGAAAACAAAAAAGTTTTTCCTACTAAGACTTTTTTTCAGACATATCTTTTGTATGGCAGCTATACTATATAGTTGTCCGATTTTTATAAAACTTGAGGGAATTATGTGAAAGCACAGAAAACTTCTCAATACTTGGTTTGGGGACGTTTGCTTTGAAAACAAAAAAGTTTTTCTCACTAAAACTACTTTTTCGACCGATCGTTCCTATGGCAGCTATATGCATCCAATCTGGCCGATTCCGATAAATGTGAAGCGCCTTTGTACCAAAAGACTTTGTGCAAAGTTTTTAAGCTGACGGAGGAGATTGCATAGAAACAGACGGACATGGCTATATCAACTCACCTCGTCATGCTGATGTAGAATATATATACTTTTTGTGGTCGGAGATGCTTCCTTCTATGCGTTACAAACATCTGGACAATTTTAGTATACCCTCAAATCAAATTAGTTTCAAATTAGTTAAAGTTCTGATTTACAAAAATTCATTTAAAATGTGTTGCCAAATGTGTGAGAGGGAACAGCCTGAGTTTAAGTAAACGCATTCATATGCATTTACAATTTTAGCATGTCTTCAAATTGCTGCACTTTTTAGAATGGTCTAAAAACAGACTACCCTGAAAGAATTATGACCGAGCGAAATATTGAAATATCAAACAGAACAGATGCGTTTATATTGGCTTGAAATACATCAAGTGAGACGAATCAATTAAACTAAACGGGTAATAGTAATTTAGTGTAATATGTTTGTGTACACCAAGGCTTTAAACCGTACCGTTTTAGTTCCGAATTTGTAGGCTACTCGTATGTAGATGCCTATGAATAGCATTACGAATAGTTTATAAAAGGAATGATGGCGATTAGAGAAGATTTTCGTATGCTAAAGACGAATCTGTTTAGGGGAAAGCTTAAGCTTAAAGTTGTTTAAGTTTAATTTTGAACCTTTTCGGTAGCATTTTTAAGGTAACACAGCCCCCCAACTTGTCACTTTAAGCACTCAGACATACTTTTCCATTTACCATGAAATTTGTGTCAGCTGTTTTAACTAATTTTCCCAAAAAAACCAACTTGAACTGAAAATCCGCTCAAACAAAGAAAAGCCACAAAATTTTATTTAATTTTTAATAAACCATTAAAAAGTAGCTAGACCTCACAAAAACTTGTCAAAGCTACGATAAAAAGGTAGAAAAACAATTTCAAGTAACTTTGTCATATGCTTAGGCCCCCAAACTCCACTTCCACTTCAGCTGTCGCTCTTTTCTTGCACATAAAACGAAAATCAAACGACAAAGTTCCCAAAAGCCATTGCCTACCTTTAGGCGCAGCGAGCGTAGGCAGCACGAAAACACCTCAGCGCATTACTTTTACTTTGCTGCGTAAATTTCAAGTAGAATTTATGGCCGCTTTATATTTGGCATCAAATATGCATGAGCCGGCGTTTAAGCCAGTGTGTGTGTGCGGCAGCGAGTTAAGAGTGGGACCATAAATTCAACTGTCCCCATCCATTCAAAGATTGTTTCAATTGAGTGCGACGAGAGCGGGAGCAGCATTTTTGCAGCATTTGCATTAGGGCCAATAATCGTTAAAATCCCAAAGTTATGCGACGCTCACGAGAAAAGTTGCAAGCCATGAAAATCGCATTAAAATTAATTTGGCAGTCGTCTGGTGTCCGTGTCTAAGCTCCCAGGCAGCGCGTCACATGTCAAGGTGGCAACTCGGGCGCATCAGTTTTCATTTTCATGGAGAATTTATGTCAAAAGTTTGTTTTTTTCGTCTTCACGGATTCTTTTTTGGGCGCTTTGCCCATTTTCATTAAAGTTACTTTTTCTATCTTGTCAACGCATTTCGCTGCTCATTTCGCGTGGCTGACTTCTTGGACGTTGCGCGTTTCTAATTAAAACTTTTTGGAGAAGCGGGCGAATTGCAATTGCACTTAGGCAAATTGCCAAGTCGGAAATTCATGTGTAGCTGTTGAGGCTGGGGCTGTATTTTATATCAATTTAATATTTATTGTCGCCCGGCCATGTTTTAAGTGCAGTTAATGAGCATCAACTGGCGCCTAATTAAATTATCATTTTAAAACAAAGAAGAAGGCGAAAAGGTTGCAAAATGGGAAAAAATTTCTTATAATTGCTGAAAATTAAAAATAATATGCAAGAAGCCAGACAAAAAAAAAAAAAAAAAGAAGAAGCCGAAAGGCTGGTCAAATGGTTACACAAGAAGGAAATGCCAAGATGAAAAATTCAATTTCCGTTGCAAATGTGAGAGCGGAGAAAAGTAAGAAGCTAATGGAGCATCATAGCATTACAAAAAGGGAAAGGAAAAGGAAAGGTATAAAAAGTGATGTACAAAGTTTATTAATCAGCTTTATTTTTTTTTTTTAAGACAATTGCACAACAAATTGTGCAGATTTTCTATTGTTTAAAAACGGAAATAACTGACAGAAACTAATCTTTCAATAACACTGTGCAACACTGAAAATAGAGGAAAGCTAACTTCGGCTCGACCAAAGTTTATATACCCTTGCAGCTTGTATAATTTATATGAATTAGGGTTTTAAAAGATTTTCGTCGAACTTTGACCATTTGCTTGCCTGTTTGTCATTTGGCTACTATACGATATATTCATCAGATTTTGACCAAACTTCCAAGAATTGAGTGAAAACCGATAAAATACCATTGAAAACAGAAAAGTTTTTCTCACTAGAACTACTTTTTCGACCGAAAGTTCCTATAGCAGCTATATGGTATAGTCATCCGATTTGGATCAAACTTGGCAGAATTGTGTCGTAGCATATAATATTTATCAATAACAAATTTGGGAGCGATGGCATGGAAAACAAAAAGTTTTTCTTACTAAGACGTTTTCTCAGACATATCTTTTGTATGACCACTATACAATATAGTAGACCGATTTTCATCAAACTTGGTGGAATTATGTAAAAGCATAAAAATCTGATAAATACAAGGTTTGGGGACGTTGGCGTTGAAGACAAAAAAGTTCTTCCAACTAAAACTACTTTTTCGACCGATAGTTCCTATGGCAGCTATATGGTATAGTCATCCGATTTGGATCAAACTTGGCAGAATTGCGTGGTAGCATATAAAATTGGTTGATAGCGATAGCATTGAAAACAATAAAGTTTTTCCTACTAAGACTTTTTTTCAGAACTTTATTTTGTATGGCAGCTATACTATATAGTTGACCGATTTTCATCAAACTTGGTGGAACTATGTAAAAGCATAGGAAACTGATAAATACAAGGTTTGGGAACGTTCGCGTTGAAGACAAAAAAGTTTTTCTGACTAGAACTACTTTTTCGACCGATCGTTCCTATGGCAGCTACATGCTATAGTTATCCGATTTGGATCAAAATTGGCAGAATTTTGTGGTAGCATATAATATTGATCAGTAACAAGTTTGGTAGCTATAGCATTGAAAACCAAAAAGTTTTTTCAACTAAGACTTTTTTTCAGAACTATATTTTGTATGGCAGCCATACTATATAGTTGACCGATATCCATTAAACTTTGTGGAATTATGTAAAAGCATAGGAAACTGATAAATACGGGTTTTGATGGCGTTTGCGTTGAAACAAAAAAGTTTTTCTAACTGAAACTACTTTTTCGACCGATAATTCCTATGGCAGCTATATGCTATAGTCATCCGATTTGAATCAAACTTGGCAGAACTGTGTGGTAGCATATTATATTGGTCGATAACAAGTTTGGTAGCGATAGCATTGAAAACAATAAAGTTTTTCCTACAAGGACTTTTTTTCAGAACTATATTTTGTATGGCAGCTATACGATATAGTTGACCGATTTTCATCAAACTTGCTGGAATTATGTAAAAGCATAGACAACTTATAAATAAGAGGTTTGGAGACGTTAGCGTTGAAGACAAAAAAGTTTTTCTGACTAGAACTACTCTTTCGACCGATCGTTCCTATGGCCGCTATACTATATAGTCATCCGATTTGGATCAAACTTTACAGAATTGTGTGGAAGCATATAATATTGCTCAGTAACAAGTTTAGGAGCGATAGCATTGAAAACAATAAAGTTTTTCCTACAAAGACTTTTTTTCAGAACCATATTTTGTATGGCAGCCATACTATATAGTTGTCCGATATTCATTAAACTTTGAGGAATTATGTATAAGCATAGAAAACTTGTAAATACGAGGTTTGGGCGAGTTTGCGTTGACGCCAAAAAAGATTTTCGAACTAAAACTAGTGTTATAGTCGGGCTTGACCGACTTTCTTTCTTGTTTACATATAATATTGTTCGTTCTTCTTGACATACTGAAATTAAGGTATGAAGGTTCATGAGTCTAGAAGACTAGACTTCTTACGTCTATCCACAACTGCAGGGGTAAATTAAATATCTTAATAGAAACATCGGATATTCTGTCAGTTCGATTTCGATTATATATATAACGTGCAATATTATCAAATGCTACCTGAAGCTTCCTTTGGCTTTCTGAATCACAATTGTTAAAAACTTCAACTCCATAAAAAAGAACAGAGGTAAGCAAAGTCTTGGCTATCAGCAACCGAGTTTTAACTAGCAGAAAGTTCATTATCAGATATTGGTTTCTGAGGACTCCGTACATCTTGCCTGTGGCTCTGATTATATGGTGTTTCCATGTAAGAGATGAATTAAATGTAAAACCCAAATTGCTGGCTCGCTCGATATACTCTTTCGAAGTGGCAAGTTGTCAGTCCTAACACTTTTGTTGCGTTTTGACTTACATGGGTTTAGTCCAAGCCCAATCACTTATTTTATCTAATTCACTATTGCACACTTGGACACATTCATTAATATTACACTAGGGTCTACTAACATATAACTGAACATCGTCCGCATACATATGAACATTACATTTTGACAATATATTGAAAACAGGAGAGGTCCAAGAACGGATCCCTGCGGGACGCCGCGTTTTATAGCCAAGAATGATGAAGATTCTTTAAGGATGACTACCGATTGTCGCCGATCCGCCAGATATGACTGTAGAAATTTGACAGCTGTGTTTGAGAACATATCCAATTGTTTGAGTTTTGTGCACAAAATTTCGTGGTTAACCGTGTCAAATGCTTTACTATAGTCCAAGAGGGTCAGAAATGTTATACTGCCATTATCAATCTGGGATCGAATATCTTCCGTAATGTTTACCTTTCCTAAACTCTGACTGATTGTCATTAAAAAGTTGTTCAGAGATCATAAATAGATTTATTTGTTTTGCCATTAGATTTTCGAGGACTTTTGATAAGAAAGGCAATATCGAAATTGGTCTAAACTCATTGAAAGATGTTGGTATAGCAATAATCTTGGCAGCTTTCCATTTATCAGAAAATGTGTATGTTGTAAGGGGGCCAGTGTTTAAAGTGTACGTTATGTATTGCAGTATATATGAAAGAATAAGTTTCAAAAAGTTCGGGTTTATATCATCAAAACCTGTAGCATTCGATTTGATTTTCACAATCGATTCTAGGACGACACATTGATTAACACACACAAAACTAAATCTATTATCACATTAGTGTTAACGTCAATTTTATGATGGGATTTTGTCTTGCCAACTCCAAGATCTTTTAGAAGTGACCATGTTTGTGTACTTGTCCCTGTGTTTTTAAACTTATCACAATAATAATCTTTCTTAGAAGAGTTAATAAGGGCAGTTACTGTTTTTCTTAATGTTTTAACGTTGATTTTTTAATGTTGATCCAAGCGCTACTTGGTATAAGCAGATTCATGCCTCTCATGATCAGCAGCTCCTCTTTGATTCCTGCAACTAACGCATTCTTGACAAGATCTGCTGTAAGCTGCTGTTTTTGAGCAACAGATAGAATAACCACTAATTGATCTTGAAAATGCATTTTATAATTTTCTTTTAACAATTTGTAAATTCACTACTTCGACTGAAGATGTTGTCAGTGTGAATAGCTATTTCACATCTTCAACAAATTCCATGCGTTCCGCTAAGATGTGCTAAGTGTGATTAGCCTATAAACTAGGATTTTTTAGTTTTTCGGACTTTTATTTACGCACGGTTTTCTATTTACACACGGTTTTCTTCAAAGTTTGTCGATACGGGGGGTTTCTTTCTGTATCTCTTCTTGGTCTCGCCATCGTCCATCTTTACAAATACAGTGTGACCATCATTTTTATTTCGTTTTTAACTTTCTTGTTTAAAGTCTATAGATATCAATAGCCATTGATCTTAACGCTTGAGAATTAGGCCATATAAGTATGAAAAATTTGTGATTTATTTCACAATTCCTAATGTACTTCAACAAATTCCGAATAATTTTCTAAATCGTTGAACCCATTTCATACATTGTAAAAAATGTTGGCCAGTTTCTCAAGAATTAACTTGCAGTTTCTCCTTCCAGCGTTCAAGCTGTGCGACCAAATGCAATTATTACGTGCGAATTATATTAAAATGGAAACAATGGCATCGCCAGACTAAATTGCAAGCAGCCAAAAGGCAGAGACAGAGATGGAGATGGAAATGGAGCTGAAGATGAGTAAGTGTGAGTGAGAGAGCGAGTGCATACAAAAGTGGGCGTCTTGCTGTGAGCGGTTTTGTGGTAGCCTGAAGCGAAAACACGAGTTGAGGCTGCCAGGGACATGAGAAGCAGCAGTCAGCAGCTGTGGCTAGAGCAGCAGAATTTGCTCTTGTTAATTGCATGTTCTGCATATCACTTATAAATGCACCCACACTTACACACACACACACGCACACACACACATGGACACATGCTTGTCGTAGCTGGGCGGAAGCCCAGCAACACTTTCAAGTTGGCAGTTTACACTCACACACTTTGGAAAAGTTTGCCATAATTGGATTTTCAGAGTTAATTACCAGCATTGAATTTGGCCTTAAAATGTAAGACACACACACACACACACTTACCACTAGCACTCTCTTCCTCGATTACAATATAATTTGGCATAGATTTTTGTTTTTAATTGGAAACAATGCTGAAACATGATGGCCATATTAAGTATTTGCATTAGACTGTGATTGTTTATATTGTTTAGATATTCGACTCGAGGGTAATTGGAAGATCTGCAAGACAATAAATCTTATACAGATTTTGTTGCCTCAATAAGTGCTGAATTTTAGTTCCTTTCCCATACTTAAGAATAATTTTGAAAATGAAATTGTTGTGAAAGTATTTAAGCTTTATTTTCAATTGTCTGAGTTATCATATGATCTGGCTCAAATTGGAAACTCAGATAGGCCACTTTTCATATGTAAACAGTGGCTTGGTTTTTTATACGACGGGGACTCGGGACGGCTGCATCTAAGCGCATACGACTAAGTAGCACTTGCATGAGAGTGCGTACAAATCACAGTGAAGAAGGTAGCTATAAGCACTCAGCACTGAAGCATTCAGCAAGCAAAAAGCCCGGTGGGGCAAAAGGACCTTTTTAATTTGAGAAGTTTTTAACATTTTCTATATTTTTATACTCTCTCAGTTTCGAACTTGCTCTAGGTTTCTTTTCGCCTCTTGTGCTTTGACAGTGGAATCCAAATAGAATCTAGTACGACTCGTACTTGAAATTTTAATCTGAAGGTCGAGATCAAATCAATTTTTTTGGACTTGATTTTGGCTCGCCTTTTTTTTCTGTGTAAGAGATAGAGGCTTGACATATATGGGACATATACATATAAAGACGCTACCATTGAAAACAAAAAAGTTTTTCTAACTAGAACTACTTTTTCGACCGATCGTTCCTATGGCAGCTATATGCTATAGTTATCCGATTTGGATCAAAAGTGGCAGAATTGTGTGGTAGCATATAATATTGGTCGATAACAAGTTTAGGAGCGATAGCATTGGAAACACAAAAGTTTTTCCTACAAAGACTTTTTTTAGGAACTATATTTTGTATGTCAGCTGTACTATATAGTTGACCGATTTTCATCAAACTTGGTGGAATTATGTAAAAGCATAGAAAACTGATAAATACAAGGTTTGGGGACGTTCGTGTTGAAGACAAAAAAGTTTTTCTGACTAGAACTACTTTTTCGACCGATCGTTCCTATGGCAGCTATATGCTATAGTTATCCGATTTGGATCAAAATTGGCAGAATTGTGTGGTAGCATATAATATTGGTCGATAACAAGTTTAGGAGCGATAGCATTGGAAACACAAAAGTTTTTCCTACAAAGACTTTTTTTAGGAACTATATTTTGTATGTCAGCTGTACTATATAGTTGACCGATTTTCATCAAACTTGGTGGAATTATGTAAAAGCATAGAAAACTGATAAATACAAGGTTTGGGGACGTTCGTGTTGAAGACAAAAAAGTTTTTCTGACTAGAACTACTTTTTCGACCGATCGTTCCTATGGCAGCTATATGCTATAGTTATCCGATTTGGATCAAAATTGGCAGAATTGTGTGGTAGCATATAATATTGGTCGATAACAAGTTTGGTAGCGATAGCATCGATAATAAAAAAGTTTTTCCTACAAAGACTTTTTTTCAGAACTCTATTTTGTATGGCAGCTATACTATATAGTTGACCGATTTTCATCAAACTTTGTGGAATCATGAAAAAGCAAAGAAAACTGATAAATACGAGATTTGGGGACGTTCGCGTTGAAGACGAAAAAGTTTTTCTCACTAGAACTACTTTTTCGACCGATCGTTCCTATGGCAGCTATATGCTATAGTTATCCGATTTGGATCAAAAGTGGCAGAATTGTGTGGTAGCATATAATATTGGTCGATAACAAGTTTAGGAGCGATAGCATTGGAAACAAAAAAGTTTTTTCTACAAAGACTTTTTTCCAGAACTATATTTTGTATGGCAGCTATACTATATAGTTGACCGATTTTCATCAAACTTGGTGGAATTATGTAAAAGCATAAAAAACTTCGAAATATGAGGCTTGGGGACGCTTGCGTTGAAAACAAAAAAGTTTTTCTCAATTGAACTTCTTTTTCGACCGATCGTTCCTATGGCAGCTATATGCTATAGTCATCCGATTTGGATTAAACTCTGCAGAATTGTGTGGTAGCATATAATATTGATCAATAACAAGTTTGTGAGCGAAAGCATTGCAAACAAAAAAGTTTTTCCTACAAAGACTTTTTTTCAGAACTATATTTTGTATGGCAGCTATACTATATAGTTGACCGATTTTCATCAAACTTGGTGGAATTATGTAAAAGCATAGAAAACTTCGAAATACGAGGCTTGGGGACGCTTGCGTTGAAAAAAAAAAGTTTTTCTCACTAGAACTACTTTTTCGACCGATCGTTCCTAAGGCAGCTATATGCTATAGTTATTCGATTTGGATCAAAATTTGCAGAGTTGTGCGGTAGCAAATAATATTGACCATTAACAAGTTTGAGAGCGATAGCATCGATAATAAAAAAGTTTTTCCTACAAAGACTTTCTTTCGGAACCATATTTTGTATGGCAGCTATACTATATAGTTGACCGATTTTCATCAAACTTGGTAAAATTATGTAAAAGCATAGAAAACTAATAACTACGAGGTTTAGGGGCGTTTGCGTTGAAAACAAAAAAGTTTTTTCAGCTAAAACTACTTTTTCGACCGATAACTCCTATGGCAGCTATATGCTTTAGTCATCCAATCCGGCCGGTTCAGTTAAATGTGCAACACCTTTGTACCAAAAGACTTCGTGCAAAGTTTGCTTAAGATAGCTTTTAAGCTGACGGGGGGAGTTCGCATAGAAACAGACTTATCCTCACTCCACTCCACGATTTAATTTTGATTTTAGAAATAAAATTCTGAAAAATTCAACAAAGAATAGATATTTTTTCAAGATAATTCGTACTCAAATTATTGGTTCTACTATTTGCTTCCAGTTTAAAGCTTAAGTCCGCTTCAGAAACGCTCAATAAAATCCTCATCATCGTCTTTAAAAGAATTTTTGGTCAACACAAGAAAAAAAAATTGTATACATTGTTAACACTTGCTTAAAGTATTCTAAGAATATTTATTGCCTTCAATTTGTGTTATGTAATTTCGTATGCGACATCACTTGCAGCAAATCTAGATGTGTGTGCTTTTGTCTTAACAATTTCCTGCTAAATCCTATCAATGACAGGCGAGAGCTTTGGAATGGGGTATCGTCTCTGCTTCAGTGGAGTAGTAATACGGCTGGACGCCTTGCACGGTCTTCCAAGTACATGCAAAGTTATGCAAAATGTGGACAAAAGACGTTGCAATGCCCAACCAGAAGGCTAGCTTAGGAATTATGTCTTATTATTTTGCCTGCAGTAAATAGCAACAGCAACAACAACAATAAGGACAAAACAACAATGGCAAATCACAGTCGCCTGGCAGAACACCAAAGTTACCATCTCTGTCTCCCTCTAAGGATACTGTCTTTAATGTCTTTATATAGTATAAGCCAAATACTGGGCTAGCTGCTTGCCAACTGCCGCTGCTGCTGCTGCTTAAAATCCTTTTGGCCAAGAAGAGTCGATAAAAACTGCAACGACGCCGCTCCCATAAAATGCAACATAATTTTCTTATGAGTCACACAGACAAAAAGAAACGATTGCAAAAGGTGAGTAAGGGGTGGTGGATGGAGGGATGGGGGGTTGATGCTGCTGCTGCTGTTACAATGAATGTTATCTGTTTAAGCTGCCAAGGCAAAAGGCAGTTGGTGTGTGTGTGTGTGTGTGTGTGTGTGTGGTGGCTGTTGCCGAGACAGCAAAAGTCAACGAAACGGAAGAAGATTGCAATTTAAAGGCTGCAAAAATCGTTGGGGCGCAGTCTGATACCAACGGCCAGGGGGATGGTGCGGCAAACTGGTTTCTTACAACAACAAAAAAAATATTGATGGCCCTGTTGTAAGCTCCTGGGGGGGCTAAAGAAAGCCAAGAAGCTGCAAGTGGCAAACAAAGATTGGAGGAAATGAGAGAAATGTTCAATGCAGTCGAAGAAGGCAAAAACGTGACAGCACTTAGGCAAAGCTCACCGATTAACCCATCTTTAATGGAAATTTTTTGGATTTTAAATGTGCAAAAAAAATAAAAAAATATTCAAAAATTGTTCATAAAATTGAAATCACAAAAACCCGAACCAAAAACCGAAACGGTGCTCTTAAGAAAATGGTGGAAGGAACTGCAAACCGTACATCAAATCGAAGCTCAAACCGAACAACAATCAGAATCAGAAACCAAACCTTAAACCGGTATTTGTTTCCAAATGCTAAACCAAACCAAAACCGCAAATAAAAACCGTATAAACTTGCATTTTTTCGGGTTTTACATACTATTTACACACGGTTTTCTATTTGCACACGGTGTTCTATTTACACGCGGTTTTCTATTTACACACGGTTTACTATTTACACACGGTTTACTATTTAAACACGGTTTACTATTTACACACGGTGTTCTATTTACACACGGTTTACTATTTACACACGGTTTTCTATTTACACACGGTTTTCTATTTACACACGGTTTACTATTTACACACGGTGTTCTATTTACACACGGTTTTCTATTTACACACGGTGTTCTATTTACACACGGTTTTCTATTTACACTCGGCTTACTATTTACTCACGGTTTTACGGTTTACACAGGGTTTTCTATTTACACACGGTGTTCTATTTACACACGGTTTACTATTTACACACGGTTTTCTATTTACACACGGTTTACTATTTACACACGGTGTTCTATTTACACACGGTTTTCTATTTACACACGGTGTTCTATTTACACACGGTTTTCTATTTACACTCGGCTTACTATTTACCATTTCTCTTTACAAGCTTGTCTTTTCACGGTTTGTCACGATTATAAAGTCAACGTGCTCTCATCGTTTTTAAAAGTCTTGGTATCTTGTTGTTATTTGTTGCAAGAAATAACATCTTTCTTAATGAAAATTACCTTAAAATTTAGTTATTACAAAATTATCCCAAACAGAACCTCTTAGAAACGTTTTGGTTCAGTCTAATTGGGTCTCTTCAACCGGATCACGAACCGAACCTTATTAATATATTACCATCCTGAACCTAACCCAGAATAGAACCTTTTTTGTTTGGACTAAGTTTATGTTCAAAGAAATTATCTTAAAAGATGTTGTTTTAGAAAATGGGAAGTTTACTAATGACTAGACCTAGAGGTTCTTGAAACAGTACTGTAAAGGCAACCGTTCATAAGACATAAAATGAAATGAAATGTTGATAAAATAGGAAAATATGTACAAAAAGAAAAAGAAAGATCAATTTTATGTTGATATGCTCCTTTTTAAAATAAACTTTTTAAAAATATCAATTTTTTCATATCAATTGGCAAGAAAAAAATATCATTCTGATCCAAAATAATATCATTTTCTTAAATTTTTTAACTCATCTGAGTATAGACCTTAAAGCTTAAAATTTTATATTTTGTGTTGAACAAATTTCGTTATATAAAAATTTCCAATTGCTTGCTCAAGTGCCTGTTGGTGCTTCACTTTGGAATCAATCAAATGTTAAGCAAAATGTCGTCATTTCAATATATTTTAATTAGCTCTTTGCCACGTGTCAAGTGGACAGGCGCTTGAGTTTTGCAGCGTTAATGAAAAAATCGTTAATCCAATGCTGCTGCTGCTGCTGCTTCTGTTGCAGTGTGGACACTTTACGGACTCTACAGTTCTTCTACTTGGTCTTCTCTTTGTGCGTGTGTGTGTGCTATTTTTTTTCCTTCCAACCATTCCCCTCGGTGCAGCAAATAAAAGTTGTTTTTTTTTCTTCTCTTTTGCCTCTTGGCCACTCTGAGGTTTATTTTGTTTGGCTACTTTCTGCTGTCTTCGTTGAAGCGCAACAAAAAGATATTGCTTCTATGCGCGTAGTGAAGATTGCCTTTGGGTGTTTAGTGTATTTGTTTGACAATTTATGACCTTTTTGGTAGGGGGCAATTTTCATTTCAAACCACCTGAACAACTGCACCAGAAAACTTTTTTGGCCAAGTTACGCGGAATATGATAAGTGGCCAGCCCAACCCAAGGGGCACTCCCTTTCTTGCACATACTGAGAAAAACTTTTGAAATTGAATTTCTTTTTGGTGGTGTTGATAAAGTGATACACACGCACACACAGTTTGCTGCTTGTTTGAGTACCAAAGTTTGCTGCTGGCTGCACTTGGCCCGCTTTTGATACTGGGCCCAGCTAATTTATTAATGTTTCAGCTCAACAAGTGTTTGTTTTTCTTAGGGGGGGGAGGAGTGATGGAAATTGCATTTCTTTTGCTGCTTGTAAACAAGAACCAGAACAAAAGAAAGCTTAAAAAAAACATGTCAGTTCTTTTTTTTTTTCGGGGCCAGGGCAACTTTCGAAAGTTGCAACTTATCTGTTGTTGGTTTTGGTTGCAGGCAACTTGTTTTTTTTTTCGACAAAGTTTCTTAAGCCATGTTAACCGCACACATTCGCACTATCAACAGCAGTCCGCTGAGATAGAGGGGAGGGGCAGGAGGAGGTGGAGGAGGAGGAAGTTCGGTACATGTGTGTGTATCTTACCAGAGCTACCAAGTTGCAACTTCAACCGGTTTTTCCACTTTTTGCCAAAGCAATTTTGGGCCGGTTGGCGGTGGCGGTGGCAATGGCTGCTGCTGCTGCTGATGCTGCTGCATAAATGCTGCAAAAGTTTTCCAAGAGTTTCGAGTTGAGTTCGAGAGTTGAGACTCGACTTGGAATCTGTTTTTTTCCTTCCTTTTCTTTTTTTTGTGCCCTCTCACGCATTGCAGCACATCATTGCATTGTCATGCAAAAAGTGGTAATGAAATAACGGTACAAACCAGCAACGGTAGCTGCCAAGTCCCCCCCTCCCCCTCCTCCGCTATCACAAGTCAAGAAAAAGGGCACATGGGTAATCTGCTTGATTTCACTTCTAAAGCCAAAGGGGTGAATGAATTTATGTGAACATCAGCTAAGTTTTCCGACTGTGGCTTTAGTTGACCTTTATATTAAATTTCGTGACTACTTCGTGCATGCTCGTGAGTGAGTTTTAACTGATATTCAAATATAATGTAGCAAATTTGTAGCCACTTGGGAGGTTGCCTTGCGAGCGGTTTAACTAATTTTTGTTAGGTGATGGGGGCCAAATTAACCGCCGGTTGACCAGCGCACTCGATACATGTCTTTAGCACCAACGACTAGGGTACTAGTTCCGGAGTTGGGTACAGGTTCGCTACAATATAATTCAAATTGTTTTCATTCAGATTCAAATTATGTCGAAATGTTGGAGACAAAAATAAAGGAAAGCTAACTTCGGCTCGACCAGCTTGTACTATTTATATAAATTAAGGTTTTGAATAATTTACGTCAGAGATGGGCATGCACACATATCGTCACACTTTTCACACGCATACAAGCACAATTTGCGTGCGCCGCATTCGTGTTCTATAAATAGCTTTCGATGCTTATAGCGTACGTGTGATTTTGTGCAGTCGGCCGCGGCAGAGTCCTATGCACACGCAGGCAGCGCGCTGCCTCGTGTGCATACGAACGTCGCGACGCGCCCATCTCTGATTTACGTCGATCATTCTTAACTTAGTTATTTTCCAAACTCAGCAATAGATGGCGCCACTAATTTGACCACTTGCTTGCCTTCTTGTTATATGACAGCTATACGATATATTCATCAGATTTTGACGAAATTCCACAAAATTGTGTGGTTACCGATAATATTCATAGCTGGAAAGTATAAAGACGCTACCATTGAAAAAAAAAAAGTTTTTCTCACTAAAACTACTTTTTCGTCTGATCGTTCCTATGGATCAAACTTGACAGAACTGTGTGGTATACTATATAGTTGACCGATTTTTATCAAACTTGGTGGAATTATGTAAAAGCATAGAAAACTTATAATTACAAGGTTTGGGGACGTTTGAGTTGAAGACAAAAAAGTTTTTCTTACTAAAACTAGTTTATCGACCGATAGTTCCTATGGCAGCTAAATGCTATAGTCATCCGATTCGGCCGTTTTCGACACATATACAGCGTAAAAACCAAAAAACTTCGTGCAAGTTTGGTTACGATAGCTTTAATACTGACGGAGGAGATATCATAGAAACAGACGGACAAACGTACTTGGCTATATCATCTCAGCTTGTCATGCTGATCAAGAATACATATACTTTATGTGGTCGGAAATGCTTCTTTCAATGCGTTACAAACATCTGGACAATTTGAAACTTTCTAACAATTTGGTTTCAAAGACAAACTTGTAAAATATAGAGGGAATCAGAGCTTGCTATCCTTGTCTTGTAACTAAAGCTGGAACAGTTAGTAGAAATTTCTAGAAAACCTTGATTAAGGTCTAAGAATGCCAAGCGGTCTATCAAATCGACAGATTTCGAGTTAACTGATATCTTTTCAATGTGACGCCATATAAACTGAGGAAAATGCTGTCCATTTGCATTCTCAACACTTAAAAACAGGGCTTAATCCCGAAACGAATTTCGGTTCCGGTACCGATTCCGGTACGTCCCGAAATGAATGTTTCGGTTAAAGGTTCTATTTCGGTTTTCAATTAATTTCGGTTTCGATACGGTACCCAGATTTTTATTTCGGTATACCGGTACGTACCGGTACGTCCACGCCTTATGTAACTAATATAGCATTCTTGTGATTGGCTCGCGGTAACATAACTGCATTCAATGAGGTTGAGTCCATACAACTTCTTAGCGAATTCATTATAAATTTACGACTTTTGAAATCTCACACAATTCTGGGAACTTTGTGTAGGATTCTGACCACCAGTTAAGAATGTTTTCATGGTTTTAAACACGCTTGAGTGCGAGAAAAGTCTTAATGGAATCCAGTAACTGTTTTGCTGGAGATTCAGTGTATCCAAATGGAATAAAAATCACCCAAAACAAGATTTTCAGCTGAAGTTTAGTTGTGGCCACCTCCGCTGGTTCTAATATGCGTACAATTTCGCGAACTGAGTTCCACACTTTCCGGTGCAGAAGAAAGTGCAAATGTTAAAGATGTCTTCCGCCAGCAAATATATTAGCATTTTGTACGTAGAGCTCCAACTCGTGACCAAATCTACGATGCGCTCCGCAAAGGTAAAAAAAACCGAAACTGTACCGGTACCAACGTTTCGGTTTCGTTTCGGTGCTATCGGTTCCATTAATAACGGTAAACGGTTTTCGGTTCTCAAGAAAAAAATTGTATCGGTTACGGTTCCGGTTCCGGTACTTGATTTGAAACGGTTTATTTTGGTTAACGGTTCTGGTACCGGTTCCGGTATTAAGCCCTGCTTAAAAATGAAATGGTGCTACTCACTTTTGTGATTATACAAAACATGTGTACAATTTTAAAATTTTGTAGTTACCACTTGATTACCCACGTATTACAAACAAAATGTATGACTCCGTGCCATCTTCAAACCAGAAGCGCTCGCTATTTCAACCAATTCGAATGAAGAAAGCTTACCTGTAAGTAAAGAAGAGCAATAATTATAAATTAATAATATTGTTAAGAAAGAGAAAATAGTAATATAATTGATGATAAAATATGGAAATTAAATATGACGATTCGTTCTTATATTCTATTCTATTGGCAGAGATTTGGACGCTTAACTTCATCAGACTTTTTTTTTCTATTCCATTTTCGAAAAAGTTTGCGATTTTGTCAGTAACAAAAGTCACATAATCTATGCGAATATGGAGTTTCTCCTATTTCTCTATTTCAGCGGTGGGCACAAAATTTCAGCAACAAAACAACAACCCTTATTCCTTACCTATTCCTATTCCTATTCCTATTCCTATTCCTATTCCTATTCCTATTCCTATTCCTATTCCTATTCCTATTCCTATTCCTATTCCTATTCCTATTCCTATTCCTATTCGAAGATTTTGTACACTTCTCTTGTCCGTCCGATTCTCGAGTACGGATCATGTGTGTGGTCTCCGCAATATTCGACCCATCAAGATAGAATTGAATCTGTGCAAAACCAGTTTTTATTGTTTGCTCTTCGTGGTTTGGGCTGGAATCCTGAGATCCGTTTACCATCGTACTCTAGTAGACTTCTTTTGATTTACCTTCCCTCCCTTATTAACCGTAGAGTTATGCTTGGAGTAATCTTTGTACATAGACTAAATAATGGTGAAATCGACTCAACTGAGTTGGTTGGCCGAATTAACCTCAACGTTCCTATTAGACCGACACGTAATTTTATCCCCCTATCACTAAATCGTTGTAATACTAACTATGCCTTGCATGAACCGTTTCGTGTCCTCTGTGCTGATTACAATAAACTCCACCGAATAATTAACTCTGAAGCTTCTCTTTCTGCTATAAAAATTTCTATTTTAACTTATTTAGCCCGTAGTTAACATTACTTTATGTTCTTCCTTCGCGATTTCGTGTCACACGTTAGTGGCTGCGCCTCTCGGTCGGTTGGGCGGGAGGTGGGCTGCTATTTTGCTTGGGGTTCGCGCGAAACAAGCTTAGGCTTGGTGTCGCATGGGCCACTTGAACGTACTGCGCATTGTACGTCAACGTCCATATTCCAATTCAAAGTGAGGCAATTGTGCGAATCGGTGCCTCAAAACGACTTCATTTCTAATGCCAGATCCCGAAATTTCGGAGCAATGGGAGCAAGGGCGTGCACATCGCTTGTATGGACTGAATAGATGGGTATGGCCATTAATATTATTTTTCAGTTTTTTGTTGAATTTATAAAACTCGGCCACAAGCAGAGCAGGTTGTCCGTTAAGCAATTTCGATTATCAACAGCCTTTTACTCTGATCTTTCGGTAATGCACACTCTCGGAAAGTGTGTTCCTATTTCGCAAAACCGCTAATGAATATGTTGACTGGCTTCAAATCTGTTTTTTGACAACTTAAGACTATCGATAGCCAAAAAACTGTTGGCTTTTTTGATTAAGCTTTCGTATATTTAGGGCCCTTTTCTCATGTTGCTGTTTTTGCAAATCGAGGTGGATTAACTTCATTTGCTTTGCTCATGCTCAAGTCTAACCATCTAGGTGGATTTCGTTGCCATCAACTTCATCCTCATTAATTTCAAAACCATGTACATGCTAAAGCAAATTATGTATTTTTTATGTTTGCGCTCATATGGTCACACTGAAAAATATTTGAAAACTAAAACCAACTGCTGCTAAAAACAGTTAAGTCTAAATTCTTAATAAGTAGATCAAAAATTGCAAATATTGGATGTGTGTTTTGTATACAAGACACCTGCAGACATTGCTGAAGAGACAGATGCGCATACTTATTCCTCTAGTTCATTGCTTAAGCAAAGTTCACACAGGCAAATAGTTTGGCAAAAATTTGATTAAAATAGTCATGATTGAGGATTTTACAGGATTTAAAACTAAAACTATGGTTTCTACGTAAATAATTTGATCAAATATGGCCGGAAAGTTCCACAATTTGGCCTATATAGCTAAATTTTCATCGAAATTTGTCCTGTGTGGACTTAGCTTTAGACCTATTGCTTAATCTTCCATCATAGTAACAAGTTTTTCCGAGAGAAGATGCATAAATTGCACAAAAACCACCTAGTTGCAAAATCTAGGTGGATTTCGATTTCAGCAAAAACAGGAACATGTGAAAGCGGCCCTTAGTCTGTTTCCGTCTTTAAGGACATTTTGCATTTCTAGTCGCCTTACGCACACTATCAAATCATACATCATTTATAGCTTTAACATCTCTACAAATTATTTAAACTAAATTCTTCTTTGTTATTTCAGCATTTTCATTTCCGTTGAATCTTTATTTAAAGACATTTTTCTAACCTCAGTGATAAAAATTTTCCATTGCAAACATTTTCAGACATTTAATATGCCCATGTGTAAAATTTCTATGAACTGGCACATCTGTTAAGACATGTGTGTGCGTGTGTGTGTGTGTAAGTCATTAAGTATACTAAACAAATAAAATTATCAACATTTTTGTATTTATGTTTCGCATTTTTAAGGCTGCGCATAATTTGTGTAAAGATTCTTCTTTTTTTTTTCAATTAAAATTTGCATTACATTTCGCATGTTTTTCTTACATTGTGAAAAACGCAAAATCAACTGAAAAATGTTTATTTTTTTTCTTTCATTTTTGCATATATGTTACAGCCTGCCTCTTCCTGTTGAGTTTTTTCGTTTCCCTTCTTTATGCTTTGGCGGTCACAAAAGGAGCCGCATCATTCTAAGCACACAGGAAACCGGAAAAAGGAAAAATCACTGGCAATTTGCATAAGATACAATTGAGTGAGTGTCTCTTTTTCTTTTTTCCTTTTTTTTTTTCTTTCTCATTCTTTGGCTGTTGCTCGTGTAATGAATTATCATATTTCATGTGGGTAAGGCCCAGCCGCAAAGTATGCTATGGAAGGTATAAATAAAAATAAAATATGAAAAATACAAAGAGATTGAGTCGTTCCACTCTTTTGTTGATTTGGGTCGAGACAAGGACTTAGCAGCTTTGGATGGTTCAACAGCTGTTCCTTGCTTTTAAGAAATGACACTAGAAATATGTCCGCACTCTCTTCTCTTCTGTTTCACTCTTTGCTTTTACAAACTATGTTGTCCATTCATTTGTTTTGTGGTTTTTTCAGCCAGAGAGCTTAGTGTAAAGTTTTTTTGACGTGTTTGTGGCGCGAATTTAATTTTTGCTAGCTGTCTCCTCCGCTCTCCGTTTTGCCCGCATGTTTTGTTAACATTTTCATAAATTTTCGCGGCTCTCGAGTTGAGTCTGGCACTTGGCAGTTGGCAGTTGGTCTGATGGCCACAAAGCAAACCCAACGCTCTCTCATGTGTGTGTGTGTGTGTGTGTGTGTGTGTATTGGGGGGCCCCCCTTGCAACTAGCTTGAAATTATACGCTTGTTACTCATGCAACTTTGTTCGTTTTGCCGTTCACCTGGCAAACAATTGCATTTTCCATGGCACAGAGTCAGTCCATGGAGACAAAGAATGGAATGGAGAGCTGGAAGCATAGGAAATGGTGGTGGTATGGCGGGTATAACCAGCCTCTTGATTTCCATATTACATAACAAAATTGCAGCTGCCTGAAGGAGTGGGCACATGTCATCAAGAATGGGTGTGGCCCGATAGGAGAACAAGCAGCTGAATCAATCAAGGAATAGAAAATTAAGAAATCTTTTATTAAAATGACATAGCTATACGGACAACAGGAGCAATTGATAGCTGCATAACTGTTTATGTAAAGCAAAGACACATAGCCCGGTTTATTACATCTCTTTCTTGAGGTTTTTGCTTGAAAAATGATTTTCAAAACTGAAAAGTTTTCGATTTTACTATGTGAGCAGAAAAGTTGCCACTGGCAAGTGAGCAAATATTCACATGCATTTCCAGTATAAAGACAGAGAGCTTTCAAACTTTATTTGATCAGATCAAACATTTTTCATATTTTACTATAAATTAGGGGTCGGCCAATGTGAGCAGTGAAGTTGCCACTAGTGACTGATAAAGTGTGCGTTCTTATATGCAAAAAAAAAGCAGAAAACTTTCAAAAGTTTCTCTGATTTTCTTGGTTTTTTTTGAACAGATCAAACAGTTTTAAGATTTTACTATAAAACAGGGAGGGTTCGGCAATGTGAGCAGCCAAGTTGCCACTGCTGACTGAGAAAATATGCCTTCTTATAAGCACAAAAAGCAGCAGAAAACTTTCAAAAGATACTCAGTGATGCCTAGTTTTTTTTGATTGAATTAAGAAAAGTTCAAATTTCACTCAATTTTAGGGGTCGGCAATGTGTGCAGAGAAGTTGCAGGAAAATATCATAAAACTTTCAAAAGCTTCTCTCTTTTGCTGGGATTTATTTTCAATATCAGATCAGAATATGGGGAGAGGGGAGCAGAAAAGTTGCTGCTGGTGACTAAGAAACTAAGCGTTTTTATATGCAGAAAAGTCCAATCAACCAATATAGCTACACCTTTCCTTAGCTCACAATAAACGAGCTGGATTAAGAAATATCGAACGTCAGAAGTCATACCAACAGAATTCTTAAAGCACGCCAGCCACCCATTCATAGAGTCCTTAACACAAGAATACAATAAACCAAATGATAAAGGGCAGGTGCTAGACTCCTTCCGACCCCAAGAGACCGAGTAACTACAGAGGTATTTCATTCCAAAAGAAGGCGCTAAAAATATTTGAGGTTGTTCAAAAGAGACTAACAAAGTGGGTAGACACAAACAATATACTCAACGAATGTCAAGCCGGATTCCGAGAAGGGTACTCTACCCCTCTCAGCATTTGGAAGATCATTTTAACAACAATCACCTTGTGAGTCTTTTTCGAGCCCATTTGATGATTAAAAAGAGATCAATTTCAAGTGCGATTTGAGGAAGACTCGAAAATGACTCATGCATGTGCTCAAAATGTGATTCATTAAAAAACGACTCGAAAAAGACTCGCAAATGACTTGAAAATGAGTCGAAACTAATCAGAAAAACGGGGTATAAACGACTCTTCAGGAAGAGTCGCGGCTAGGGTACCATTTTCTCCAGACAAAATTATTAATTTATGATCAGAAAACGAGCGCATTTATGACTATTTTCATAAGACTGAGGACTCGAAAAAGGCTCGAATGTGATCAAAAATTTTATTAAATGCTGGCTGGGACGGTGGATAGTATCTTTGTACTGTCCAACGTTGCCAATAGGTATCTTGAACGGAAAAAAAGCTCTTTCTATTTTTTGTGGACTTTCGAGCTGCTTTTGATACTATTAACAGAGGATCCTTGATGTACAAATTGAGTAACTTTGGTATATCAACTGAGATGGTAGCTGTTTTGAAAAGCATGTATGAGAAAAACAGAACAACAGTATGGAATGAAAGTGAGCACTCTGAATGATTAAGCAGGGATGTCTAATAAATCCATTATCAGTCTCCTTATACATAAATGATCTGCACACATATTTATCAGGCGGAATACAAATAGGCAGTATGGAATGCAAGGCGCTTATGTATGCAGACGATATGGTGATTATGGCGGAAAGCGCTGATGAAATGCAACAAATGATTGAACAGACGGAAAGTCGAAAATAATGGTTGTGCGGAAATGAAAGATGAATACTCGATGACTACGCACTGGAGGTTGTTAAAGAATTCACAAACTTGGGAGTAACATTAACACAAAATATGAGCTTTAAAACACATACTGAAGGATGCTACAATGGCGGTGAACAGTACATGGAAAAGCTTCATGGGTAAAGAAAGACATTGCAAATTCGTGCAAATATCAGCTTTTCCAGACTGCTGCAAGAGCGATAGTGTTGGATGCGGCGAAAGTATGGGGACATCAAAGTTATGATGAAGTGGAAAAATTGATGAGAAATTTCCTTAAAAAGCTATTTTGAATGCCAGTGAATACCCCAAGCTATGCACAATATCTAGAAACAGGCCTATCGGCGATGTAACTCAACACGCTGACAACTCACTTTAGATACATCAACAAAATCATGGAACTGCCGCCACATCGATTGCACAAAATAGTGGCGCTAGAAAAGCTGAGGGAGAAAACGAAGTGCTGCAAAAATTGGCAGCAACTCTTTATTGCAGCCAAAGTAAAGTGCGACACTCTAAATACTGAAGATGGAATGCAGCGCAGGAGTCTGTACTTGTTGCAATAGACAAGAATCATAGATTTCAGAATGAAGCTCAAGCTAGAAGAAGCGAATCGAGAATGTGGTACCTTGGCATTAACAATTATTTTAGTAAGCAATACAGCACGGAAACTATTGGAACTATTTTCAAATCCAGAATTGCTTCCACTTGGATACAGACCCCACTACAGCGAAGTATTTGTACTTTATGTAATACGCGATCGAGAGAACACATAATTTACACTTTCAAAAACTTTCAAAAGCTTCTCTGTTCTGCTTGGATTTTTTTGATCGAATCAGAAAATATTTAGATTTCACTATATATTAGGTGTCGGCAATGTGTGCAGAGAAGTTGCCACTGAACACTGAGAAAATATATATTGCAGAAAGTTTCACAGATTTTTCAGGATTTTTTGTTCAGATCATATAGTTTTCAGATTTTACTATAAATCAGGGTTCGGCAACGTTAGCAGCGAAGTTGCCATTGCTGACAGAAAGAATATTCCTTTTTATATGGAAACACTTTCAGAAGCTTCTCTTTTATGCATATATATTTGTGATCAGACTAAAATATGTTGAGATTTTACTTTAATTCAGTATTTGGCAATGTGAGCAAAGAAGTTGCCTCTGGTGACTGAAAAAATATGTGTTGTTTTATGCAGAAAAAGGCAAAAAACTTTCAAAAGCTTCTCTCTTTTGCTTTGATTTGGTTGATCTGATCAGAATATGTTCAGATTTCACTATATATTAGGGGTCGGCAATGTGTGCAGAGAAGTTGCCATGGGCAACTGAGAAAATATTCGTAAGCATATGCAGCTCTCTGCTTTTTTGTTTTTCTTAGACAAGAAAATTATCATATTTTACTATTCTACAGGGGTCGGCAATGTGAGCAGAGAAATTGTCACTGGCAAATGAGAAATCATTTGTAAGTATCTGCAGCAAACGGGCAGAGAATTTTCTTTGTTTTCCTTGGACTTATTATTTTTTTCTTATTTTACCATAAATCAGGGGTCGGCAATGTAAGCAGAGAAGTAGCCACTGGTGAATGAAAATATATGAGTTCTTTTATGCAAAAAAAAAGGCAGGAAAACTTTCAAAATATAATACAGTGGCCGGCAAGGTAAGCAAAGAAATTGCCACTGGCAGATGGGAAAGCGTTCGTAAGTATCTGCAGAATCAAGAACAAAAATCCTGACCTTTGTACAGAAAGCATCTCCTGTTAGGAGAGTTGTAAACTCAGTAGGGAGGCTCAACAATAAATAATAATAATCTGCAGAAAACGGGCAGAGAAGTCTTCTGTTTTCCTTGGACTATATAATTTTCAGATTTTTATCTGAAATCAGTGGGCGGCAATGTGAGCAGAGAAGTTGCCACTGGCGATGGACATAATATGTGTTTGTATATGTAGAAAAGGGCAGAGAACTTTTATAAGCCAATCTGCTTTACTTGGATTTTTTGGATGGGATCAAAAATTTTTCAGATTTTACTATAAATCAGGGTTCGGCAATGTGAGCAGAGAAGTAGCCACTGGCAACTGAGAAAATATTTGTTAGCGTAAGCTACTAAAAGACAGGGAGCTTTCAAAAGCTAGTTTTTTGCTTGCTTTGATCAGATCACAAAATTTGTAAGTAACTTTCTATTCAGGGGTCGGCAATATGAGCAGAGAAATTGTCCCTGCAGAAAAAGGGTATTGAACTTTCATAATCTTTTCTGTTTTGCTTGGGTTTTTTAATCGGATCAGAAAGTTTTCCCATTTTACTATAAATCAGGGGTCGGCAATGTGCGCAGAGAACAATTGCTTTGTACGTAGACATATACAAAAAGTAGAACAGAGAGCTTGGTTGTTTTCTTTGCCCTTGCCAAAGCGTACTTAGCAAGCAGAGTATAGAAGGAATATAGAGCTGGCCCACCCCTGTCATAAATCAATTTTCACCTAAAAAAAAGTTACTAAGGAATAACGGGATAAAAAACCAAATCTAGTGCCTTCTTAAATGATTTGTTAGCTTTACACTGCTTTAACTTGGTTCAGGCACTCAAATTCCTATCTCTCTATTTTCAAACATTTAACAACTCCTTTGACAACCATTTGTAAAGTTTTTTTTTTCGGTAGAATGCCATGCCCATTGACTTTCTCTGGGGGGGTCAACATGCAGCGTTAGCTGGCTGCTTATCGCTAATGGTTCAATAAACTTAGTTTATGGCGTGACATCTTTCACGCAAATGTATTTTTGGGTCTATCTCAGTTACCTTTATCCCTACGGCTGACCGCTTGCCCAGCACCAAGGCTGCTATTAATATTATCTATATAGCCTCTTTGCGCGCTTTTAGAAAAGTGCTTCAATAAATTAAAACAAAATACAAGTTGGAAACGAGCACGAAAATTAGAACTCGACACCAAAAAAAAAAAAATAGAAAAAAAGGAAGAGGAGAGGAAAAACAACACCCAATACCTCCCGCTGTTCGGTGACACTCAATAAAGCAGACATAGACACATAGAATGAGGGAGATGGTGGAAGAGAGTGAGTGAGAGAAAAGTGGAGCAACTGCATGACAACATTTTTGTTGTTGTCGCTTTTGGCAGCTTTTGCGACAATAAATTTTCCAACTGTGTTTTTTCCACTGGTTGTTGTTGTTGCTGCTGCTGTAGTTGTGCGTCAAGTGACCCACATAATGTTTTTTTTGGGCGTGGGGCAGGGATTTGACAAGGGTTAAAGAACAACAACCGCAAAAGCAACAACATTACAAAATAAAAAGTTGCATTTGACCCAAAACTAAACCAAGTTGGTCCAGTACTGAAGTCAGGCTTTACCATTTTATTTCTTTTTTGAGTGGACAATGAAAAGTTTTTTTTTTTTTAGGTAGGAAGGACTTTAGTTCAGCTAAATGCAAGAGTGATTTTGCAAGCATTTAAACTTAGGTCACGGTTAATTTAAAGGGAAGGGGTGAATAATTTTTGATTTTATCGTCACGCGTAACTTTAGTGTTAAGTTTTCTAAGCAAACTGTACATTTTTGTCTTAGTTTTCAACGTTTTGTGTGCGTTGTAACATATTAGACGTCACGCGTAAGTCAAGTAAAAACTGTTCACTGTATTTAAACACTGTAACAAAATCTAATTATTTCTTCAAAATTTAGAAAAAAATTAAGTTTTGAATAGCAAATGTCCTGCTGAGTGGAAAATATAAGAGCGTCACGCGTAACTTTAGATAATCGTATTCAGTACTTACATTAATGAAAGTGTAACAAGCATTTATAATAGTGAAATAAATATTTTTCGCAGAAAAAAATGTGACGCATCACTCGTGGTAAGCGTATTAAGTTAGGCGTCACGCGTAAGTCAAGGTGAAATGGTTCAAAGTCACTAAACAGCGCATAAAAACTTTAACAATACAGGAAATAAACCAATTTTTAACTAAAACTGTCTATTTGAGTGGAAAATGTAAGAGCGTCACGCGTAACTTTAGTTCAAAAAAATACAATACAATCATTTTAGAAGGTTTAACAATCATTTGCAGTTGCAAAATCAACATTTTCCAAGTCACAAACACAAATTTTGAACAGAAAATGTCAAACTGAGTGGAAAATATATGAGCGTCACGCGTAACTTTAGTTGAAAAAAATTCAATACAATCATTTGAGAAGGTTCAACAATCATTTGCAGCTGCAAAATAAACATTTTCCAAGTCACAAACACAAATTTTAAACAGAAAATGTCAAACAGAGTGGAAAATATAAGAGCGTCACGCGTAACTTTAGTTGAACAAATTCAGTCAATCTTTTGAGAAGGTACAACAATTAGTTTCAGTTGTGAAATAAATATTTTCCAAAGAAAAAGTGCCTTGACAACAAAATAAACATAAAGCGTCACGTGTAGCTTAAGTTTTTTTTACACTTGGCATCAGACTTACTAAGAAATAACCAACATGGAGGTTACAAAGTTGGCGTCACGCGTAATTTAAAGTTTTCAGACGCACACCAAATGGTAATGTGCCTAGCTGAGGGGTAAGATACTAGAGTCACGCGCGAACAAATTCAGTTGAATCATTGAAAAAGCTCAAAAAAAGCATTAACAGTTGTGAAATACATATTTTCCAAAAGAAAAATGCCTTGACAACAAGTTAAAAATATATCGTCACGCGTAACTTAGGTTTTTTTTTACACTTGGCATCAGATTACTAATAAATAACCAACATGGAGGTTACAAATTTGGCGTCACGCGTAACTTAAAGTTTTCAGACGTAAACCAAATGGTAAAATGACGCGCCGGCCAAACAAGAATCTTTAAATGTAGCAAAAAAGGTCACCATCCCCAACTAATAAGAAGCGCTGAGCGGTAAACTAATAGCATCACGCTGAACTTTTAGGTAACCAAATTAAGTTCAATCATTTGAGAAGGTACAACAGGCATTTACAGCTATGAAATAAGTATTTTCTGAAGGGAAATTGCCTTGATGATAAGAAAACAATATAGCGTCACGCGTAACTTAAGTTGTTTGGACTTGGAAGTGGAAAATGCTCTACTGAATGTGGAGAAACTAACTCAAAAATAGGTCAAAAATTTGACGTCACGCGTTACTTAATCCATTTGGACTTGGTTTAATTTAATGACAATGGAAAAAAACTTAACTGAAAGTGAAAAACTTAGAAGAAACTTAGAAATAGGCTGCCCCGAGGTCACAAATTTGGCCTCAAGCGTAACTTAAGTTTTTTGGAGATGGGTTAATTTAGAGATAATGGAATAAGTTTTTCTGAAAGAGAAAAAACTAAGAAATAAACCTTAAAATAGGCAGCCTTGAGGTCACAAATTTGGCGTCACGTGTAACTTAAGTTTTTTGGACTTGGGTATATTTAAGGTCAATGGAAAAAATCTACTGAAAGTGGAAGAAATATGAAACTAACTAAGATAAAGTAAGCCTAGAGGTAACAAATTTGGCGTCACGCGTAACTTTAGTTTTTTGGACTTGGGTTAATTTAGAGACAATGAAATAAGTTTAGCTGAAAGTGAAAAACTAAGAAAAAAAAATTTAGAAATAGGCAGCCTCGAGTTCACAAATTTGGCGTCACGCGTAACTTAAGTTTTTTGGACTTGGGTAAATTTAAGTTCAATGGAAAAAGCTCTACTAAAAGTGAAGAAACTAACTCAAAAAGAGTTAAAAAATGTAGCGTCACGCGTTACTTAATGTAATTGGACTTGGGTTAATTTAATGACAATGGAAAAAACTCTACTAAAAGTGAAAAAACTAAGAAATAAACTTCGAAATTGGCAGCCCCGAGGTCACAAATTTGGCGTCACGTGTAACTTAAGTTTTTTGGACTTGGGTAAATTTAAGGTTAATGGAAAAAATCTACTGAAAGTGGAGAAACTAACTCAAAAATAGGTTAAAAATTTGGCGTCACGCGTAACTTAATCCGTTTGGGCTTGGGTTAATTTAATGACAATGGAAAAAACTCTACTGAAAGTGAAAAACTTAGAAAAAAACTTAGAAATAGGCAGCCCCGAGGTCACAAATTTGGCGTCACGCGTAACTTAAGTTTTTTGGACTTGGGTAAATTTAAGGTCAATGGAAAAAGCTCTACCGAAAGTGGAAGAAATATGAAACTAACTAAGATATAGCCAGCCTAGAGGTAACAAACTTGACGTCACGCGTAACTTTAGTTTGTTTGGACTTGGGTTAATTTAATGACGAAGGAAAAAACTCTACTAAAAGTGGAGAAATTATGAAAGTAACTAAGAAATGGCCAGCCTGGAGGTTACAGGTTTGGCGTCACGCGTAACTTAAAGTTAAATGTTAATCAGAGTACAATCATTTCAGGAAATTTAACAAGCATTTACAGTTATAAAATAAACATTTTTATATTTTGAATGCAACAAACAATTCTGAACTATGGCTAACTTCAGGTCAAAGTAAAGTAGGATAAACCAAATGTCACTCTTTAAATGCTTATTATTTGATAAAATAAAAGGTAGCTAAGGGTGTAAACATTAAGCGTCACGTGTAACTTAAGGTGAAAGTATAAAGTTCATTTATAGATTCAGAAGTAAACCAAAAACGATTTTTTTTGAAGGTGGGAAAGCCGAAAAAAGGGAGTCAGGAGAATAAGCATAAAGCGTCACACGTAACTTAAGGCAAAAGTAAGTTCATGTACCTTGTAAAGAAATGAAAAGTAGATTCATGTATTCAAAAGTAAATCAAACTCCAATTAAAATATAACTCAAAAAGTGCGCTACTTTAAATTATTAAATTTAAAGGAAAATTTAGAAACATTGACAAAAACCATAAAAAAAAAACAGTTTTTTATTATTGTAGTCTTGACCGCCAAAAGGTGGGTATATCAATATTTTAGTGTTAAGGTAAATCAAAATAGATGACAAGACCGAAAGTAGAACGCAGTACATAGTAGAAGATAGACTAAGACAGATAAGACTAAGAAAGCCTTGTAAATAGTAAACCGTGTGTAAATAAAAACCCGAAAATCCGAAAAAAACCTTGGTTTACCTTATAAAATTTTATAATTATAGCATCGGATGCTGATTGCACTGTATAAGCTGATACCTCAACCCCCTAAAATTTCATAAAAATCACTTCTGCTTAAAAAGACTAGAAGTTAGAGATAAAAGCATTTAGTTTCCAATTTGGAAAGACTATTTTTTTTCATTTTTTATCCAGTTACAAAGAGATTTAAACATAGCCAAGCTACACACCAAAACAGAGGTGTTGCTGCACCCGGCCTACTAAAAATATTAAGAAACATTAATTTTCCACAATTTTCCTCTCAACTCTTTACACAAAACTAAAGTCTTAATTCACGGGCTTCACCTTGCTTCAGTGCATCCTAAGCTGGCATTTCATACTCTGCCGGCATCAACATCATCATCATCATGTGTTGAGGCTAAGCTCTTGCCCACGCTCTTTGGATTGTCTGTCAGCTGATGTTCGCTTAAGCTTTAGTTGTTGTTCTGTGTTAATGTTGTTGCGGGATTGTACATTTCTTGGTAAGATTTACGCATGAAATGCAACCAAATGCGGCTGGAAAGTCATCATAATTGGCACGCCTGGAGAACTTTTTTTTGCTGCTCCGCAAAATCTCAGCCAGAGTTGATTATTTCTTAAAGCATATTTCATCAGCCCCTTCCACCTCGGGCCGTCATTTTTCTTCCAGTTGCTTTGCGCTAAGTTGGCGCTAAATTAAAAACTTTTGCGTTACATATATTGCACAAGAGGATCAACAACGTCCCAGCTGAGAGGAGTTGTAATGCAACAGGAAGAGTGAGAGCGAGGACGACGACGACGACGACTCTGTTGCATTTTTCACTCAACAAAAAGTTTTGCCCGCTGCTTGTTTTTCCCTCAACTTTTGCTTCTTGCTCTCTTGTAAAACCAATTCCGAGGAAAATGAAAGTAATTTTTCCCATTTTGCATTAAAATATACATATAATAAAAGTCAGCAACCAAAAGAGAGTGAAAAAAACAAACAAAAAAAAATATCAGGGAAAAACTTGACAGCAACAAAATGTTTGCCATTTAAAATTGCAATGCAATAATACTAAAAATCATCATAAAAACGCTGAAAACTATGCAAAAGCAGCAGCCAACTGTGGAAGTGAGTGGGGGGAGAGACGATGAGATTTGTAAAACAAAGCAAGTCAACGTTGCGTATACGCAATATGAAAAAATTTCATGTTTCAAAGTTGTTAGTTTTGAGTTAGTTTGAAGCTAAAATTGAAGTAACTAAAAATGGGAGGGTTTTTTTTTTTGGTTGTTGTTTAAAAAGTAGCAACAGGATGAAAAAAAAACACTGAATTAAAGCATTTCATGGTACAAATTGCTTTACTTGAATTACTTTTTAAAAGAACAAATTTTAGCAAAAATTTAATGATAAATTGTAAATTAAATTTAAACTTAAATTTAAATGAACTGCAAGCTAAACCAGATTTAATTACAAAAGCCAAAGTAAAAATTGAAGTGTTAAAACTGACAAACTGAAATAGGTCAAATTATGTACTTCGTGGCCCACCCTTCGGTGGGCGAAACAGAGGATTTAACTGGTGCTGTTCACGAGAAAACTCAAAAACGTCTAAGTTCACACTCCCATACCTTGGGGGAACGCAGATCAACATGGTCAAGGCGGCCTAGTATCTGGGTGTTATTCTGGGTACGAAACTCTCCTGGAAGAGAAACTTTAAAGAAAGAATGAAGAAGGCATACGACTGCAAAAAGACTTTCGGTAGAAGATAGGGACTGCAGACCTATTCTTACATATGCCTAAAACTCAGCTTGTCCTATAAGGACCCGTTGTCACACCTCTTTTTTCAATTGGACTTAAACTCTCTGCATACATGGTGTTCGGTTAATTCCCTCCCACTTAACGCTGAAAAGTGTAAATGTATGACTTTCCATCGAACACAGCCGTATTTATACGACTTTTCGATTGATGACAATACTCTTGAACGCATTTACGAGGAGGTTGATGATTTAGGCGTCCGCTTTGTCCCCAAGTTAAGCTTTAAGAGACATGTCTCTATCATCTCTAATAAAGCTATGGGTGTTCTTGGGTTTATTAAAAGATGGTCCAAGGAATTTGACGATCCGTATCTCACTAAACATTTATACGTCTCTCTAGTTCGAACAATACTTGAATATGGGTCGTGTGTTTGGTCATCGCATTATCAAAAATATCAGGACAAACTTGAATCGGTTCAAAAACAGTTTTTAACTTTTGCCCTCCGTGGCCTCAACTGGGATCCCACCATCAATCTTCCATCTTACGAGCATCGACTACTCTTAATCGATCTTCCATCTCTTAAGAACCGCCGTACGTGCCATTGTGTGCTTTTCATTCACAAACTCTTATCAGGTGATATTGACTCTTGCGCTCTGTTAAGCCAAATAAATCTTGCTGTTCCTTTGCGTCTTACCAGAAATTTCACTCCGATCTATCTACAGCCTTGCCTAACAAATTATGCTAACTATGAATCTTTCCGAAATTTGTGTCTTAACCATAATACGTATTACCATCTTTTCTCTTCTCACTCTTCTGTGTTAGATGTAAGAAATAATTTACTGTCATTTTTTAAGCGGCCCCTGCAATGTTGACAGAACTTTGTCAAACTTATATAAATAAAAAAAAAAACAACCTCCATAAGGTTCATAAGGAAGGAACTAAGTAGCTACACAGCTTTCACTCCGTCTACCGAAATGGTCTAGCGTTTTTCAGGCAGAGATCTGGATGAACTTGTTGATCCCCGTTAAATGATGCGGTGAGTTGACTGGCTTATTAGGGAAGTTGACGCTGAATGCTGGCTTGTATGTCTATGATATGTTGTGTGTGGTTCCAGTGTTACGAGGCTCAAGAGTTTGCTTGACTGGTTGCTGGTACATGGGATTCAATGTTTGAGTAACGTTTTGTATACTCTGTACCATAGGTACACAGAGAATATTAAGTTTGTGCAAAAGTATGTAACAGCCAGAAGGAATCATCTCCGACCCTATAAAGTATATATATTCTTGATCAGCATCAACAGCCGAGTCGATATAGCCATGTCTGTCTGTCCGTCCGTCCGTATGAACTAAGAGATCTCAGAGATGGTAACAGATAGAGGTTTGACATGTATGCCCCATATATTCCTTATACTTGCAGGCAGATCAAGTTTATTTTGAATTTTTGCCATGCCCCCTCCCGCCCCCGCAATTTGGAAAAAACGTCATATCTCCCACAGTTTTGATGAGAGATTGTTTGTACTTTCTAGAGATATCAAGTAATCAAAATTATTTATAGATTTGCTGAAGGAATGATAAAGATCAGATGAACGATACTCAAGTTATGAGCAAAAAACGGCCAGTTAACAGCCACCACCCCCCATAACCACAGCATTCCTTTCAACAGAGGCAATCTTAGTGAGAGAGAAACTTAGAGATGAGCGAGTATAACTCGTGAGCAAATGCGAGCTACGACGTTAAGGGTACAGAGTATGTTATAGTCGGGCTTGACCGACTTTCTTTCTTGTTTTTCGTAAGCTCGAACATCCAATGGATGTATTGACGTGAAGACTGTAGCTGAATGTCGTAGGGTTGACTGGACATGTGTGCGGAATATCTGTAGCTGATGTCGTCGATTTAGGGGATCGGATATGTGTGCTGCAGGTCTGTATTTGCATAGCGCCAGGTTAGGCGCTTGTGTGTGCGTCACGTAACTTTATAGAAAGAATGAAGAAAGCATTAGGCGCGTACCCCGTCAGAGTGAGAGGAGATGAGAGCAAGAGCTGACTCTCGAGAGCTGTGAGCAAAGAGCTACTCCGCCAGAGTGTAAGGAGATGAGAGCAAGAGCTGACTGTCGAGAGTTGTGAGCAAAGAGCTATTCAGAGCCCTGCTTTCCACATCAAAGTATTGGTAAGAGGTTTGCCGACTTAAGATTGGGATTTATGAACAGCTTTGTTCGACGAACTTGTTCGACGAACTTGTTCGTCAATGAATGGGCGAGTTCAGCAGAATAATTGATCCCTGAGCAGGTATCACAACAAAGTCATGCATCAAATACTTTCTGCTGAACGAAGTACTACATTTTTAACAACGCCCCGAGGGCGGCGTAGACACATTACCGCTCCGTGTCAACATGAAATTAGGCTTAATTAATTTTTGTAGTATTTATTATAGTTATAGTTACAGCCGATAAAAAAGGTTATCTTTGCAATCAATGCACAAAATGCTCATATAGTTATCGATGGCATTCCTATCGATACACAATTACTGTTGGTGGGAGCAGTATCACTTGAAAGAATCGTACTATTTCTTCGAAACATGCTTTTCTATCATGATACTTCAAATTGGATATCATGATACCGCATCAGTCGAGTTCAGCAGGAGGATCAGTGAAAATTTATACTTAATCATGGAGCAAGTGGTTCTGCTGAACAAGGCCAATGGCAACAATTGCTCGAATATTATTTGTGAAAAGCGTGACCACCTGCCCAAATGAACATGCTTCAATTGATCGAATGTCTTCAAAATGAGCCAGCATTGTGGCAATTTACTTGAAATTTCATTATCTTCTGTCATGTTTACTTGCTGAAATTTTCAATGAAATTATGTTAGTCAGCAAAGTTCGCCTGGTTAGTGCGCAAATGTATTCTTGTTCGACAAACAAGTTTGTACTCGATAAGCTATCGCGTGACACGGTGTATACCAGGTGGCAACGCTGTGAAAGCGATAAAACTATTTCGTTACTTATGTCTGGAAAAACTATAGAAACAAATAATTTGTTATAAGAAGGTTATGATTAGCTTTAAATTTAATAAAAATTTTAGCAGGATGGGTAAACTATAGAGGGGTTATGAATTTGATACAGTGGCTTAGATAGCTTTTTGCAATGTGGGAGGATGGTCTAATTGTTTTTGTTTGTTTTTTGGGTCTTTATATTTTATTTTGTAAACGAGGTCTTTTCTTCGTTCTTTTAACCCCGCACCTGATTTGTAAACGAGGTTTTTTTTCGGTTTTTTATTTACGCACTATTTACACGGGTTTCTATGTACACGCGCTTTTACTGCGCAATCACTTGGGCTTTCATATTTATAATGTCCTTATACGGTTTGTCTAAGCTACTCTTCTATGCGCATTACTACTGTCTACTTTACGATTTCTTCGTCGTCCATTTTCTATGGGGTGTGATCCTCACTCGATTTCTTAGAAATACCTTAACACTAAAATATCGATACATCTGTAAATATTCACATCATGGCGGCAATTTTCAAATAATTCCAAAGACTACCTATACAATTTATTACCTTATTTTACCATTGCAAAGGGTTTTAAAAATTTTGCCCAGAAGCTTGCAACGCATAGAAATATTCATTTCCGACCCCATAAACTACATAAGCTATGCGAAATAAGTCACCTTACAATCATATAATCCTTGATATATACTAAAGCTGCAAATATATTCAAATATTTTTGTTTTTTCTTTCAACTTAACGAACTAACAATTCAATTCCAATTCTTAAAAGATTTAATGAAAGCATAATACTTTTTAAAAAATTAAATTTATATTATTTAGAACGAAATAAGTGAACTGATAATTTCAGAATATTACGATTTTAATAAGGTTTAGTCACCGTGATTTTTTTAATATACCTAAAAATGTCCTTCATTACTGTTAATAACCTTCAATTCACGTCCTAGCATTGAATTAACCAAGTTTCAAAGAATTGATGCATCCAATATAGCCCAATATACGATAATAGACTTTTTAAGTTCTTTTACCTTCTTCACTTGCCTCCCATGCATGTAGACTTCGTTGGAAATTATCTCCTAAAATTTTTCATTGGAATTAAGATCTGGACCTTTTGCGGGCCACATCAAAGCCGCTATTTGTTTTTCTTAAGAAAATAGTGTAGTGCGTTCTGAAACGTGGTACGCAGCATTGTCCTGTTGGAATGTCCAAGAATCTCTGAAATATTCCTGTCCATAATTACAAAAACTTCGTCAAATAGTTCGGCATACCTTTCAGAGTTCTTTTTATGTCTTACAAATCATATTGAACTTTTTCCAGCAAAGCCAAATGCAGCTCACACCATTAGCGAACCTCCTTGAAAATTGCGTGACACTCTTACTTGTTTTAGCGTCCGTATATCCCGATAATATTGGCCATCTAAATTAAACTTTTTTCATCACTAAAGATAATACTTTGCCACTCCTAAAACTTATGCATCTCAGCAAAGTGCATACGGGCAACTTTGTGCCTAGGAAGTAATTGACATTTGATGGTCCTTTTTTCATATGAAACGAATTGATCGTTACGTAAAATTTGCTGTACACGATGCTTCGATACTGGGAGAGCTAGTTCGTGGGAAATATGGCCTGCACTTAGGTTTTCTTTAATTCTTTTTTTTTTATCCTTCTTTTATCACGTATTTTCAGCAATGGCGGACGTCCAAAACGAGGTCTTTTTCTGTGATTTTCGGAATCTTTTAAATACTTTTGAATTTTAAAATATCTTCTCGCCATTTCGGAAGCGAATTTCTGTAGAGACATCCCCATTTCGCGATATGGCGATATTTTAGCTCGCTCTTCATTAGAGAGGTAATGGCTTTGAAACATTCCTGCAAAATTGAAGTTTATTTTAGATTCAAATCTACAGATTATGAATCAAACATCACCTTTCTATTATCTAAGACTTATGGCGAAAAATCTCCTTTAAATTTACGTCAGTATGCACTTGTACTAAGACAAAAACTGATAATGTAAGCTCAACTATTTCGTTCTGTAATGCGAGGCGCATGAGCTTTTTAATAAAATTAACGACACCTTATAGAGTCTTGTGCTTAACATTGTTATTGCAAGCATGGAAATTGTCTTAGAGGAAACTAAGCAAAAAAAAAGAAATTGAAAAAATGATTAGCAAAGCTCTGGCAGCAGATCATAAGATTTATAAGGTGACTTATTTCGCATACCTTATATTCTTGATCAGGGCGACGAGCTGAGTCGATTCAGCTTTATCCGTCCGTGGGTCTGTCTGTTTCTACGCAAACTAGTCTCTCAGTTTTAAGGCTATCGAGCTGAAATTTTGCAAAGAGGGTTTTTTTAAATGCACGCTGCTAAAATATCGGAACCGACCGGATCGGATGACCATATCTTATAGCTGTCATAGGAACTATCGGTCGGAAAATGGTTCTTGCTGAGAAAAACTTTTTTGTTTTCAATGTTAGCGTCCTCAAACTCGTCTATTGTTAATATTATATGCTTTCAAACAGAATTGAAAATTTTGGTCAAGATCGAATGACTATATCTTATAGCTGTCATAGGAACGATCGGGCGAAAAAGTAGTTTTTGTTAGAAAACTTTTTTGTCGTCAACGCTAACTCGCCCAAAATTGGTATTTATAAGTTTCGTATGCTTTTACATAATTCCACTAAGTTTAATGAAAATCGGACAACTAACTAGTATAGCTGCCATACAAAATATTGCTCTTTAAAAAAGTTTTTGAAGGAAAAACTTTTTTGTTTTCAATGCTAGCGCTACAAAACTTGTTATTGATCAATATTATATGCTACCACACAATTCTTCCCATATTGATCCAAATCGGATGATTATAGCATATAGCTGCCATAGTAACGATCGGTCGGAAAATGGGTCTTAGTGAGAAAAACTTTTTTGTTTTCAATGCTAGCGGCCTTAAACTCGTCCATTATTAATATTATATGCTTTCAAACAGATTTGCAAGCTTTGGTCAAGATCGGATGACTATATCTTATAGCTGTCATAGGAACCATCGGTGAAAAAATGGGTCTTAGTGAGACAAACTTTTTTGTTTTCAATGTTAGCGTCCTCAAACTCGTCCATTATTAATATTAAATGCTTTCAAACAGATTTTCAAATTTTGGTCAAGATCGGATGACTATATCTTATAGCTGCCATAGGACCGATTGGTCGGAAAATGGGTCTTAGTGAAAAAAACTTGTTTGTTTTCAAGTAAATCGTTCTCAAATTCGGTGATTCTTAATATTAAGCGCTTTCAAACTAATTTGGTAAAGTTGATCGACATCGGGTGACTATATCTTTTGGTTGCCATAGAACCAATCGGTCGAAAACGGTTCTTAGTAAGAAAATATTTTTTTGTTTTTAATGTAAGCGTGATTAAACTCACTGATTTCTAATTCTATAGGATTTCAAATACATTCGAAAAATTTGGTCGAAATCGGTTGACTATATCTTAAGGCTGCCATAGGAACGATCGTTCCGTAAATGAGTCTTAGTGAGAAAAACTTTTTTGTTTTAAATTTTATCTTTCTTAAGCTCGGCGATTGTTAATTTGAGATGTTTTCAAAAAGATGCACAAAATTTGGACGATCAAATATTTATCTGTCGGAAAATGGATTTAAGTTACAAAAATTTTTGATTTTTAAGTAAGCGTTCTTAAATTCTGACATTTCAAAAACAGCAATTGCACGGGTATAAAAATTTTGGCACAGACGAAGTTAGCTTGGCCTTATATTTTCTTTAACCAAATAAAGTCTAGTTTCATCTGCGATTTCGTTCTCTGTATCCCCATCAACACCACCCTTTTTGATGTTTTCATATATTTCCAAAAATCCTAATTACGCGCCTCTACAGCTTCTGAGAGTGCGTGACCCATGCCGCAGCCGACACATTTCTAAACATTGGTGTAAAATGAAAACTAAACTCGCTTAATGAAAACCAAGTTTGGTTGTGTAAATTTCTTGTATAACATGCAACTACTAATTGGTCTCCCATCACTTGGACCACGCCTCGCCGCACCTCCACTACTTTCAATTTCGTTTCGAGCATCTTTCATTAAAGTTTTCAACAACTACGCAAAAGCATATGTGTGGTGTTACCACATAATAGGCAAAAAGCGTGTAAACTTCATGCACAATGAGCAAAACTTGGACAGACAAAAGGCCATTGCCATTTTGGAGTTGGTGGTCAGAAAATAATATTGTTTAGTGTTTAGTTTCTCTGTGCGAAAGTTATGTAACGAACGATTACAGGATTACATTTGAAGGAACCACAGAAACAAACGACAGGTCTGCTCTTTTGTGTGTATTATTGTAATTTATGCAAATTTAGCATATTCGTTTTTCGGGTTTTATCTTATGCATCATTTACAAATTGCTTTTGCCTGGGAAAATGTGGCGCATAATTGTTGGCTTTAAATGTAAATGAATTTCAATTAAAATTAAGCACGAAGAGACAGACACACACACATCAGATATGCAAAAAGCAACTCAAGATGTATGTTAATTTTTTCGGAAGAAACTTGTTTTAAATCTCACTTGATTTCATTTTCAATTTATTTATTGTCAGTTTCAGTCAACCCCAAAGAGGAGAAAAAGTTTGTCAAAAGTTCTCAGGCTTTTGGAGTTCACACATAATTTTAAAGTAATCAATCGTACGAGTTAAAGTTTATAAATAAATTCAACAGAAACTAAAAGCAATTAACCATTAGCAAAACCATCAAGTGTGTGTCAACTCCCAACACATACTCATTACGAAAAACTTGCTCATTTAGCCATTAAACCACGCTGACTGGCCCCCCATCCTTTGGTAGAAAAAACAACAAAACATTAGATGACCCTTCTTCCTTTGCAGTTGTTGGCCAGCCAGGTGAGAATGTGCGAACTGACAGAGGAAGAGAGAGAGAGTCCCCTCCTTTGCTTGCCTGCATAAACTTGACTTAATTAGCTGTGCAACTAACTTGGCTATTTAAACAGGTGCAAAAGGGAACAGGAACTTGGCAATTGGCTTTCCATATGCTTGTGGGCTTTGCCAAAGTGCAAATTGTGCCATTAAACTTTAAACAACAAAAAAAAACAATAGAGAAAAACTTACTTCGACTCGATTGAAGTTTTTATTAAGGTTTTAAATGATTTTCGTTGAAATTCGAATGGGCAAAGAATATTCCTCTACAATTCGCTGGTTACATTACATTTTTTTCTAAAACCGCCAAGGGGCAGCTCCTCTTTCAAAGATGTGATAAAATTTTGCACAATTACCCCGCATAAAGGTCACAAATTTAATTGTGCATGCAAAACAAAATTTTTTTGCACACTTTCTGGCACAAACTCAATTTAGTGTAAAATTTAAAGCAGTTTTCGCTTTGCCCTTGGAGTGAAGTTGACACATGTGTTGTTGTTGTTGTTCTGCCGGCTGATTGTGTAATAAAAGTTGAATAAATTTTTGCAAACTTAAACAGAAAATGACAAGTGAAATGGAAAGAAAAAGTCAAACAAATGTAATGAAGGTAAGCCCATCATAACATGTGCTCAACAACTAGAAAATAAATGCTAAATTTGCACTTGATCGTGCAAAATGCATTGCATACTTTTTGGGGCGACAACATGTTGCCCCAAAAAAAAAAGAAAGAAAGTTACCATCATCAACAAAGTAATCATACATCCAGGAGGCAGGTTCAAAGTTTGCCCAGCTGTTCTCCTTTTCTCTCTCTCTCTCTCTCTCTGTCTTTCAAACTTGTGTGCAGTTTTCTGTGCAAAATTTTATTATTAAAATGCAAAATTGCAAGCAGCAGGGGGTGGAGTGATGCGTGACAAGAAAAAGAACAAGAAACAGGCACTTCAGGCTGCTGCTGTTGCTGATGCTGCTGCTGCTGCTATTGCTCTCCTTTCTTTGTTGATTCAATTTAAGTTTGCTTACAAAATTGATTTTGTCTAAGCATAACTTACACACAACTTTTATACATACATGCATACCCCCCACATACTCGATTATATGTGTGGGATGAGTTTAGAGGCCAATCATTTGCTTACCTGGAATGAAAAAAAAAAATGGGAAAAATTGGTAAGTAATTGTCTGTTTTAAAAGGAAAGAAAAAATGTAAAAGAAAGCCCAAGTTTCTATACCCTTGATGTTTCCATAAGTTTAGTAAACAAAAATTTGATTAATTTTCTTACAAAATTATTTCATAATTAATAATATATGATAATATACTTGAACTGATATTAAATAGTTTCAGAATGATACTAAAAATGTAATAATGATATTTTCATTTGAAATTGCTTAACATATCAATTCGCTACATGGTTATATCGGAGTAAAATTGATATGAAAAATATTATATTATTTTCTCGGTGCTGTTTTCATATCAATTGGACGGTTTTCAGCTCCATTTGATGAAAATCTAAGATCAATTTAACATTAAATGGATATTATTTTAATATTAGCCTTTTTACTATATTAAAACTATTAGGTCCAAATAGATATCAAAATTTTAACAAAGATTTTCCAAGAACAAGATGTTGACAATCAGTTTTTTACACCTAGACTTGAAAATTTGCTAATGGGCACAAAGAAACAACGCAGCTAACTAAAATCTTTACCTTCCTCATCTTTTCATTTATTTGTAATTATTTGCTTGTCTGAAAACGTAAGTATTCACACATAAGACTGTAGTTTGCGCAACCGCCCAAGTTACCCTCTTCCCCTGAATGTAAATAGAAAAGAAAGCCTTAAGGGGGGAGCCTGCTTTAGAGGCTTCAAAAAATCGAATTTTTTTTTTTTGCATAAATGTCTACCCAAACTATCCAAGAATGTGTCCCTAAAATTTCAGAAGCAAATTTAAAATATTTTTAAAGTTACAGGAGAAATAGTGAGCAAGCGTCGAGCAGGTATACGAGCGGCCGGATCGCTCGGAGTGCCCGCGCTTCGCCCCTCGATCTTTTGTATGTATTGTACCTATTACAACTAAAGGAATAAAAGTATGTATTATATTGGGATATATAGTAGCTGGCTGCGTCGGCTTGAGCAAAGCTATATTTAGCATTTAAGTTCAGTTTTGATTTGTCTTTCGGCACGTGAACATCTTGAAATCATGCAGAGCTATCCAAAAGTGCAAAAGTCTTCAAGTGAACGGACTGGAAAGCCACAGAAGCGTAGATTCCACGGCAATCAGTTCCATAATGCTTCGTCATCGGACAATGGAGAAGCTAATACTAGCCGTAGTGAAAAAAAGTTGGCGTCAGCAACTACGGACGATGTTATAATATATCCATCTCATTGCTATCGGATAATCGAGTTTGTCTCTGTGTTTTTAGCAATTTCTGAGTTAGTTATTTGCAATTCGTGTAAGCAAAGAATAACATTTGCCGAAAGCGGCCATCGAGGTCTAGGATTCAAAATCGTTTTGTCGTGTAAATGCGGTAAACGAGAAATTCAATCCGGACCGTTCATTCACACCGGCTACGAAAATCAATAGAAGAATTGTGTTCGTCATGAGGCTTTTGGGTGTCGCACGAGAAGGCATTAACATTTTTTTGTGGCCTTATGGATATATCTCAGGGCTTAGCAAAATTGACGAACATGTCGAGGAGCACATTCGTCCTGTGTACGAGGAATTATCTAAGGATGATCTGCTAACGAGGTGTTTAGGTGGACACACACAAAATGCGAACGAGTCGTTCAATTCCAATTCAATGTGTGGCGCATCGTACCTAAACACCTCAACTCAGGCATTAAAATCGTCGAGATTGCTGCTTACATCGCTGGAGGAATGTTGAATAAAGGCTACAGTGCAGTATTGAAAACCATGCAGTTACTAGATTTGAAAATTGGACAGCAATGCAAGACAAAACAGGCGCGCTTCACTTCAAAGTAAAGAGGCAAGAACAGCCCGCAGGGCGAAAACGACTTTTTTGAAGAGTCTGAAGGGCAACTCTATGGACCAGGAATCGCTGATTAGCATATTATTGCGGTAAGTTCAAGAATATTACGTTTTTATACTCTGTACCGAAGGTACATAGAGTATATTAAGTTTGTGCAAAAGTATGTAACAGGGAGAAGGAATCGTTTCCGACCCTATAAAGTATATATATTCTTGATCAGCATCAACAGCCGAGTCGATATAGCCATGTCCGTCTGTCCGTCCGTATGAACGAAGAGATCTCAGAGATGGTAAGAGATAGAGGTTTGACATGTGTGGGACATATAATTCTTATACTTGCAGGCAGATCAAGTTTATTTTCAATTTTTGCCACGCCCCCTCCCGCCCTCACAATTTGGAAAAAACTTCATATCTCCTACAGTTTTGGAGATAGATGGTTCGTTCCTTCTAGAGATACCTTGTACACAAATTTATCGATTTGCTGAAGGAATGATAAAGATCGGATGAACGATACTCAAGTTATGGGCAATAAACGGCCAGTTAACACCACCCACCCCCCGACCAATAACCACAGCAACATACCCTAACCGTTCAACACAGGCAACCTTAGTGCGAGAGAGAAAGAGAGAGAGAGAGAGAAACTTAGAGAGCGCACCGCGTTGTGCGCGAGGTGTTAACTGGCCGTTTGACTCCTGAGCAAATGCGAGTGTAAGGGTACAGAGTATGTTATAGTAGGGCTTGACCGACTTTCTTTCTTGTTTTTTCTTATCTTATTGTTAAAGCTTAGTCTTCAGACAAACTAAATCAATTCCGACGGGTGTCAACTCCATATAAAAAAAAGGGTGTCGGAATGCTTTCGCAAAATTCCGATAGGCCTCTTACGCTCGGTCGAACTCAGACAAACTAAAATTTCCGTTCCTGAGGACGATTCAATTCCGACGCTCAGAAGCAGAAAATATAGTTTGTATTTTTTCCGACACCTACCCATCGAAATATCATCAACCATGTCTGGCGCAAAAAAACAAAATACAAACAGATTATCGAAATTCGACGCTGACGAAAAGATTGCGCTAATTGCCAAAGTTGGGTGATGGTGCCGACTGGCAGTTTGCCCAGTACATGCTGGGGTGTTAGTCATATTTGGCCATTTTTTATAATTAAATATTTTCATTTCAATCAAAATATAAATAAATTAAATTAAAATGCAAAACAACAGCTGACAATGTAGTGTGACCGTTTCAAATTTTGTGGTATTTTGATGAACGGTGGTATTTTGACGTTGAACGGTCACACTGAACCTTACGCTACCCCCCTATCGGAAATAGTTATCAATTCCGCTAGCGGACGATTTAGTTTGTCTGAGTACTAAGCTTAAGCCTTGCAAGAATATATTCTCTAAAAATTTACGTCGATCTGAGCAAAACTCTTGAAGTTATTGTCTCATTAGTCTCCTGCTTTTGAACATTATAGCTCCAACAGCTGCGGGCATTCGGGAAGGCAGTGCAGCTGTCGGTTAGCTTGTGATTTTAAAATTTTGTCAAGAAATTTGGTTGAGGCTGAAGACATCGAAGCTGCTGCACGGAGTCTACACTATGGAGCTGGAAACGATGATTCTGAGTAAGTTGTTTTCACATGAAAATAAAATTACAGAATATTGTCAAAAGTATACTTAATAATGTACAAAAAGGTTTGAATAATATCCATACTTTAAAAAAAATTCAAAAAATTCGTTTCGGTTCTAATATCTGATTCCAATCCTAGACCAAATGTATGATATAGTTATTTGATTTTGATTAAACTTGATAGAATTATAGTAGAATATTGTCTAAAAAAAAAAATTGTATTATTAAAATGAAAGATTTTACACTCTATTTAAATCCAATCTGTGGTGCTAGTTTTCGAACCGATTTTAACATGCTCTATGCCAGATGCGAAGATGACAGAGAAATAGAAAAACCCAGTATTGATTGTAAGTGTGTTCTCGTGGCTCTCTGATTCATCCGAAATCATTTGTCGCCGGCAACAAAATCTACGCTGAAGACGACGCATACATATTTGTTGTTGCGTTTGATTTTGCAAGAGGCATATGAGACAAAGAAAAGAAAAAAACATACGAAGTTGTTGCAACAACATATGCGTGAGCTATAGCGCAGCTTTGGGCACTCCCAGATATGATCTATGCATATGTGTCTCTTTCAAAAGACTCAGAATCTTAAAATTTTCATTTTGGTTTCAAAAAAGGAAATGCAAAGTGTTAGCTCGATTTGATTTCATTTAAAATTGACCATTTTGGCTGGAAAATTTGGGAAGTTCTTTCAGAAATAAGAAAATAACACTGCTTTACAGAACTTTTAACAAAACCGACTTTGTTTAAAATATTTTGGCTTATGCTAAATCTTTTGATGGAATTTTGAGTAATAAAATATTATGCGTAAAAATTATTCAGACATATTCTCAATTCCACTACTTGAAACGTAAATCGAACGCAGTTCCGCTTCGTTTTCGTTTTTGTGTTCCCAATTCCGAATGAAATTGCTCTCTGTTTACTTTTTGCCAATCACTGGCATTGGCACTAGATACATTAGAGAGAATCCACAATTGCAAGCGAATCGATCGAAAATGAAACAGTCAAAGATGAGAGAGGCTGACTTTTAGGTTCCACTTTTCGGTTTGGCTGGGTAATGCCAAATTCTGGACATATTGAACAAAATAATTCCTTGTAAATTAATTAAAGACTTAAATGCACATCAAATTTCAATAACAATTTCAAAATAGTTGACAGAATTAAGGAAAATTCACCTTATGTACATCTAGAAACAGTACGAGTACGTAATTTGGCAATTACTTTTCATTTTGGTGTTGGGAGTACACGAATCAATTAAACTTTCGAAAAGGTTGCCGTGGAAGTGGAATTGAGAACATGTCTGATTGTCTTAATTTTTATTAATAGCTTAAAACTTCTGTTTTTATCATTCATTATATTCACAAAAATAAGCAATCTTGATTGCACATCACATTCGTTCACCACAACAAGCGAACTAGCGCCATCGATAAGCTTAGTTGTTCATTCGCTCAGTTGCTCATTAACTATAACTAACTCTTGCCTTGTTGTTAGTTTCATCAGCAAAGCAATTTTGAATGAAAGAACAGCTGGGACTCCCACAGCAGCAAATGGCCTAACATGCAGAACCAATCAACAGTTGAGCTAAACAAAAGAAAAAAAATTGACAAGAAACAAGTTCACTTTGTTCACACTCATACACGAACAAACCAACACTAATTTACACCTTTTGTGCTTGATTCCAGAATCCAATGCTTTAAAGTCTTGCTTTTGAATGTGCATTTAATTTAAAGATTAGCAAACCAAATAAATGGAAAAGAACCACAAAGCGTGAGTATAAAATTTCATTAAATTACATAAAAAATACAAACTGCTTAGTGGCTAATGGGAAGGGGGGGGAGACAGAGAATGGAATAACATTGAAGAGGAAGCTCAGATTTCACAAGAAAAAAAAAAAAGAAGCAGAACCATGTAATAGTAGCTGCAGCGGGAAGGCAATAATAACATTTACATGAGAGAGACCAGAGAAATATGAATATGCACATCACACATCAGGGAGGAAGCAAAGAACAAAAGACAATAAGGGCAAAAAAAAAACCAATTCGTAGAAACAGCAAAAATATTTCACACCAGAAGGAAAAACCAACCACCTGAAGCGGCGGCTGCTCATGTGAAAATGCAGCCAAACAAAAGGAAGGAGAGACACATTCACAATTGTCCACTTGGATTACTTAGCATTTTGCCACAGATGACAGAAGTTTGATAAGGCCGAATAAAGATGAATTGCACTAGTTTTAGCTGCTCAGATCAGATATAATCTTATGATTATCTAAATAAATATTAATGGAGCAATTGCGGGCGATTCGTTTTAAACCTCAATTTCCGGTCAGGAAAAAATCAAAACCAAAATCAAATTAAAATCCAAACTCAACTCAAAAGAGCCGAAAAAAAAGAACGAAAGAAAAAAAAGCCTAGGTAAATGCTTATCAACAGAAAAAACAATTTCAAGAGGCTGCTGGTTTTTTTTTTCAGGTGAAGCAGAAAGCAAAGCAAAACGTAAAACGACTATAAATGCCTCATTCTATCAAATCAAGTTAGTTTGATAGCCAATTTTGAAGACCAAAAGAAAAATTTACAAAAATTTCAATTTACACATTCCAATGAACTTCTGGTTTTCACTTGGCAAATGTCAATTAATCACTTGAGGAAAACATAGAATAGAGCAGAGGTGCTCAGAGCCAGCTTAGGGCGGCGTAGATACCAATACAAATGAATGAACTATTTCTTAAGCAACAACAATCTTATGAAATAGAAAGAGAAAACCGTTTATTATACACTAAATTATTCGTTCCCCAACAACAAAATCTACATTGAAATTGCATTCGAATTTGAAAGAGACGTAGAAGAGCAACAGAAGAGAGATCGCATATGAAGTTGATCTACGCTTCCCCAGCTACAAAATCTACATTGAAGTTGCAGTCGAATTTGCAAGAGACATAGAAGAGAAAGAGAAGAGAGATCGCATATGAAGTTGATCTAAGCTTCCCCAGCTACAAAATCTAAGTCGAATTTGCAAGAGACATAGAAGAGATGGAGAAGAGAGAACACATATAAAGTTACTCTCACCTCAAGCTATGCGGGAAGACTATAAGTGTGGTTTTCTCCATGCGGAAAACTACAACGAAAAGGACCTTTGCACCCCTGGAATACAGCAAAAGGTATCTAAAACAGCTACACAGACAACCTAATGTTGATAATTCCAAGTTTAAGCATCTCAATTCAACACAAAAAGTCCAAAGTGTGTTAAATTTTACATGTTTTCAAGTTCTTGTCTACCAAGTGAGTCAACTGAACAATAAAAAGCAATTCCTTTTTCTAAAGTTGGCTATTTCCCACTTCAATTGACGCTGACCGCATTCATTTGGTGTAGCTAAAAAGAGTTCCTGGAAGGGCGTATACCAAGTCACATATAAAAAAACCCTCGAGACCACTTAAAACTAAAGCAAGAAAAAGACTGCAAAAAATATGTAAACAAAAAATGGCAGATGTTTTGCAAAAAAAAAAAAAAAAAAAACTTAATTACACTTTAGATTGGCACGTTGAAGCTGAGATTGAAGGCCGAAACGAAGGTAAAAAAAAAACAAAAATAAAAAAAGGAGGCAACTTTTTTAAATGCCTTTGAAGCAGCTGCTGCTGTTGCTTTGGGGAACAGGTAAGAAAGCTGCAACTGCAACTGCCACAACAACAACAACAACAACAAGAACCGAATCTTAATAAACGCCTGGCGACAACAACAACTTTGTTTGGTATCTTCTGCTGGCATTTTGTTTGACTTGAACGTTTCTTCTACCATTTTTTAGCGGCTGTTGAACGTTTTTTAGGTCAACGAAATGCCAACAGAAGAGGAAGCAGCAGGCAGGCAGCATCCACAGCAGAAGATGATGCGAGCAAACATAAATAAAGGAGGGGGAGGAGGTGAGCGACGACAGGTAGGTAAGCTAAGGTAAGGCAAGCGACGGCCATTTTGTTGTTGTCTGTTCCCCGTCTATAAATCTGTGGGAGAGCAGAGAGCACCGATAAAGTCATTTGCATAGTTCTTTTTGATAGCCAACAACAACAATAACAACAACAACAGCAGCACCTACAACAATAGAAAGCGAGGCAAAAAGAGAGCGCGATAACCTCTCGAAATCAAATTAGAAATGTAAAGAAAAACGTAAGACAAAAACCCAACAAACAACAACATATCCAATAAAAAAAACAAGAAACCAAACCAAAAAAGAACACTTGAGGCAAGAGCAAAATAACCATAAAATGTCAACAACAGTTTTGGCGCCATCTAGCGGTGTGAAAATTTTTAGATTTTAATTTTGTTATATGTCAAAAGTTAAACCCAATTTAAATGGAGCTAGCAAAATATTATAAAGGCAACAGAAAATTTAAAAACAATCAAAAACAAACATTTTTGATTTGTAAGCTAGGGGTTTTTCGGGTTCTATTAACACACTATTTACACGGTTTACTATTTACAGCAGTGGCCGGCAAAACACACATACACATTTAGGACTTGTGTGTGTGTGTTGAGCTTCGCGAGAGCGCGCTCATTTAGCACATCTTTGTTGTTGCAAAAGAGAGCAGTATAAGCTCGTATACTGTTGGTGTGTCGACGTCGCTGCCGCGGAGCTTTGTTCAATACACTGGAGACTGAGACGTGCCGGACACTGATTTACAGTTATCGATACGTGTATTTCTTTCTGCCTGTCTGTTATTTCATTTATAGCGTTTGTCTTCGTCCATCTTCTACTATCTTCGTTCCGTCTTTCATTCTCTTTATACAGGTAAACATCTGATTTCGACCAAATTTCGCGAATCTTTTTGAAAACATATCAAATTAACAATCGCCGAGTTTAAGAAAGATAAAATTTAAAACAAAAAAGTTTTTCTCACTAAGACTCATTTTCCGACCAATCGGTCCTATGGCAACCATAAGATATAGTCACCCGATGTCGATCAACTTTTTCAAATTAGTTTGAAAGCGTTTAATATTAAGAGTCACCGACTTTAAGAACTATTTATTTGAAAACAAAAAAGTTTTTTCACTAAGACCCATTTTCCGACCGATCGGTCCTATGGCAGCTATAAGATATGGTCATCCGATTTTGACCAAAGTTTTCAAATCTGTTTGAAAGTATATAATATTAATAATGACCGTGTTTGGGAACGCTAACACTAAGAACAAAAAAGTTTTTCTCACTAAGACCCATTTTTTGACCGATGGTTCCTATGGCAGCTATAAGATATAGTCATCTGATCCGGTCGGTTCCGACATATTAGCAGCGTGCAGTAAAAAGAAGACTCTGTGCAAAATTTCAGCTCGATAGCTTTTAAACTGAGAGACTAGTTTGCGTAGAAACAGACGGACAGACAGACGGACAGACAGACAGACGGACAGACAGACAGACAGACGGACGGACAAAGCTCAATTGACTCAGCTCGTCGCCCTGAACAAGAACATACATAGTTTATGGGGTCGGAAATGAATATTTCTATGCGTTGCAAACTTCTGGGCAAAATTATAATACCCTTTGCAAGGGTATAAAAATTAGAAACTTGTGGTATTACTGGGATGAATGTCCGGGGGTGATCATCTACATGATTTGCACAAGTTCCAATTTGGAGGAAACCTTGTGTATGATTCTCGCTGTAATGTTTGTTTCGTAGTTGGGTCGACGAACTTATTCCTATGAGTATAGAAACTGATGAATCCGTAGTACCAAAGATTTATAGGTATTTTAGATGACGCATGTGAAACAAAATACGATTTTCTGGAGAGCTGACATTGGATCCCAATTTTTGCGAGGAATATATGTATTGAAATTTAGCTATACGTTTTAATAAATGGGTGTTGGCTGAGAGCAAAGATTTATGTCGTCGCAGGCAAATACAACGAGCAAACCAATAAAGTCTAGAGAAAAAAATAAAATAAAAGAAGACTCTTTCGAGAAGAAAAATTAAATCAAAAGAAAGAATCGATTACCAAAACGAGAAGGCCAAGCTAACTTCGTCTGTGCCGAAGTTTTTATACCCTTGCAAAAGATGTTTTTGAAATGACAGAGTTTAAGAACGCTTAGATAAAAATCAAAAACTTTTGTAACTAAAATCCATTTTCCGTCAGATGAACGTCTGATTTCGACCAAATTTCGCGAATCTTTTTGAAAACATATCAAATTAACAATCGCCAAGTTTAAGAACGATAAAATTTAAAACAAAAAAGTTTTTCTCACTAAGACTCATTTTCCGACCGATAAGTCCTATGGCAGCCTGAAGATATAGTCATCTGATTTCGACCAAATTTGTCAAATTAGTTTGAAAGCGTTTAATATTAATAATCACCGACCTTAAGAACGATTTACTTGAAAACAAAAACATTCTTTAAGATGCGATATTTGATAAAAGTCCACCTTAAAATGTATCAAAATAATAAATGCTTTCGTGCATTGACATTGAATTGAATTGAATTTCAAGTGCGGTGCTTAAGATATTGAAATGCAGTGTTTAAGATATTAAAAAGCAGTGTTCAAAATATTAAAGTACGTCACAGGAGGTGGCTATACAACATTAGAGTTCAATTGGAAACTGAAGCGCCACTTCCAAACGAGTCTTTACAGAAGAAAAGAAGTCGAAAAGAAACTATGGAAGTGCTAGAGAAAAAATTAGATTTGAGACAATTTAGAACATTTACGAAGTACCTTTGTAGAAGGATATAAAAGTCAAAAAATTCTAAGAAATTAAAGAGTTTAAAGAAGCTGTAAGGAATCTTTATAGAATTCCTGAACTATTCCCAGGAATCTCAAAAACAGTCAAAGAAAGCTGAAAAGGGAAAGCAAAGCTAACTTCGTCTGTGCCGAAGTTTTAATACACTTGAAAAAGCTCGCTTTAACGGTTTGCGATTTCGCCAAAAACATTCAAAAACAAAAAGTTTTTCTCACAAAAACCCATTTTCCGAACGATCATTTTTATGGCAGCTACAAGAAGTAGTCATTCGACTACGACCGGTCGGTTCCGACTGTGCAAAATTTCAGCTTGATAACTTCAAAACTATGGGACTAGTTCGCGTAAAACAAACGGACAGACAGACGGACGGACATGGCTATATCAACTCAGCTCATCATGCTGATCAGGAATATATATACTTCATTTGGTCAGAGATGACTCTCTCTATGAGTTGGACACTTCTGGGCAAAATTATAATACACTTTTCAAGTGTATAAAAAGATAGATAAAAGTGAGGAAATTTATTAATCACGTAGGGTACTAATTATCTTTGGGGAACTGGTCACACTAACGTCTAAAAATCTGGTAAGTACCCAAAAAAGTTGAACTTATTTTAGCATAAACCGATTCACAACGTTTTCATGAGTTGAACAAAAAAAAAAAAAAATGTTAAACTTTTTTTTTTGGTATTACCAGATTTTAGCTATTGACATTAGTGTGACCAGCGTTTGAAATATAAATAGTACCCCACGTATGTAGCTGAAGAATCAGTAGTGCTAACCAGAAAATTCGGCAAAATCAGTAAAGAAAGAAAATACCCATAAGACTGCATTCGCACTACTTGATACATGACTCATGATAGTCAACTAGTTTAGCTTTTTGTTATATTTTAAATGTGAATAGCTTGTCAAGTCTATAGAAGAATCATGATGCGATGCAGTCCTATTAGATTATCATTTCACATGTATCAAATAGTGTGAATGCAGCCTAAGAAATGTGAGTACTTAAATAAACTCTGAAGAATCAAAAAAATTCTGAAGTATATTTGCAATAGAAATAAAAGTCAAAAAAAGCTAAAAAAAAAAATACGGGAGAAATAAATTAAATGTGAGAAAATTTTCAACATGTATAAAGTACGTAAAGAGTTAGTAAAGGCGCCCTTAGAAGTTTATTTTAAGAAGAAACGAAAGAAAAATATATGTTAAGAAATGCGGGAGGAAACAATTTTTTTAAGTAATTATTGAAATTAAAAAAAATAACTGTAGCACTACATTCTATAGAACCTATGCAAAAGAAAACTACCAAAAATTTTAAAGGAATTCTAAGAATAGTAAAGAATTTAAAGAAACTCGGAAGAATTTCTGAAAAATATATGGAGAATTCTAAAGAGTCTGACGAATTCTAAAGAATCTTGGCAGAACTAAAAACAAAAGCAAACAAATTAAACAGAAAAAGAAAAGCTCAAAAGATCCTTAAAAAACTGTTAGAAAGCATTCCAAAAAAAAAACTATTGAATTAGGAATTGAAGGAATTCTTCCATTCTGAAGAATCTTAAAAAAAATAGAGGAAAGCTAGCTTCGGCTCAACCGAAGTTTATATACCCTAGAAGCTTGTATTAATTATATACCGATGTGGGAACCGATAATATTTATAGCTGAAAAGTATAAAGACGCTAACATTGAAAACAAATAAGTTTTTCTCACTAGATCAACTTTTTCGACCGATAGTTCCTATGACAGCTATATGCTATAGTCATCCGATTTGGATATAACTTGGCAGAATTGTGTCGTAGCATATCGTATTCATCAATAACAAATTTGGGAGCGATAGCATTGAAAACAAAAAAGTTTTTCTTACCAAGACTTTTTCTCAGACATATCTTTTGTATGGCAGCTATACTATATAGTTGACCGATTTTAATTAAACTTGGTGGAATTATGTAAAAGCATAGAAAACTTATAAACACGAGGTTTGGGCACGTTTTCGTTGAAGACAAAAAAGTTTTTCTCACTAAAACTACTTTTTCTACCGATAATTCCTATGACAGCTATATGCTATAGTCATCCGATTTGGTTAAAACTTGGCAGAATTGTGTCGCAGCATATAGTATTGATAAATAACAAATTTGGAAGCAATGGCATGGAAAACAAAAAAGTTTTTCTTATTAAGACGTTTTCTCAGACAAATCTTTTGTATGGCAGCTATACTATATAGTTGACCGATTTTCATTAAACTTGGTGGAACTATGTAAAAGCATAGAAAACTTATAAACATGAGGTTTGGGCACGTTTTCGTTGAAGACAACAAAGTTTTTCTCACTAGAACTACTTTTTCGACCGATAGTTCCTATGACAGCTATATGCTATAGTCATCCGATTTGGTTAAAACTTGGCAGAATTGTGTCGTAGCATATAGTATTCTTCAATAACAAATTTGGAAGCAATGGCATAAAAAACAAAAAAGTTTTTTTACTAAGACGTTTTGTCAGACATATCTTTTGAATGGCAGCTATACTATATAGTTCTCCGATTGTTTATCAAACTTAATGGAATTATGCAAAAGCATAGAAAATTTATAAATACGAGGGTTGGGGACGTTTGCATTGAAATCAGAAAAGTTTTTCTTACTAAAACTACTTTTTCGACCGATTGTTTCTATGGCAGCCAAATGCTATAGTCATCCGATCCGACTGGTTCCGCCAAATGTGTAGCGCATTTGTACCTAAAGACTTCGTATTAAAATGCGCTCTAGGCGGTGTTTACGATTTGGGAATGAGTTGCTGGCCAATGCGATGTTTACGACTTTGAGACTACGGTGCTGACAAAATTTACCATATTAAAGTGCGAGAAGGGGGTGTGTACGACTTTGATATGCGGTTTTTGAGATATCAAAATGCGCTGTAGGCGGTGTTTATGGCTTTAATATGCGGTGCTGGCCAAATTTACGAAATTAAAATACAATCTTGGCAAAATATATGATATTGAAATCCGCTGTAGGCGGTATTTATGATATGGATATGTGGTGCAGGCGGTGTCTTAGATATTAAAGCAAATGAAGGCTACAGTTTTAAGCTTATAAAGATATTCGTCAAATGACAAAACAAGGTCAGCCTCAACACTTAAAGAAAAATTTGCCGGTTCAGTGAGGAATGTCATAGTAAGCACAACAAAACGCTCAGCAAACTGTGTTTTGCACGAAAGAAGACAAATATTTCTTAGTAACTGAAATTACATATTAATTATTACTCATTAATCGTTAAATTTCATCTAAACATCCATCATTTGCAGAAGTAAAAATATTTTGTGATTTTGCCTTTTATCTATTAGCTAATATCTATTATTTCGTTGGTTCAGTTTGATGTTTGTGTCTTTGAAATTATATACTTATCAATATGAAATGAGTTGTGTTCCCACATTGTGTTCCTTTTTTGTTGGGTAACAATTTTTATGGATCTCTCACACTCCTAACCCCCCTCCCACCCAACACAAACAATCCCATAATTTCCATATGTATGGTTATATTTTATATGCTACTTTGGCCTGGGGCAAGGCACCGGTTTTTGACCGATTATGAAACTCAAGAAGACAATGCGCCAATGCCATGCGCATCTCAAATTTGATATTTACGACTGAGAGAGAGACACACAGAAAAGCAGGTGTTATTATTGCCATTGAGGCGAAACGAAGCTGCTTAAAGTTAATTAGTCATTTTGTTGTTGCTGTTGTTGTGTTTTTTTTTTCTTTCTTCTTTGTTATTTTGTATTCAAAGTCTAATGGGATTTTTATAGAATTATGTAAATCAAGTTTTGAGGCTGTGGCTGATAGGCATTTGATATGTCCCACAGACTTAAGATAGAATTCCTTTTCTCCTAATTACCAACAAAAATTTGAATAAGAAAATACACTACACAAAATTGATTTATGGTTATCCGGCTCAAAGGACCATTTAGTCAAATCACACTTTTTCATTGTTTTTTCCTGAGTGTAGCCCTAGATTTAAGTAACAAATTGATAAATAATGTCCCTCTTAAAGTGGCTCAACCTCTTTATTTATAAAAAATCTTCTAAATACTTCCTGGTTAATCCACCTTCTTGTGCTCTAATTTTAAGCTTCCTTCCTTTTCAGTTGGTATAAGCAAAACGCAGCTGTCACCGCGGGCGCTTCACAATTTCCATGCATGCATCCTGCTTTCGCCCAGGATTCGTCTTCTTTTGCATTTAAATAATTAAAATGCCTTGACGCCCGGGCACAAAAATTATTAAACGCCTTCCTGCACTTTTTTAATTATTTTTCACTTTTGAAAATGAAACCAGCTAGAGCTAGGGTCTAACTACTCTCCTCCTGTCCAGCTGTGTAGCTGTCATCAGCTGCATTTGCTTACTCACAGCAACATTTGCACTTAATTTTTGCACTCACGCCTTTTGTTTCGGACACATCTTTCCGTTCTTTCTCTCACTCTCCATATTATTTTTATGCACTTTTATAACTATCTCCCACACACACACACATTCCACATTTTGCATTCCCAGTTCTATATAAAAGTTTTCTTTCACGAATTTCTGACTTGACATGGTTTCCTTTTTAGGGGTGGAGGCGGGAAAGCGCCCGCTCATCCGTCTCTCTAGCTTTTTATCTGCTTTTGGGAGCAGCAGCTGCTTTTCACATTAAATTTACCTTTTAGTTTGTACTTTTTTAATTAAAAAAAATAAAAAACCAACAACTCTTTCTTCTCAGGTAACAGGTATAAAATTTGAGTCATTAACAGCGACGTAGTTTAGCAGTTAACAGAGCTCTGTTACGGCTGTCCCAGTTGCTTGTGATTCATCAGCTGGCTTTCAAGGCGGAAATGTTTGTTTCTTCTCTCTGTGCTTTTTTTTATGTGTAGCACAAAAAAGAATAATAACAATAATATTATTATGTGTGTCATATAAACTTGATGCGGGCTTTGCTAAGATTTTGATGCTGACTAAGCTAAGAGGTAGAGAGAGTTTTCGGCTAAACTTTTCTTGTGAAATTTCGTGATGAAATATGCTTAATGTTGGGGAAACTTATTCTTTGGAATAAATGTTGAAAATAAAACGTATGAATTTTGATTAAATTAAAAGAACTTATTTTAGTATCGAGATGAAGATGCGTGTAGAAACTTTTAGCTAAAGACATATCTTTGAACGAGTGGTATTGAAACCAGTTCATAAACTAAGCAAAAGTATTGTTAACCAGTGTTTTTTCAGGTTTTTGGGGATTTTGTTTCCATACTATTTACACGGTTTTTTATTTACACACGGGTTTCTATTTACAATGTCTCTAGAAACTTTTAACCAAAGAAATCTATTTCCGTCTTCATAACAATGGATATTTATTATAAAATTAATTAATTAATTTACACCTCCTATTTACCCGTCGACAATTGCGTCGACAGGTAACCAAATCGAATTCAAGCACATGAAGTGAAAGTGAAAACTGGAACCCTGATAGTACAGTTAGTCAAATTTCTCGAATTTTTGGACCATTTGTTCTACATTTCCTATTTACCCTTCTGTTTACCCGTCTATTCAACCATCTTTATGACAATCTAAACTTATATATATTACATATTGAAAATTGAATTTTGAAAATTTTGAGATATTTTTTGGACCGGGTCTGGTATTGAAAACATAAACTAAGCCAAAGTGTTGTAAACGAGGGTTTTTTTAGGTTTTCCGGCTTTTGGGATTTTGATTACATATTATTTACACGGTTTTTTTATTTACACACGGTTTTCTATTTATAATGTCTCTAGAAACTTTTAGCCAAAGAAATCTCCAAGTCCATAAACTAAGCCAAAGTATTGTAAACAAAGATTTTTGCAGGTTTTTATTTACATACTATTTACACGGTTTTTCTTTTTACATACGGGTTTCTATTTGCTATGTTTTCAGTTTGTCGACACGGGCTCTATTATTTCTGTCTATCTGTTAGTCCATCTTCCCACTACTCCATATTTACAGCGTCTTCCTCCATTCTTTATACAGTGTGACCGTTCTACAATACCTTAACACTAAAATATCGATATATTTACACATATTAACGGCTATTTTCAAAAAAACTCCAAAGACTACAATATGTTATAATACTCATAGAACGCGAACCGAGGCTTTATTTGAAAAAGTGGGTATGAGGTGATGCTTTCAGAGGTTTCTTTTATTATAATTTAAGGGTCTTGTGCCGGGTTTTTATGTTTTGAATTGGATTATGTCGATATATCCATTGAATGTTGGATGCTTTCATTATTATTTTTGAGACTTTTCTTAGTAATCGATTATTTCGTTTGATTTCATTTTTCTTCTCGAAAGAGTCTTCTTCTATTCGATGTTATCATCTCGTACACCGCATTTTATGAAGGTATACACGTCCAGCATCACATTTTAAGTTCATAAACAATACCTACACTGCATTTGATTATCGTCAATCTATACCTAGTTAACATATCATCGAATTCACCGCATTTCAAAATGTCAAACGCCGCCAGCCCAGCATTTCAATATCCAAAATACCTTCTTTAGATTTATATTCTAAGCACTGCCTATGCTGCTTTTTTACAACGTAAACATCCCACGTACTGCAATTTAATAGAAAAAACACCGCCAACACAAAATTTTCATATGAAAAACACCATTGGAGCCAGAATTTAATATCGTAAGCACTGCTTATACTGTCCTTTCATATCTTAAAACGCTCCCTTATGGTCTAACTTTTGCAAAAATCGAATTCACCTTATAACAGTATGCCACAACAGTATTTCAATATGGAAAACACTGCCAACAATTAATTTAAATATCGTAAGCACTACCTATACTGCAATTTTATACCGTAAGTGCCACAGACATCTTATTAAAATATTGTGAATATTGAACACATCACATTTTCATAAGGTAAACATCGCCAAAACAGCATTTCAATGCCTTCTCTGCATTTACATATCGTAGGCACTACTTACACTGCACTTATGTTAAGTAAATGCCAACCACACCTCCATTTTATATGGTAATCATTGAATACACCGCATTTCAATAAGGTAATCACCGCCAATATAGCAATTTTATACCGAACTCAACGGCTTTTTCAGATTTTACAATCTACTGCATTTGCAAATCGAATATGACTCCCTTGTTATCAAAAACACCGCCCATACTATATTCCAATATCGTAAACACATTTAAAAACACATTTTCATATACCCAAACACAGCCAACACTACTATTCAGTGTTGAAACAATTAAATTTAATATCGTAGGCACGCCTATTCTGTATTTTTATACCGTAACTACCAGCCACATCTCATTTCAATATCGTAATCCTTGAATACATCGCATTTCAATAAGGTAAATACCGTTAACACTGCATTTTCCAATCGAAAACACTATTGACAACTATTTTTGAATATCGTAAGCACTGCCTATACCGCAATTGAATACCGTAAATGCATTTATACCTCAATTAAATATTATAATCAACTAATACATCGCATTTCAATAAGGTAAACACCGTCAGCACTGCATTTTCAAATCAAAAACTCCACTGAAAATTATATTTGAATTTCGTAAGCACTGCCTACACCGAAATTCAAGACCGTAAATGCATTTATACCTCATTTAAATATTACAATCAACGAATACACTGCATTTCTAGAGGGTCAACACTGCCCACACTGCATTTTCATATCGAAAAACCATCATCATTTAATTCCGAATATCGTAAGCACCGCCTATACCTCAATTGAATACCGTAAAAGCGCCCACACCTCAATTAAAAATTACAATCAAAGAATACACCGCAGTTTAAGAAGCTAAACACTGCCCACAAAGCATTTTCATATCGAAAACACCTTCAACAACTAATTTTGAATATCATAAGCACTGCCTATAACGCAATTGAATAACGTAAATGCGTTTTCATAATGACAACGCCCTTAGCAACTAATTTTGAATATCGTAAGCAAAGCCTAAACCGCAATTCAATACTGTAAATGCACCTACACCTCAATTAAATATTATAATCAACGAATACACCGCATTTCAAATTGATAAACACCGCCTACACAGCAAATTTCCCGATTTAAATATTTAATTAAATATCGTAGACATATCGTAAACACCTCCCACGCCGCTTTAAAATAAGTCACACACTGCCTACACCTTTTTTCAGTAAACTTGAAAAAGAACGCTTTTTCAAGAAGTAAGTCAATGCCATTATAGTTCTTAAACAAAATGTGGCAAAATGTTTCATTATTGACAAAAATTTAAAGATGAATCCACCACGGATTTGGAGCAGCACGATTCTATTTCTTAATGTCTCTTTATGCTTGTTGTTTTTGCGGTTATTGCATTCTGTTGGGTTGCAGTTGCAAGTTGGCTAAACTCAAAACTCAATTTCAAACATTGAAAACTGTGTTAGGGTCTTGCCTCCTACCTCCAGTCGGTTGTCGTCATTGTAATTGTGTTTGTGTGTCAAACTGTTGTCAGTTACTCACTCACACACGCACGCACATAATGCACTTGTCACAGTCAATGGGAAAAGTAGTAGAAGGCAAAGTTTTTGTGATCTGAGGGAAAATTCACATCATGGTTTTTCGGAAGGAGGAGGAGGCGGTCTTTGTGCCTAATGACATTTGTACACAATGTGAGAGCATGAAGTGAGGAGGAGCAGCAGTAGATGAGTTGAACAAATAAACAGTCAACAGATTTCTAACAACATTTAAACGCATTCTAAAGGTGAAACTTTTTCCCACACACACACTTATTGAAATCGAATGCAGGACATGTTGCGGCACCCGCGGCCATAGCTGTAAATTATCGAGTTTATGTGGCAAAAATGACAAGCGACCCAAAAAATATTGCAAAAGGACCACACTCATCCCGAGTGACCATGTCAGAGAGCAGAGCCGGGCAAATTGGCAGCCAACAAAAAAAAAAAGTATTAAAACACTAAAGAAAAACGCGACACGCATGCCGAAAAATGCATTCATTTTGTGCGAGGGGAACAGAGGGAGGCCTTTGTGAAATTTTGTATGAAATTGTGGCCTGTACATGCGGCAGATGCCACCATTTTGAAGTGCCTTCTCCCTGGGAAAATGGTTGCAAATTTGCCAAAAAGTTCCAGCATTTGCATCTGTGTGTGTGTTGACAGCCACCATTTTTCCATAATTATTATGATGATGCTTGGCATTTGCCAAACATGCAATTCGCGTTTCCCCCAACAAGGACAGCAGATGAGCCATTTTATTGCCTGTCCATTTGTGGTTAGTCAACGGCGGAAAGGGGAGGACATAGATAGAGGGTTAGGCATAGAAATGATGATAGAATGGTTGGGGGGCGCCCCCAACCACGGGTCAATTGTTTAATGCGCTAGTGTCGCAGTAACCAGCAGAGTTTAGAGCGAGGAACTGGTTCTTGAATTTGCGAATATATTTTCATATTGGTCCCTTTTAAAAGTTAATTTTCAAACTTTTTAGCGAGTGTTTAACGAATACATTAGCGAACATTTTGCGAGTCTTTTTGTAAAATCTTGTCTTTTTGAGCAATGTGCGACTAAATTTAGCTTGATTGTGTGCTCCCTGGCGAATATTTAGCGTTTTGTTGCCTTTTTTATTATTTCCAACATATGTTTGAGTTTTCAGTTAAATTTTATGAGTTTTCTTTGAATAGTTCGATGAACCAGTTCCAGTTGTGGCTGCACAGTAATATTGGCCGAAACGAAACATGAAAATTAAATATGGTTGGCTAACCGACAGCGACGACGACTACGACGACGTCATTGGCGAACAGCCTCGTTTGAAATTGCAGTTGCAGTTGTTTGGTTTTGGGTTGGAAATGGGCAAAAGTTCACTTCTCGGTTCCTGGATGCTTGGGCAATTCGAAATGTTTTGGGCCAAATGTGGGGGCAAGGGGCGCGCATCTGGTTTTGATTTGAAAGACGTCAAAGTGCGGAATTTGCAGTTGGAGTGGGAGAGAGAGTGCGCTAATTATTGCGCATCATTGATTTTTCGCCAGGGAATGTATGTACTTTACGTACATGGGAAGCTGCCTGCTGCTGCCTGCTGCTGCTGCTGCTGCTGTGGTGGCTCTGCGTATCAATGACAGCCACAGTGCAAAAATGAAACCAGACAACAGCCAACTCTCTTGCTGCGTTTCAATTTCAAAAATTGTTGTCATGAATGAAAAGCGCCTTTACGCATGTGACGGATGAGTCAAAGAAAAAGTGGTTGAAACTTGTTGGCGCGCCATAATGAGATTTTATTTAAAGGCCCCCAACGTTTCCCCTTCGCTTCGCTTTGGTTACACTTGATTAGGATTTTGTGTGGTTTTTTTTTTTGTATTTTTTATTTTTTGCCAATTACATTTGGAGCAGCTGTTGAGAGCTGTTTAGCCGCTGCTGCTTTTCACTTTCTCGCTTTTTTAACGCGACTTTTAGTTGGCCTTTTTGGTTTATTTACACTTTCTTTTTATTTGGGAAAGGCTTTTGTAAGTTCATAAATCTGGGAAAATTATGTCTCCAACAAACTGCAGCAACTAACTAGCTTAATTGGTTTGGACTTACGAAATAACAAAAAACTTACTTTAGTTTGGTGAAAGGTTGCCATGGGACTTACCTAAAATGAGAAATGGCAGAGAAATAAAATAATTATTAATTTGTTGCAAGAAATTGAGAAATATTTCGAAATAGTTAATTAAGATTTTGTCAAGAGATTGAAGCATTATTAAAGAGTATTAAGTGCTAATTGTTGGCAAATTGGTTAATCGGAGTCAAGGTATTTATTAATGAAATAAAGCTTAAATACCAATTAAAAATACAAAAAGCAATATAAAAATAGGAAAAATTGTGATATGAAAATCCATAAAGTATTAAATTCTTAATTTATATAGAAATTTTCCCTTAAGTATTGCCTCAATCAAAATTATATGTTGAAAGCGTTCACAACGGTATTTTGTAACATTTTTAGAATCATTCTAAAGCAATTTAATATAAATTTAAGTATATTATATTATTTTGTATCAAATGGATATTTTTTCTTGCCAAACGATATGAAAAAATGTACAAATTTCAAAAGATGGTTTTCATAAGTGCATATTAAAATGAATTTTAGTATTTTCTTTTTCTGGGTAAAGAAAATTCAAGATGATTTCGATCACGTCGAGATTTTAAGTGATTTGAGCTTAAATATACAAAAAATGCCTTATTTGACTCTTTTTATACGTGTTTTGTGGAGAAACTATACTTTCGTTTTGACTTTCTTTCATATTATCGAAAAGAACTACTCCTTAAATTTGAAATAAACTATCCCAAACAGTTCTACGATTTTTTCTAATGAAGATATACCATTTTTATACCCGTTATTCGTAGAGTAAAAGGGTATACTAAAGTCGAGCAAATGTATGTAAGAGGTAGAAGGAATCATTTCCATCATTTCCATCATTTCCATCATTTTCATCAGCATGAACAGCTGAGTCTATATAGCCATGTCCGTCTGTCCGTCCGCCCGTCCGTCTGTATGTCCGTCTGTATGAACACCTAGATCTCAGAGAGTAGAAGAGTAGACTCCTATTGTCTGCACGCAGATCAAGTTTATTTCGAATTTTTGCCAAGCCGGGGAAAAAAATGTTGAATACCTCCCATAATTTTTAAGATATCGATCTCAAATTAATACATTTACACTGCTCGCCACTTGAATAGGACACCCTGTATGCTCTCTTTAAAACAAGCATTCTTCGCTCTTTCTGGTATATTCCAAGTTTTGGAATAGAACCGTTATAAAGTTGTTTGCACTTTATGTGAGCATTCGCAAAAATTCAATGGAATTTTTGCGCCACTTGAATAGAACATGTATTTTATTTGGTCGGTATCGTTGACACGTGCACACAAATTTTGGTTTACTTAAACTTTTTGCTTTAATTGAAGTGTATATAAAATTTGAAAAAATTAAAATGGGGCGTGGCACTTCATTATCTGAGTCGGAGAAAGGAAAAATCCAAGCTTACAAGGATTCTGGCCTTTCTATTGCTAAAATAGCAAAAAAAAAGTCGACAGGAGCCGTCACGCCATAACAAATTTTTTAAATAATGAGGCTAATTATGGTAAAAACATGAAGGGCCGCACCCACAGTGTGCTTACCATCGCGGACAAGCGACTTATATTAAGAGAAGCTTCCAATTCGCACGACTCTTTGGCCAAGATAAGGGAAAAATGCAACGTTAAAGCAAGTTTGACAACCATGCGTCGTGTTATTAATAATACTACATACCTGAAGAGACTAAAAATCAAGAAGAAGCCACCTCTTAACCCGGCTCGGAAGTTACAACGCCTTGATTTCGCGCGCGCACATGTCACCTGGACTTCGAAGTGGCAACGTGTTGTCTTTTCGGACGAAAAAAAGTTTAATTTGGAGGGCCCCGATGGCTACAGCTACTATTTTCATGATCTTCGAAAAGAACCACACCATCTTGATAAGTTACACAGCAGTGCTGGTGGTTTTATGGTATGGGGGGCCATTTCCTATTATGGCACCTGTGAGCTTAAATTTATTCCAACCACCATGAATGCGTTGTGTTATAATGGTATATTGAAAGAGGCCTTTCCACACTTCCAAACTCATTTTGCAAATCTAAAATGGATTTATCAACATGATAATGCCCCTATACATACGGCCCGAATTGTTAAATCGTATATAGCGAGCCAAAACGTGGAGTTATTAAACTGGCCACCCTATTCACCGGACTTGAATATCATTGAGAATGTGTGGGGATGGCTAACACGTGAAGTATATGGATCAGGTCAGCAATATTCGAGCGTTCCCGAACTAATTGCAGCTATCAAATTAGCATGCGGCTCGATATCGTTGAATTATTTGGGAAAATTGTATGCCGAATGTGTGAGGTTTTGGAGAAAAAAGGAGGCTCAACACACTATTAAAAACTTTTTTTGGTTTAAAAACATGTTAGTAATTTCTTATTTAAGTAATATTGTTATTTGAAAAGGATTGAAATATTCTTAAATGGTTTTTAGATAAAGTGTCCTATTCAAGTGGTGCAAAATGAAGACTCCAAAATTTGTTACTTATTGGTTAACAATGTTTTTTGTATACTTACAACTTTTGAATAATTTTGTAATTTTCGTCTAATTACTACATTTAAATAAACTTTATAAGAAAACAAAAATTATTTTCCTAGATGGCTTGGTTTAGCAGCAATTAACTATAGAAAATCGACTTTAGAGGTGTCCTATTCGGATGATAAATACCCGAGTTTAAAAAATGTGGCATACTTTTCGGCTGCCCCACCTCAGGTACACAGGAAGGTTATTTAACAATTCTTTCCATGAGTAACGGGTATATTGAAGTCGGTTAGAGCCGACTTTAACTTACGCTCTCGTTAGTAATTGTATCGAGTTCACAAAAACTCAAAATATTGTTGCTGCCCCAATGTATGCAATGAGTTTTGTTGAAAATTTTCATTGAAATTCTATACAAATTACTAGCCGGTTGTACTGTTTCTGCAAGGCATACTTTTGAACAGTAGACAGTTTTGAGACTTTGTATTCAAAATGGTATATGTTCGCTTAAAAAAATCGTACAATTCTTTGGTATAGTTTTTTTCAAAGTTAAGATATAGTAATTTACGATAATATCAAAAAAAAGTCAATACAAAAGTATAGGTTCCCCACAAAACACGTCTGAAAAGGGGCAATATACAAACTTTTTGCAACTTTAAGCTCAAATTACTAAAAATCTCAACGTGGTGAACTATTTCTGAAAACAGATTCGAGTTCAGCACACAACCAACTTTTCATTATATTTACTGGACCCTGTTGCCTAGTGTAATTTTGTGAATACAATATTAGGCCCAAGGAAATATATTATAGATAACAGTGCTCTTACTTCAAAACAAGCTGGTTAGAGATCGTACTTTTATTTGACTGTGAGCCTTAGTTTAAAATTCAATGAACCTGAAACTGTTCCGCGACTAAATTTTTGGTTCGTTTCGAAAAGCAAAAAACTACAAGCTAGCTGTCTTCTTAATACTATTTTCAATATAAAGCACATTAATAGAACCAAGGTTCAAACACAAATCCTTGAAACTAACATTTTCGAATTTGAACTAATTGTGAATTTCGGTTCGAGTTCGCAAGCCGGAGTCAAGGCTATAGATCAGCGCTGGGCACGAAATTTTGAGTTCCAACAACAACACGGCGAGGCTAGAGTCATGCATACGTACACAGAGAAAAAAAAATGCAGAAGCTACACGAAAATGTAGGATTTTCAACCCATAACGTTTCGTGTAGCTTTTGGACACGTCGCGTGTAGCTTTTTCATTTCAACACGTGGCGTGTAGCTTTTCTACACGTCGCGTGTAGCTTTCTCATTTATAATTTTTCTCATTTGTTTTTTTGCAGCCGTCAGCCTGTGAGCCAAGCGAGTCTTGGACGCGCACATTGCACTTGTACGCTCAGCTAAGACCTGGGTGGTACCGTCGCTGACCATCGCTGGTAAAGCACATTGTTTTTCCAAAATTGGAAATAAAGCAACAAGACAAAAATGTTGTTAAAGCCCCATACGGACATCCGAAGCAACGAGAAGTTTCATACAAAAACTGAGGGAAGAAGAAGCAGAAGTTATAACTTCGCCACTCCAACTTTTTGCAAGTACGGAGATAAGAATGTGAATGTTACCCTTTTAGTGAATGTTACGCTTAACAGCACATTTGTGGCGACTATGTAAATTGGCTGTGGGCTTTCAGCAGCTGACGCAGCATTGAGAATGCACCATGTCAAGTCACGCTGCTTCCACCTGAATCGATCAGATGGCATGCTTTTAGTTAAAGTGATTTTTATAAAAATAATATAAAAACCATGGCAGAAAAGCAAAAACGAAAGAGTCGTTTGGAAATGTTTCGCATGAATTAAAATTTCTTTAATTTTGGCGTTGAAAGAGCAGAGGATGCCATTTGCGATCTTTTTACTTTTTTCGAGTGAATAGCAAACTTAAATTTTCGGCTTAATTTTTTCTCAATTCTGGTCACACTACTCTTACGTTCCACGATCGGATGTCCGTATAGGGCTTAAAGGTATAATCAGAATTAGTATTGTATTTCAAGTCTATATAAAAGAATATTATTTTCATTTAAAAGGTCCTTTAAGCTTTTCTTTAAGTATCAAATTCCATTTTTTTCTCAACAATTTTCGATTTTAAAGGAAGTTGGTCAAAGACAGCTTAAATTAGTAAAACTTCAATAATTTTTTAGATTTGTCTAAAAACAATTTTTGTAATAACTAAAATTGAATCCATAATTCATACCGAGGTCATCTAAAGTGTTTAATAACACATGCACAACCTACTTAATTTTAATGATTTTGAAAAATAATTTTAATTCACCGCTCAAGCTGGCCACCTGCTGAGTTAATAAAGCCAATTTAAAGAACTGTTGTAGTTTTGCTACCAGACTTTGCACCTCTTCAAGCCAACCCACAACACACAAATTTCAATTATAAATTAAAAATAAAAAAAAAAACAGTAGAAAATTCTGTAAAGAATTTCCCTTATCCGTCAGGGGCAAACACAGAAAACCAATTTACCAACAATTTTCCCAATCAAGAAAAAAAATCAGAAAAAAACTACTGGGTGTTTATAAATAGCCTGCCCTGGCCTGGCAAACAACAACAATGCACAACAGGAGCAGCAGCCACTGCTGCCTGCGGCAAATTCCTCAATCAATTTCGTTGGTTGCATTTCCTCTGCTGCTGCTGCTGCTTCTTATTTACTTTGCATTAATTAAACATGCCCCGCCACCTACACACTGGGTTGCACAACACACCTCCTCCCCCTCCTCCTCCTCCTCCTTCTACCCAGCCCAAGGGCCAAATAGTACTTCCTCCTCCAGCAGCATCTGCAACAATCTTCGGTTTATATTTAAATGTCTGTGCGGGCAGCCGACGCACGTGCAGCAGGCTCTTTCGTTCCCATTCCATTTCAACATTCGTCTCTGTCAAGTGGCAGTGCCAGTGCATCAGCTGCCACATCCCCACCCCCACCCCCCTCCACTCTGTTTCCACTATTGCAGTTTGTCATTGTAGCAATTTCAATGTTGCGCTTGTCAATTTCGCTGGCTTCCACCTCGGCGGCTCCGGGTTGGGGTCCCCAGCTAATATAACTGAACTGACGTCGACAACTAACGGCAGCTCCCTCTCTCTCTCTCTCTCTTTCTCTAGCGGAGTGGAGACTCCACTGTATATAGGCAATTGCTGCTTTAGCTGCTTTACTGTTGTTTTTTCACTTATTTGGCACAACAGCAACTGATGCAGCAGCAGCAGCAGCAGCCACTTAAAGTAAGCGGCCTCTGTGAGCGGCATTTCTTGAAACATTTTACAAACTTCTAAACTTGACTGGAAATGAAAGTTTTAAGCCTATTTGGTTACAAATTGAATCAGTGAGGGAACAGTTTCAAAAATTCTACAGCCTATAAATTGCCAGCAAGCAACTCTTTAAGCTTTTTTTTGAAATCTCTGCACCCCTTAAAAAAAAGGTCCTTTGAGCCGGATATAAATACTTTTTTTTTAGGAATTTAGATTTAATATGCAAATTTAACTCTAAATGGTGCTTAGGGTTCTGCCAACTGGTGCTTTGGCTTCAAAATATATTTATCTACATATTGTTAACTTACTTCAAGACTGTCAAGACAGTAATTACACGCTAAATTGTGTTCAATATTGTAGAAAATTTTGTTTATTGATATTTTTTATACTCTCCGAGTGAAATGAGAATATGTTGATGTATTATTTTACAGGTTATATTATTTTACTGCAGACAATATGGTGCAAAGATCCGTTTGCTTACTATTAAAACATCATATTTTGGAATTTCTTTAATCAGCATTTTTAATATAAAATATTTAACTAGATTGACTCAACACTAAAAGAAATATTTTTGAAGGTTAATTACTTTGAGAACTTGAATTTGAGCGATATATATTCCTCTCTTTTACTTTAACTCTTTGTTCATTTTCAATAATTTTAGTGTAAAACGCCTATTTAAGTTAACCATTATAAACCTAGTTTGAAAAAAGTCAGAGTAATTAGAAGTAATGTACAATTTTCACATAAAAACTTTGAGAGTTGAGGAAACGTTACTTTACAGCTGCTTATAGGGCTTAAAGGGGAAATTAAGGAGGTTAGAATTCAGTTATTGGACTTTCGTATTGATTCACCCTCTTAAGACTCAAAAATATTCTTTGCTTCTATTCACTTTTTTGCTTTGGCATTTCTTAGAATTTACTTGTTTGTATGGCTCATCCTTACTATTATTACCCCGCAGTTCTACGCCTCAATACTGAATTTGTCAGTACTGATTCAGACCTGAGAAGTCGGAATTGCTCCAATTAATGACTGATTTCACTACTGTTTTCAGTACTACCCATGAAACTAACCCATGAGTTTAGTACTGAAATCATACCTGAAAGAAGAGAAGGTCATGACGTAGTAGGCCCTGTCTGTGTTAAATTCATGGATGAAGTGCATGTAAAGGCAGCCATGATTTCAGTACCAGCCCTTCCAAATCAGGACTGATTCAGCTCTGATTCCTATTGTTTTCATATTTCCTTCTTAATCGATTTTGTTCCTTATTTTCTTACTTTATTCTCCCTCCCTTTTTACTTGCATGCTTCTGTCTTCCTTGTTGCTGCTTTTTGTTCGCTTCTTGGCTACCTTTTAATCCCATTCTTCTTTTTTGCTTTCTTCATGTTTAAGCCCAATACGCAATTATGAAGTAACGAGAAGTTATGTAAAAATCTCAAACAAAAAAATTTTACGTCTCTGGACAAAATTGTTGTATGAGATTTTTACTTTACTTCTCGTTGTTTCTTAACTGAGTTTTGGGCTTAACTTATTGTTTTCTTTTGGTTTACTTTTTGTTTATTTATGGTTTCCTTCTACTTTCTTTTTGGCTTCCTTATTTTTTCTTTTCTACCTTCTTCCTTTCTTTTTCTTTCCTTCTTTCGTCGTCCTTTCCATTCTTCCTTTTTTCTTTCTTCCTTTTTTCTTCCTGTTTTCTTTCTTCTTTCGTTTTTTCCTCTTTCTTCCTGACTTCAATCTTTCTTCTTACTTTCTTCCTTCATTCTTCCTTCACTCTTCCTTCTTTCTTCCTTCTTTTTTCCTTCTTCTTTCCTCTTTCTTCCTTCTTTATTCCTTTTTTCGTCCTTATTTCTTCCTTCTTTCTTCCTTCTTTCGTCCTTCTTTCTTTCCTCTTTCTTCCTTACTTCTCTCGTTCTTATTTCTACCTTCTTTCTGTCTTGTTTCGTACGTAAGAAAGAGTTCTTCCTTCTTTCTTCCTTCTTTCTTCCTTCTTTCTTCCTTCTTTCTTCCTTCTTTCTTCCTTCTTTCTTCCTTCTTTCTTCCTTCTTTCTTCCTTCTTTCTTCCTTCTTTCTTCCTTCTTTCTTCCTTCTTTCTTCCATCTTTCTTCCTTCCTTATTTATGCCTTCTTTCTTCCTTCTTTCTTCCTTCTTTCGTCCTTTTTCTTTCCTTTTTCTTCTTACTTCTTTCGTTCTTATTTCTTCCTTCTATCTGTCTTGTTTCGTACTTCTTTCTTCCGTCTATCTTCGTTTTTTCTTTCACTTTAATTAAAAAAAAATTTGGTTCTTAAAATAATAATACAGTTTCTTCTTCCCTTCTTTTTTTATGCTTTCTTCCTTATTTCTTCTTTCTTATTTTCTCTTTTCTTTATTCCTTCTTTCTTCCTCCTTTCTTTTTTCCTTCATCCTTCTTTCTTCCCTTCTTCCTTCTTTCTTCCTTTTTCTTTCTTCTTTCGTCCTTCTTTCTTTCCTCTTACTTCCTTCGTTCTTTCTTTCTTCTTTTTTCATGTTTCGTCATTTTTTTCTTCCTTCTTTCTATGCTGTTTTTTGTTATCGCGATTTCTATAAAATTTGGTTCTTAAAATTATAATACAGTTTCTTCTTCCTGTCTTCTTTTATGCTTTCTTCTTTCTTCCTTATTTCCTCTTTCGTTTTCCTCCCTTCTTCCTTGCTTCTTTTTCCTTTTTCCTTCTTCCTTTGCTTCTTTCTTCCTTCTTTCTTTCTTCTTTCATGTTTTCCTTTTTCCACTTCCTTCTTTCTTCCTTTATATTTGCTTCTTTACTTGTTTCTTCCTTCTTTCTTCCACTTTTTTTCTTGATTCTTTCTTTATTCGTTATTCCTTTTCTCTTCCTTCTCTTTTCCTTGTTTCTTCATTCCGTTCTTCCTATATTTTGTATTTGCAGCGTTTCTAAGATTTTCCAGATTACAGTTATTTACGATTCTTAAACAAGAAAGAAAGTCGGTCAAGCCCGACTCTAACATACTCTGTACCCTTACACTCGCATTTGCTCAGGAGTCAAACGGCCAGTTAACACCCCGCGCACAACGCGGTGCGCTCTCTAAGTTTCTCTCTCTCTCTCTCTCTTTCTCTCTCGCACTAAGATTGCCTGTGTTGAACGGTTAGGGTATGTTGCTGTGGTTGTTGGTGGGGGGGTGGGTGGTGTTAACTGACCGTTTTTTGTCCATAACTTGAGTATCGTTCATCCGATCTTTATCATTCCTTCAGCAAATCGATAAATAATTTTGTTTACAAGGTATCTCTAGAAGGAACGAACGATCTATCTCCAAAACTGTAGGAGATATGAAGTTTTTTCCAAATTGCGGGGGCGGGAGGGGGCGTGGCAAAAATTGAAAATAAACTTGATCTGCCTGCAAGTATAAGAAATATATGTCCCATACATGTCAAACCTCTATCTCTTACCATCTCTGAGATCTCTTCGTTCATACGGACGGACAGACGGACAGACAGACAGACGGACAGACGGACATGGCTATATCGACTCGGCTGTTGATGCTGATCAAGAATATATATACTTTATAGGGTCGGAAACGATTCCTTCTCCCTGTTACATACTTTTGCACAAACTTAATATACTCTATGTACCTTCGGTACAGAGTAAAAAAATTTGGTTGTAAAAGTTATAATACAGTTTCAAAGTGATCCATAACGCCCACATATACCAAATTAGGTCGATATTTCCTAAATTTAAATTCAGATTTAGCTCACAAAATCGTATATGGGTGTTTAAATTGGTTTTTTGAAATGATGTAGCCACTTACGGCTAGGCGAAGTACCGTAGCTTTTTCTCACTTTTTGTAAAAGCCGTTTTTATAAGGTATAACACAGGTCCTAACTTATCCATTTCACCCAAATAAAACTCAAATAAAATTAAAAAAAGTGGCAAATTTCAGAGCATTTACTAAACGGTATCATTTGCCACATGATATTTCCTTTAATTGTCAGAATGACGGACCTAATTTAGCTTTTCCATGCTCCTCCAACCACAATTGCTGTAACAACACCAGACAATTTAATTTCAATGCCGTAACGGCACAGTTTAAAGGCAAATGAGAAGAAAATGAGTTGAGTAAAATAAATAGTTTTGTTTTGACACTCTTAAGACAACGTCGCCTTTAGATGCCATTTCGCTACAGCTGGGCGGGCGTAGGGGGCGCGGCATGCATTTGACAAGTGGATTTAGTAGCGCATTGGAAGAGTGAAGAGCCAGAAATCCCGCGTCATGACAGCAACACAGTCAGGAGCAGCAGCAGATGTTTTGTGATGCGGGGGGGCTACTTTTTTGCGGTTTTGTTTGAGTTATTATGTGGCGAGGGGAGGGGAGGTAGGAAAGGGGTTGGATGAGAGCATGGGCGTGGCTGACGCAACAAGTTGACATTTTTTTTTTTTTTTCCTGTATGTTTGTGGCCAGTAGAACTTTTGGCTGTGGCCTAATGAGTTTTTAAGTGTCAGAGTGGAGCTTTTGGTGGATTTAAGTTGATGTGGTTCTCGGTTCGTTCCTATTGTAATGCTTGGCCTGGCCCAAACGATAAACATAAACTGGCGGCGACGACAGTTTTCTTTCTTTCTTTTTTTTATGGTTTTTTATTTATTTATGACATTCTTTTTACAGTTATAAATCGGGCGCAAGTCACGTACAAGCGCGCATTTTGATATTAACAGCAAAGCAACAAAGTGCTAAGCTTTAGCAACATGTTGCTAGCTGTTGGTGTTGATGTTGCAAAGAAGCCAAATTTCTGAGAGTTCATTTGAAATTATTGTAACCAAATGAAGCAGAACTGGGCCAAAACATTAAGTTGTTTAAGCTAGAGAGAAAGATATTTAGAGAGATATTTATACACCAAATTCCAGCAATTTCCAGCACAAAATTTAACTTGGCGTAAACAATAAAAAAAACTAAATAAACACTACAAAAAAAATTTCAAATTTTTGTTTATTATTGTTGCTAGGCTATTAAATGCGTGTACACAGTTCACACTTCTAAGAGAGAAAAAAGGAAGGAAGAGAAAAACATTTGAAAGCGCAAAAAAATTTATTCCAACAATGAATTAATTAGCAATGAAGCGCAATATTTTTTTATGAGTGGTTGTAAAAAAAAATCCACACACAACAGAAGCAAATTTACAGACTGACAGTCACCAATTAATGTTTAGGCCTACAGATCACAAAACACAAAAAAAACATCAACAAAATTTTCACAAATTTTTAAGGGCAAAAACAAATTTGAAGTAAAGTAAAAATGTTCCCCGAGTTTTTGAAATTTTTTGAACTTCGTCAGTGATGAGATTTTAAACATTTGATGGCCGATTTTTAGCTGTATTTATCAAATTAAAGAAACTGCAAGGTTTTTGGAATTCGCTAGTCATTTACTCAAGTTATGACATATCCCGCTAGATCACCTAGAAAAAATAGCCAAAAAATCAAATTTTTTTTATTTTATGATGTCGAAAATATTATCGATAAATCGATATATATATTATCGCATATTTTTCCGAGGCGATATATCGGAAATCGAATATTTTTTGGTAATATTTTTGTTTTAGGGTTCGGTCACAATGTTGCGAATGACTGTTTCTTGTGCTCTGGACATGTAAAGCAAAATGTTTAAAAGCTATTTTATTAAAGTTGAGGCACAGTTGTTCTCCCTTCAAACAAAAGCGTGCGACATCAAAGCGGCATCAAATTTTAGACCTTTTGCGCGTATATATATGAATGATATTGACTTCTTGAAATTTCGATTTACCGTTGCTTAAGCTGGAACGGGACCCTATTAAGTTCTGGATGGAAGATTGCCAGTGCATTATATCATCGCACAACAGGCCTTAAAGCAAAATACAAATGGTAAAAATATATAAAAAAAAAAAAAAACCTCCAAAAGGCTTAGAAACTCTTAGTAAAAGGCTTAGCTAACTTAATTTAATTATAAATTGAAGTAATCATTCTACTTAAGTCATTTTCTGATTATAAATGTGAATCTGTGGCACACATTTTCAAATTTAATTCATTTCAAATTTACATGCTTCCACCCCCAAAAACACCCCTTAAGGCATGCCTTAAAAAGTTATATGTTCTCATTTTGGGCGCTAATCACCTGTCAAATTTCAAACACGCTGACAAATGATGCTTGCTGCTAGCGTTGTAAGCTACCAACAGATTTGCTTGTAAAGGAATACATTTCTCTAAAAAGTAAAGCAAATAAAACGCAATCATTCAATTGACAATTTTGGTTGGAGGAATGGTATGGGTAGCATAAAAGCGGATACCAAGTGAAAGAAAATCAATTTGGCTGCGTTTGTTGGCGCAAAAATTCCGGCGCCAAGTTCCCTCGGCAATGAAAATGTGCTGGTAATAATAACTTAACAAACAGGGCACATTGGGGCAAAAGTCTTAGTTATATAAAGTCAACTTCATACGTAGAAATTAATTTGCATAAGCTGTCATGGCAAAGTTTGCCTGACTTGTGTTCGAAATTTGTAGAAGCTTTGAAAGTTTGCATGGAATTTGTCTTTAGCTATGTTCCTACAAACAAATATTTGTCCAAAATTAGATGAAAATTTTGCTAAATAGGCGAAATTTTCAGCTATATTTGATTTTGGGCAAATTATTTGCCTGTGTGAACACAGTTTAAGTTTACAAGAGCAAATTAGTTTGCTCATGACGATGATTGTCTGATTTGTTTACGAAAACGTCTGGTTGTTTGCAAATAAATTTGTATAAACTTCGAAATATATACTATATACTATATACTATAAACTAGAAATTAATTTGCATAAGCTGTCATGGCAAAGTTTGCCTGACTTATGTTCGAAATTTGTAGAAACTTCGAAAGTTTGCATAGAATTTGTTTTCAGCTTTGTCTTCAAGCCTACAAGCAAATATTTGCCCAAAATTAGATGAAAATTTGGCTAAATAGGCGAAATTATCGGCTATATTTGATTTTGCGCAAATTATTTGCCTTTGTGAACATAGCTTAAGTTCACAAGAGCAAATTATTTTGCTCAATCTATTTCGGCAAAGTTTTTCTGATTTTTATCCGAGTGTCTAGTTGTTTGCAAATAAATTTGTAAAAACTTTCAAAGCTTGCATTGAATTTGGCTGAAGCTATGTTCACACTGGCAAATTATTTGACCAAATTTTGATAAACTTTTTGCTAAATAGACCACATTATGGAACTTTTCGGCTATATTTGATCTTCACATTATTTGCATAGCTTAAATTCACAAGAGCAAATTAATTTGCACAAACTGTCATGACAAAGTTTGTCTGATTTGTATCCGAATTTGTCTAGTTGTGTGCAAATAAATTTGTCCAAACTTTGAAAGTTTGCATTAAATTTGGCTTAAGCAATGCTCACGAAGGGAAATAATTTGACCAAATTTTGATGCAAATTTTGCTAAATTTGACCAAATTTTGATGCAAATTTTGCTAAATTGGCCAAATTTTGCAAACTTTTCGGCAATATTTGAACCAGTTAAGAGCAAAGTTTTAGTTATAAGTCCTGCAAAATGTGCAATCATGGATATTTAAACAAATTGTCAACAAAATTTGGGCAAACTATTTTCCTATGTATGCGAGCAATTTGTGTTTCCCACGTGGTTTGTTGATAGCAGCTGGCAAATTATCGACAAAGTGTTTGTATATAAACGGGCTAGTCGAAGTTTTTTATCTACTTAATATTAATACAAATGTTCAAAGGGAACTAGGGATGTCGGTATATCGAAATCGAATAACTTATGACAATATTTTTGTGAATACTTTTTAGGTTCCTGCCACAAATAGGGAGGTTTTCTAAAGGCATTCTCTTGGTTATTAGCAATAACAGTAATATAAGCTATATCCAAGGAAATGCCTTCAGGAAACCTCTCTTTTTGTGGCCAAAACTAACAAATATGTCCACCAAAAATATATTCAAAAAATATTCGATATCGATATTCCATCATCCCTAAATGAAACCATAAAACTAACCAAACGCAGTTAAAACCAAAGGATACTGTTTAAAATTCTTATCCAAATGATTGAAAATGATTTACAAATGTCCTAGCATTTAAAATTACTCAGACAAGCATCACAGATTTTCCATAGTTTGTTCTTACATTTGCCTTGGAAGAACAAACTCGGCAAATGTGATAACAGTTTGCGAGAGAGTGTTTACATAGTATTTACACAGCACGCAAACTTATCGAATACTTGGCAAACCGTTTTGCACAAGCGTTTGAATTTATTAGCATGCCAGTGCTGGCATGAGGAGGCAGACTGCTAAAGATGGAACCAGGAGGTTCTTGAAACAGCTGTACAGTCTACCAACCTCCCTTGTGGTGTTGTGTGTTCCCGTTTTTTAAAGATATGTGCAAACATAACAAGACCTTGCTCGTCAAATTTTTCCATTTTAGACAAATTAATTTGCTTGTTCTGCATTAGATAAGGCAAATTCAAATTTTCCAAATTATTTTCAGCCCAACAGTAGGCAATGTTTTCAAATATTTGCAGAAACCACTAGAAATAATTTGTGGAAACTTTTTGTAAAACTAGAATTTAAGCCGTAACAAGCTTAAGGTGGAAAGTTAAAATAAAAGTTTATATATTTTTAGTTTCCAAATCAATTTAATTGGATAGTTTAAACTAAATCTTAAAGTGTTTGCTTAAAAGAACGCAAAAAAAATGGGAAATATTGCACCATAACATGAGGTTTAATTAAAAAGTCAAGAATATATACAGTCGAACTTCCATATAGCGAATCTCAAGTGGACCAAAAAAGAAAACTTTGTTATAAAGAAAACTCGTAATAGTGTTCATGAAAAGTATTCGTTATATAAAGAGAAGTTCGAAAGTATTTCTAATTTCCAATTTGATTAATTTGGATATTAAAAAAGAAGGTGTGAGCGTCGTTAACACTCATGAGGCTTTGATGTGTAACATGATTAATTTCATGGCTTAATTTCCCAATCACAAGCTCTCTCAATGGTATCTAAATCAGCAATGGCCAATTTTTCTAAAGCAATTTTTCAGCAATTTTTCTAAAGAAGAAAACTAACAGGGAGTAGAAATACCAACAAAAAGATCACTAGCTGCTGTGTCCTTTCTTTTTACCAGTAAGTCTTGTATATTGTGCTGCTCCATAGATCAACGAAAACAACAGTGGCAAAGGAATAACAGGCAGAAATAATAATCTCAATTTTTACAAAGCAAAAATATAAATAATTTAAATAAGTCACTGTTTAGTTACTATTTAATTATAGTTTAGTCATTGGTAAGTCACTGTTAAGTCACTGTTAGGTCACTGTTTAGTCACTGTTAAGTCACTGTTAAGTAACTGTTAGGTCACTGTTTAGTCACTGTTAAGTCACTGTGTAGTCACTCTTAAGTCACTGTAGGGTCACTGTTTAGTCACTGTTAGGTCACTGTGTAGTCACTGTTTAGTCACTGTGTAGTCACTGTTAAGCCACTGTTTAGTCACTGTTAAGTCACAGTTTAGTCACTCTTAAGTCACTGTAGGGTCACTGTTTAGTCACTGTTAAGTCACTGTTAGGTCACTGTTTAGTCACTGTTTAGTCACTGCTTCGTCACTGTTAAGTCACTGTGTAGTCACTCTTAAGTCACTGTAGGGTCACTGTTTAGTCACTGTTAAGTCACTGTTAAGTCACTGTTAAGTCACTGTTAGGTCACTGTTTAGTCACTGTTTAGTCACTGCCTCGTCACTGTTAAGTCACTGTGAAGTCACTGTTAGGTCACTGTTAAATCACTGTTTAGTCACTGTTTAGTCACTGCTTCGTCACTGTTTAGTCACTGCTTAGTCACTGTTAAGTTACTGTTATACCAAAGGCACTTTCACCCCAATCCGTCTTCATCCCTCCGCCCTCTTCTGTGCTGAAATCAAATTTTACTCCTACTTAAATCTTCCATGACGTCAGCGTCACGTGACGCTGAAATCAAATTTTACTCTTACTTAAATCTTCCGTACCGAAATTAAAGATGTTTCATATCAAAAACCTGTAAAATTTAGGTATCTCGACGCGAAGGGTTCAATTCGGTTCCCGTTTTAGTCGAACCTAAGGTTTTGGTTTGATTCTGGTTTCATAGATAGTTAAATAGTTGACAGAATTTCAAAGTTTAGACAAATATTTGTTCAGGAGAACGCGTCCAGCCTACCAAGCTATGTATGTAAGTTATCAAGTCGATTGGACAACATTCCTTAGTGTCATCATTCATAAAAAAGTAAAATTGGCTCAAACAGCACCTCCAGGAGGGCCAGGGCAAAGCTGCTCTCAATCTCTTGGCGTGTGTGCTTATAATTTTTCGCACAAGAGAAAGGGACCTACCGTCATCATTTGTAGGTCATCTAAAAAGTCTGTCAAAAGTGCCTGAACTTTGAATTTTGGAAGCCTAACATTCTACATAGATACCCAGGCAGCATTTTATGAAATTTCGAATCTTTCTTTTTCTTTCTTTTTCGACTCTTCTGTTTGATTATAATAGTCATAAATGGTACTTTTGTACGGAGAGAATGGTACCTTAGCCGAGACTCTACTTGAAAAGTCGTTTATAATCGATTTCCTGAACAGTTTCAACTTTTATTTCCAATCATTCGAGTATTTTTCGAGTCGTATTTCTATAAGTCATTTTCGAGTCTTCTTTAAATCTGTCATGAAATTGATCTCTTTAACATTCAAAAGAGCTCAAAAAATACTTATCAAGGCGATTATTGTTAAAAATGATGATAATGGTAAAGGCACTTCATTTGCTTTCCCCTTTTCCAACTAGACTTCCTCTAAAAATTATCCATTTAAGCGATTCTGTACTATGAAATAGTTTTTTTCGGTCAACATTTTGAGAAAGTTATTAACGATCTTAAGAAATTGACTTAAATGATTGTTCGTACCGAAAATTTTCTTTGTATACAAGGGTTTCGGTTGGGGTTTAGGTTTGGGAGCTTAAATATTTGAAAGGTTTGGTTCAACGGACCCGAAAAACATAAATCTTTGACCTTGATTAAAATTTTTGAACTCAGAAGTTTAAGGTGTTTGTTTAAAAGAATATTGCACCATGGCATAAGGTTTAAGCTTTATAGAGATTTTGTTTTGCTTTAGAAAAGTTGGCAAATTTTCCAAGATTTTACAAAAGATTCCAAGATTTTTGAAAACAAAGACTTAAGCCGAAACATGAATTAGACTCAAGGTCTTACGGTAGAAATTTTGAAATAAAGAAAATATTTTGTCGAGATATCGTTTTGAAATTTATAGATCGGATAATAAATAGCCGAGTTACTTTTCGGCTTTGCCCCCTCAGAAACACTTGAAGGCTATTTAACAATTCTTTCCCTGAGTTTAACTTTAACTTATGCTCTCGTTTTTTTCATAAAATTCCCAAACCAAAATTAAATAATTTTAAAATTGAATTAATTTATAATTTTAAATTAGTCAAATTAGTCAAATTAGTTGCATTTTGTATAACATTGTGCCACTGTTAATCAAAGTGTTGGAAGATTGTGGCTTCTGCTTTATATTCCGCTCCCCACACTGCCAAAAAAAAAAAACCAAAATTCAAGGACAAACAAACACAAGACAAGTCAAACAGTATGGTTGTAGGGTAAAAGATACACATAATACATTGGGTTAGTCCTAGCAAACATTTGCTCGCTGCTTAGAAGTTTTCCCATTGCCTGCCGGCGGCGGCGCATGTAATTTTCATTACAAAACTGGTTTGGGTTTGGTTTTGGGGTGGGTGGCAAACATTCCCGGGGATATTTTGGTTTGGGTCATAAATTTTAAAGACACTCCTTGGGGCAATTTTAAAGTCCTATTCTCACACTTTGGAGTGGCCGGGTAATAAGTTTAGAAAACTTTAGGTAACTACTTTGCGTAATTATGTCAATTGCCATTAGGCAAAGTCGTCTCCAAGTTCTTATTCATTGGCTTTGCCAGTCATCGATATCCTTGGCTTTCTCCTTTGTCCTTTTGATTTCAATCTGCTGGTGGTATCTAAGGGCCATTATCTGGCAGCGCTAACCAGCATAATCCTCCCACTTGTGTGTCAGGGCCAGACAGTGACAGTGGCAGAGGCAGAGGCCTTGCGTGCCTGTGGGGCATCATTCGGCAAATACGCTTAATAGTGCCACAAAATCAATGTATTTTAGCGTTTTTTCCACGCTTGATTGGGCGCTGTCGTAGGTTAATAAGTAGCTTCCAAGAGCCTGATTAACACATTGTTCAAGGGGCGAAAAGCGGGTGGGGGGTAAATCCTTTTCATTAATTTTGCACATAATTGCAAATTAATTAAGCCAGCGCCATGCTGACTGTACGTGGTATTTTTAAATTTGCCAGCTTAGTAAATATTAATCAATTTCAATTATTTTGCCATTTGTTGAGGAATTGAGGCGACAGCTTTAACCACCACCACACCCCACTTCCACCACTCTCTTCCTGGTAAATATGACATTTTAAATTTCATAAATGAAATGCATTTTAATTAATTTTGCACAGGTTGTTGTTGCACTTTGTTTGTCATGTTTACATACATATTTAATAGACCATATAAATTTCAATGGAATGGACTCAGAGAGAACTCGCCGAGTTGGAGTTGGCGGGGAACACGTTTGGATTCTTTTCAAATGCCAACAATAAACATATTAATTTATTTATTTATGCACAAATATTGTACACACACACACACACACACACATATGCTGGTTCTTTTTTATAATATCCACAGCTAATGCCAAAAGGTACAATTTGGTTTAATTTATTTGGCTCAAAGTGCCAAGTCAAAATTGGTTAGCCTTTACATTGCCGGTTTTAATTGCGCTACAATTGCATAAATAAATTTCTATTTTTTTTGTTTGCGACATTAATTGGTGTAAAATTGTTTTCAAAAGCTTGCGAATGCCAAACTAATTTGCTGCAAAATAACATTAAACGGAAACGAAGGGGTAATTGGAGATTGGGAGCAGTAAAACAACCACAACATTAGAAACAACCTTTAACAGTGAGTCTCGATCGCGCACACTGCAGCTCTACTGTGTCTACACTTCGAAGCGAGACAATTGCGACGCAATTTCTTATGCGTCTAAGTGACAATATGACAATATATCTGCTAATGATCGCTTCAACTAATCTTAATTAGGTATATATTTAGCTGACCCGGCAGACGTTGTTCTGACCTCTCCTATTTTGCATCTTTCTAAACCTTTCAGGGCAAGCGTCCAACCAATCCCCAAAGTCTCACTACAATTGGATGATACAACGGTATAATTTTGCAAAATTTTAGGTTTTTGGAACATTTTTCGCCCTAGAAACCATTAGGCAGGCTTAAAGGACCAACAGACAAACAAACCTTTATTTTTGTATATATAGACTAGCTAAATACCCGGCGTTGCCCGGATCCTAAAAATAGTTTGTTTTTATTACAAAACTTATAAAATTTTCCTACTTAAAAACACATTTTTTATATGTACGACTTTCATAGAAAGTATTTTAAGACAGTTAATGAACTTAGAACCGACTTGAATTTAGTGCCAACTGACTTGAAACCGGGTTGAACAGGGAAAGTATTCATCATATATACCCAATTAAATGTTCACATCTGAAGTGGAGTCCTAACAATTTGTAGGCCTCTAAAATGAAAGCTTTCCTTTTCCTATTACCAGCATAACGTTGTTGGTTATGTTTGTCTAGCAGTAGTAACAAGATTTCGAACTCCAATAAGCCGAACCTCTCGCCCCTCAAGCCTATGATTCATACCTGATCAGCATGCACATACTGT
>JBAMBO010002306.1:0-19138 GCA_037044535.1 Lordiphosa magnipectinata | reverse complement strand
AAGCTTGTGCCAATTTATCACCTGTTAGTAAAAATTTAAGGTAAAATATGGAAATTAAAGGCAAAGGTATGTAGAATGTGAATACTGAAACAAATTGTGTGTTGTTCTTGTTAAATGTTGTTTCTGTTTACCGTTTTGTTATGTCCTTATATAGAAAAAACCTAACCAATGTGCCCGTGAATTGTGGAGTATGAACTAACTTTTTGACGATTTCTGACAAAAAGTCGGTCTCCTCATACTTATCCAAGACCCATGGTATCCGATGTCAACAACTGTACATAACATTTTGATACACGGTTTCCAAATAATAGATACGTCTGAAATACCAATAGGTTGTCGCAACAAGAAGGACGCAATCAGGCAGACGATCACATGCTCGACGAAACTTTAGACTCAACAATATGACAGATGTTTTCCAACGAGCATTGGATTCCTCGGATCCTCTTGTATCCAGCATCTTTCTCAATAAAAGTTTAGCTCAAATCCAAAAAAAAACCTTGCCAAAAGATGTAATTGAGCTATTAGAGTCGCCAAGTTTCAAAATAAACTGCACTAACATTTCCCCAGACATAGACAGCGACTCTGATGCTGAAGTGGACTGTGATTCGATTGCTAATGAACTAGATTTTGAGCTAGATGAAATTTAAATAGTAATTAATCAAGGATATACAAAATAGTTAGTAAGTACTCTTTTCAATATACTTTTGAATAAAACTTTTGTTTACTCTCTTTTTGTGAACTTTGAAGAAAAAGTTTGAGTGTGACATTTAATATGTTTCTATGCCAAGGAAAAAATATGAATTCAGGATTTATATACTATTTATAATTAAATATTAAAATATAAATACACATATAAAAATTACCTAAAATTTAAATATAAACGTTCTCAATTTAGGTAACAGAAATGCATGATTTAAAAAAGATAATTAACAGCAATTTAAGGCCCTTTTCTGGTCTTCTGGCAGCCATTTTTACAAATTTAGTTTTTTTCTTCTCATTATTCTGCTTCCGGCAATAAGAGCATTCTCACCAACCAGTTTCCCGCCTTCCATTTTGCTTTCTGATAATAGTGATTCCCGGAAAGCTGCGAACTATCAACACTCCTTTATTTAGAAGACCCTACTTTGGATGCCGAGAACTTTTTAAACAGCCCTTGCATTGATACATTTTTAATTTTGTATTTTTTGTAAAGAATAGTACAACCAAATACAAAAAAACAGAACTACAAAATCTTTTCCCGATTTCTTTCCATAAATTTTAAGCAACCAGGTAAAATTCAGCCTCCAACACCAGAGGAGAAGATTAATCTAATGTGGGCGTGTTCGGATTGTTGTACAACTTTGCCCAATTATTATACACTTGATGTCTATCAAATGTGCCAAATTGCAATTGTCTAACTACATTGTTCGAATTTTTGCCGCCTGGCAAAATGTGCAAGGGTATAAAAATTGCGCTAGCGCGGCCGTAAATCCAAGTATTTCGAAATGGGTTATGAATAAATGTAAGATTGGATACATTAGTTCTATTTTATTCGTTTCCTATGAAAATATCATTAAATTTAGTGTTTTTAACATCTTTTAATTTTTTGGTATCGGTGGACCTTTTGGTGGAAATGCCCATATATTCTTGATCAGCATCAACAGCCGAGTCGATATAGCCATTTCTGTCAGTCCGTCCGTATAAACGAAGAGATCCCAGAGATGGTAATAGATAGAGGATTGGCATGTATTGGATATATACTTCTTATTCTTGCAGGCAGATCAAATGTATTATTCAATTTGCCGCGCAAGTGTCATATCTCTGTGTGAGTCATATCTCCCACAGTTTTTCAGATAGATGTTTCGTACCTTTTACGCATATTTAGTAATCAGTACTAGAGTTGTGCCGATTTTTTCTCTTGGTGTTTGAACTATAGTTCATTTTTTGAACTATGTATGTCTCAGTTTTTGAACTATAGTTCAATATTTGAATTCATTCATTTTCTGAACTATAGTTCATTTTTTTAAACACTAAAATATTAACAATAAAAATATTCAAAAAATATAAAAATATATGCAAAATATGTAAAATGTATAAAAATTACGAAATTTGCTAAAATTCTTATTTGAATTTTGATAATTAAAAGGAATAGATAGATGGCAAATATAGACAGTTAAATAGAAGTTGTAGACCGAACGATCAAAAAATCGCGAAAGTTGAATATTATTCATATAAGCTTATAATGGTCCAAAAAACAAGAAATTTGACAAATTTTCATTTGATTATTAATGAAAGCGCAGACGTTGATAAATAAGAGTTGTAGATTGAACAGCCGAAAATATATATGCAATTTATGCAATATGGTTTTTAGCGGACCTATATCATCTTTCAAGATATATAAGATGTGTGCAATCAGAATTTAAATCGGACATGCGGTTCAAAATATGCCAAAACCGCTGTCAACTCATGTATCAAACAATGTGTATGCAGCGAAAAATACATTTGGATACATTTTCTGTTTTTGTTTGACTATGGGCCGATTTCTCATAATCTTTATAGAGATATATGTCACTTAAACTTACAAATTACAGATCAAAATTTGACAGCTGCAAAAACAGGCAGATTTCAAGATGAACAGAAAGGTTTTGAATAAAATGCATTATGTGTTAGGTTGTTCCAACTTTTTCATTGTGTTCACTTGTTATATTTATTATAAACATTTTATCATTCTTCATTTGAAGTTTTTAAATATAAACATTTATTCATAGAAATTAAAAACAATTTTTGTAGTTTCAGGAGAGCTTGCTTCTTCAAGCCGAAGATTATATATATACCCGTGCAGCTTTTAAACTCAAAGAGTAGATTGAAACAGACAGATGGACAGGCAAACGGTTGGATAGATAAACTACCAGGAATGTGGTCGAAGATGCTTTCTTCTGAGCATTACAAACATATGTCCAAAATTATCGTACCATCTTTAAAGGTATAAAAACAGATCAATATTCCGAGCAGTCAAAGGCGGCATCGTAGGCTAAAGGAGATGGAATGCGTCTGAAAAATGTTGATATTAAAACTCCATTAATTAAAATAATTAAAAAAGCAATTACTTTTACATATTATTGTGCAAAAAGGCTAGAGCATTTACATTTTCCGGAGGTAATAAGCTTCTTCTTTCTCTTACGATTTGCCCAGCCAAAGAAAACAGACGCTCCGAAGGAACTGATGTTGCTTCAAATTGCCCACAATGCATAGTCCCTTCTGCATGTATAAAAAGAGCTGACGGAAAATCGACTTTCTCTCTTTCCACCATTGAAGTGGATCTGCAGATCTTCAGCCCTTAAGATCTTCACCGGCATTCGAAGATCTCTCTTAATACCAAGAACGTGCTTATTAAGTAAACAGCCACGGATCTAACCAAAGCGAAGGTGGTAGTGGATACCATTGACTGTTTCTTCGCCTAGCATTGTGCCGAGAAGTTTACTGTTGAGCCCTTGTTATGTGGTCCAACAAGACGGTAGCATCGTCTCTTATCCTGAGCTAGCCGTCCGGGAGAGAAAAGTTTCGGTGAAGCCTGCCAACGCCTATATGGGCATAAATGGGCGCCCTGACTGTAAGGATTCCACCAACGCGACCTGATGTGATCCATGCCTGCGACATCTATGAAAACAAAGCTATCGATTTTGGCAATAACAACATTAAGAAATCTCTGCCAGCATTTATGCAGATAGCAGAACAGTTTCCTCTCAACACACTGACCGAGCAACTGCGAGAGCAAGTGGTCCAGGCCGGATTCACCGAAGCCCTAACTTAACGCGCACGCAAACTCAACAAATCCATCGAAACCATGCCGGCTGTGTCTCATGTATGAAATGAAATGAATGAATTATACTAATGAACTATACTACTAGAAGGTAAACAAACAATTATGCTGGGTAATAACGGCGATGGGCAGCACTTCACACACTTTATGCTTCTTTGCCACTCTGTGTGGCTTTTAACTTAAATTAATCAGATATATACAAACTTTGGGAGGTAAAGAGTATATTACAGTCGGGCTTGACTTTCTTACTTGTTTAAACAAGTTTCATTTAATTAAACTAAATTCTGTTTGTGAATTATAAAGATTTGCATTTTCTTTTCAGATATTGTGAAATCAGGCAACAAATGTGTCACCACTCACGGGTTTATTACAATTTTCAGCTTAGATACTAGATTACTACAGATAGAGAATATAATTTTGATTATAATTGTTCAAATTAAAGTTGTGAGGATGGTGTTGTTTAAGGATTTAAATAAGGATAGGAGAATTGCCATTGCCTTCAACTGCGGAATGACCCAAACAACATTGTCCATACTTCATACATATTAAAAGAATTTAAACTAATTTATGTGGGGAGAGGAGTGAATAAATAGCTGCTAAGCGCCAGCCTTGTCCTAAAGATCACAGCACAGCAGTTCAGCTGGACATGCTTTGGCGTTTGCTGGGCGACACCAGCACCGGGGCAGGCTGATGTGTGCCGGAGATGGCATCGAATATGCTAGTCTCCGAACGCTGGTATTCGGTGCCAATGTTCTCCAGATTGAGATTAGCATCCAGCACCAAAACCTGTTGAGTACAAAATGAAGTTTAACAACTTCTGCGACTTTCGGTATCCAAATCAAACCTTGCAGATCTGTGGCCGTCGTTGGTGTATCAGCCAATCCTCATGCAGCTCATGTAACTCCTGCAAATACTTCAAAGGCACACAGCTCTCCTCGGAACGGGCACGCTGACGCATACGTTCGTACACCACCTCGGGTGAGGTGCGCAAATAGATTATGAGATCAGCTTGCACATGTATCGACTCCTCGATGAATTTGTACCACTCCTGCAAAGTATTGTACATGCCCTGCTCCAGGGAGCCATTGCGTTGCATATTCTCCACAAAGCAGTAACTGCGAAGGTACCAAATCATTAACAACTCTCTGGAGTAGTTCGCACCTTCAATTACCGTGAGCTAAATATGGAGCGTTCCATGATTTTTAACTTTTTATCCGTGGGCGATGTGTGGGCCTGCAGCATGGTCAGTGTGACATATGACTGAAAGGGCATGGCCCACTTTTTGGGGTTGCTGTACATCAGCTCCAACAGATTGACGCCGTTCACATTGCGCCACTTCTCCACCGGCTCCGTGAGCAAACAGATCTCGTTCCGATACTTGTCAAAGTGATTGAGGAAGGTCGTCTTGCCGCTGCCAATGTTGCCCTCAATCAGCACTGTGAACGGCTGGGTGCCCTGGGCATATTTGCATCCGTGGGTTCTGGTATGAGCTGCTGCTTGGGCCATTATCTGGGTTAAGCCTCGATCTAGACGAGAGATATTGGGTCAGTTGAGAGAGATTAATGATTTGGGCCCGGATGCAACTGTACGGTGTGGCTGTTCAATTTCGACTAACCCACCCCGATCACGCTTTGATCGTCATTTGCCGCCGAAAGTTGAAAAAAATGCGGGAAATCGGCCATTTGTTTTTTTACTGGTTTTGTTTTGGTTTCCCCATTGACAGCTGATTCACCCAACAGCTGCTCGGGAGTTATTAATAAAAATCAAATTTTATTTTGGGATTCTTACTTATAAGCGGGATTACATGACTTTGATTCCACATTGCTACAGAGCCACTGCCGGCAATGCGATGCAAAGGGACGGAAAGAAATCAACTTTAACTTAATTGATTAATCCAATACACCGCGAATATGTAGTTATCTCTACAGAATCTGTATTTAGCTTGGGCTAATAGAACTTTTTGCAATTACAGCCGGTATTATATATATGTACAAATGACTGAATTAGATTTCACAACAAAAATAAAGATATAGAAATGCAATGGCCGTGCAAGTCACAGCTGTTATTGCTATTCACAGCACTGCCACCGTCTGTTGTCTTCTTCTTCATGGGTGCTTAAGTTGGGCTTACACTGCCTGTGAGTTTACATTGGGGCACAGAGTGTCAAAGCGCAATGTGAACGGCAAATGCCTTGTCACAGAAATCGTGTACTTTTCGATATGAACACCAGGACTCATTTGCCGTCACAGTGTTTCTGTGACAGAAGGTGCCATGCTTGTGACAACAATTATTTGAACAGCTGAATTAGCTCATTTGAACTATTTTTCCTGTAACAAGCATATCGATCATGGTCGTTTTTCTGTCACACTATGACAACTTGGTTTTCATTTTTTTACATAAACATTTTGATAGAGGTAAATATGCACTATTTTTTTAATTTCGTGTATTTGTAATTGAATTAATTTAGCTTCAAGAAGTGAATTCCCGAAGTGCTGAACGAATATGATGATGAAGAACCAAGGTCATGGCGCTCTAGCGGGGTCCACAAAATTAATTTGACCCGAAGGGAAGAAAGCATGTTTCGATTAGTTTTTTTTGTTGGGAGAAAGCAGACGACGAATTTTCGTGTGCCAATTTCACCTGGAAAAAAGCGACGCTATCATTTCACTGTATGACCACTCGGCGATCACGATTTATAATTATTGCCTTCTCCATTGTTTTCTATTTTAACTATTCTTGTTGTTGCGGATATGCGGATCTGTCTCACTGCTCATGAACTTGTTCAATGTTCACTTTTGACATGAAGCGTCAACATCAAAAGTACTCCTTTGGCTAGTCACACCGCTGTGACGCCAATGTAAAAACTTTTGACTTCTGAGTACTTTTGTCACAGAGTGTCACAGACATCAAACTGCAGTATGACCATTTGCCATAATCGACGCTGTCTTTCATTTATTTTATTAAGTTTTTATGAGAATCAGAGAGATTGTCCCAATATGAACGGCGTTCCCTATAATAAAAAAGGACATTGATTCATATTCCTGCAAAGTTTCATTCAAAATTATATCTACGATTTAGAGTAAATTGATTTTTAACATATTAAACATGTAAAAAAGGCATGATTGATATGCGGTATGTAATTTGCACTATACAAAATCCATTTTCTCAAAATCGTCAGCATAATTTTTCATGAATCTTTATCGCATAGTCAGAGTCCAGATATATCAGTAGCAGTCGTTTTAGTTAAGCTAAAACGAGAAAGCAAAGCTAGCTTCGTCTGTGTCGATGTTTTAATACACTTTAAAAAGCTCGCTTAATTTCGTAGATCAGATTAAAAACATTTGATATTAATAACGACCGAGTTTAAGAGCGCTAACATTGAAAACAAAAAATTGTTTCTCACTAAAACCCATTTTCCGACTGATCGTTTCTATGGCAGCTACAAGAAGTAGTCATCCGATCCGGCGGTTCCGACATAAGAGCAGCGTGCAGTCAAGGGACTCTATGCAAAATTTCAGCTGGATTGCTTCTAAACTGAGGAATTAGTTCGCGTAGAAACAGACAGACGGACAGACAGACTGACTGACAAAGCTCAATAGACTCCGCTCGCCATGCTGATCAAGAATATATGTACTTTATGTGGTCGGAGATGAATCCTTCTATGCGTTGCAAACTTATGGGGGGTGCCACAGAAATCACTAGAGATTTTGGTATAAACGTTTACATTTCAAATTTCTATTACTTAATTTTATCTGTAAAGTGAAAAGTATATCTGCTGTTGCTAGATCAGATAGTGAATATGAGCGATTTGGGAACGACTGCTCAAATCTACTTAGCTTTGAACAGTCATTTTCAATCCGCTTTACTTTCGCCATATGATTTAGCAACCGAGCGTTTTGGTGTCACTTCACATATTAATGCAAGCAATCTCTAGTGATTTCTGTGGCACCCCCGGATAATACCCTTTTCAAGTAAATATATACCGTTATCGAGTTATGAGAAATCTGCATATTTAATGTTAATTTATTCGAAGTTCACGTGAGTCACGACACACAGTCACCTCTAGGTGCCATTTTACTGTTGTGTTGCACAGCGCTCTTTTAACAGTGCTGTAAATGGACGCTAGCCCAAACAGTTGTTCATTATGCAAATATACTTAAGTTATAGATTATTGGAGTGATAATTTTTGTGTTTTTCTGAAAGTACTAATTAATATATGAGGAGGCCTTTTGTGGAAGCGTGAATCATTGTATATTTATATTGACCCACCACCGAGCAGTGTGAATAGGCATGGAGATGAGTGTAAGTAGAGGGGGGCGCTGAGTGCCCAGACACACTGAAGTCGAAACCAGTTCCAAGTCAAGCTTCAAACGGGGCAGAAGCAGACAGAGTGTTTACCCATCTGCCTGGTGAAAGTTTACAGCTGTTCCACGCCTTTTTTTTTCAAAAACAACTGAACCATATCGGAAACTTACAGGCTGCTATGCTAGCACGTGTATCCTTTTACCCCACCCTGCTGTACAATGTGCTCATGGAGAAGGCCACGTCCAGGAATTGGTATGATCGTATTGATGACCATGTTATATTGGGTGCTCTGCCCTTCCGCAGCCAGGCCAATGACGTAAGTTCAATTGTTATTAAAACACGATTCAAGTTTAATCTCCCCTTGCCGCTTTCTCTGCTCTAGTTAATTGAAAAGGAAAAGATGAAGGCGGTGGTGTCCATGAACGAGGACTATGAACTCTCGGCGTTCTCTAACAATGCAATCAAGTGGAAAATTTTGGGCGTTGAGTTCCTACAGTTGGCCACCACAGACATCTTTGAGGCACCCGATCAGGAGAAACTTTTCTGCGGTGTGAACTTCATCAATCGATTCTTACCTGTGGGCCAGCGCATTGGTGGTTTGAGCTCTAGCCATGCAGCCGAAAATGTGGGCTCTGTCTATGTCCATTGTAAGGCGGGTAGAACACGCAGTGCCACCTTGGTGGGGTGCTACCTGATGATGGTGGGTAAACCAAATGCTTTAGATAATGTAGAATTTTAATGTTTATTTTTGTGATTCGTTTTTTCTTTAGAAAAACGGCTGGACGCCAGATCAGGCCGTGGAGCATATGCGTAAATGCCGTCCCCATATATTACTGCACACCAAACAATGGGATGCTTTAAGAATATTCTACACAAATAATGTGGAGGCAAAGTCATGACCTAGACCCGAGTGCGGAGATTTATTATAATTTGTAGCCAAAAAAAAAACAATATAGGTGCCTGTTTCTGTTAACTAATTAAATTTAGTTTCAATTTTTACAAGTGTTGGTTTACTATTTACGTCTAATGGAGTATGGATTACTCCTTGCCCTTTATGGCCCAGAAGCGTTTAATTCCATTGGCCAGACCTACATCATTCTTGATGTAATAGAAGAGGCCGCCCAGCGTGGCCACAGAGAGGATGATAAGAGCAATGTGTGCACCCTTGGCCACAACGTTGCCCACTACGGCCGGACGCAAATAGTCCACCACCATGGCCTCCACACCCCTGCAACAAATGAAGGATTAGTAAGTCTTTCTCGCTCTCTCTCTTTTTTTTAGTGCTTACCAATGTGTGTGTATTACCACCGAGACAGCCAAGAGAGCATCCAATACCTGTGAGGGAGCCAGAAAAGCAGCTGGAATCACAGCCAATAGACCAGCTGATACAAAACGTTCCAGTGTCCATAAGGCAGTGTGACTGGACTCTGCTGCAGCCATGCGACGCGGCGCGCTCACCGAAATATCACGAATCAGCTGAGGCTGCAAAGTATTAACAAACATAATCCTTCCAACTTAAAAGCATTTTCCCCAGACTTACGGCCACATTCTTGGTCAGAGCCAGAGGTTTTACCAAAGCCTGGCGTTGAGCATTGGCCACTAGCGCTGAGTAGGCCTTTAGTGGCGTGATGCGTGCCGATTTGCACAGATTTGTGGCTAATTGCGGGGGTGATACAGAACACAAAAGTCAAGGGTTATATAATGAAAGTTGTTCTCCTGTAACATTTTGCTTAAATATGGCAACCGAAGCCACACTCACCATTGCAGCGTACTGCATTACGCATAACCAGTGCAAGAGACATGATTGTTTGCTTAGAATTAATCAAATTATTAAATATTTTTTAACTTGAAGTAAAATTGTGTCTTGAAATCTGGCCAGCTGTGTCTAGTGTTGCCAAGTTTACAAAAGCAGGAAAAAAAAAAAGCCTTTTTTAGTGGGAAGAGCGTCAAATAACAGCTAAAATTTAGAGTAAAAAAGCTGACGTTTTCTGTCATGTTTATTAATATTCTTTGAGTTAACTTTTAATATTTTCGTGAATTTCAATATAATTGCAAATTTAGTCACACGTCTCTGCTGTTCCAATTAATTAAAAATATTTTTTGTTCGACCAAGCAACATTTACTGGATCTACGACAACCGTTTCTGTAAATAAAATAAATGTAATTGTTGAGTTTTTAATACATACCAAATAATATTTGGTAATTGTCCAGATCATGGTATAATTAACAAGCTATAGTCGTCAGAAATTCACCATGCGAGAGGGGAACCAGTTGATATGAACATGTGAGAGCAAAAGAGATAGCATGATTGCTGTCAGTTTTGTTTTCACCTTAAGCATGCTGTTGTAAGAAAGAGAGAGATGGCATGATTTTGCTGTTTTGTTGAGGCATTTTACACATTACATTTTGAATAAAAGGCAAGAATTCAATGGGCGTACGTATTCAGCAGATAATTCCGATTTGCGATTGCTGATGAGTCTCTGCTGAATGGAATTGATTGGAAACTTTAAGATATTCTGTGGCCTTAGTACTTTTAACCAATGGAAAACACTCACACCAAATCTTCAATATTTATGGATTTGTTAAATAGAAAATTTCATATGAATGTCTGCACAATGGTAGGCTGACCCAGCAATCGTTAACCCATGTTACATATAAAATTTGTTAAAGTAATGCTGAGTTTACATTGGGGCACAGGGCGGCACATTTTAGGGTCACAGTGGCACAGCGCAATGTGAACGGCCAATGCCTTGTCACAGAAATCGTGTGTCACAGGAACGAGTACTTTTCAATGTGAACACAAGTACTCATTTGGCGTCAGAGTGGTTCTGTGACCGAGGCGGGCAATTAATTGAATAGCTGATCCAATGAGTTAGTTTCTTTAATACTATCTCAAAATCAATCACAGCTTAGAAAAAAGGGGGTGGTGGTTGGGGGGAACCAACACCATAAACCATAATTTTTTTATATTTATATTTGTAATATATTTAGTATGCAAGTCGAAAAGTTATTGAATAACTAAAATAACAATTGTTAGTTTTATATTAAAACTAATGAAAAAAGAGTTTTTAAAAAACTTATCAATAAATATTATACGTATTCTAATATATTCATAAAATTCATAAGAACACTACTTAAAACATGACTAGAGAAATATTAATTTGACTCATATCAAGTTAATAATATGTATATTTACAATGTAAATCAAAAGTTATTGAATACCTAAAATAACCATTGTTATTCGTATTATTTCAAAACAAAAGAAAATTTCTTTATAAACTCATCAATAAAAAGAGCAATCAAATTCAATGTCCCAAGGGCTATATACTAAAGCAATCTAAATCTATTGACAGGGACAAGGGTCAAAATGATCCAAAATATCCAAGAAGGAGAATATTACTGGAGCTGTAAAATCTGAGCTGTACGAATACGATATTTGGAAGAGTGCAGATTTTTGGTTTGTTAATTTTTTTGTTTTTGATATCGGCGAGAAATGATTTAAAAAATTAGAAATAGAAATAAATTGGCAGGCTGCACATATTAATAATTATAATGTTAATTAATTAATATTATTACTCTATGGGCTAGAACTATACAAAAAGCACTAAAAAATACCAAAAAATGTAAATGTAAAAATGTAAGTTAACAGAGCTATCGATAACAAACTTATTGATATGCACCTCAGGCGATCAAATTCAATTCAAAAATTTCATTTATTTCTAAGTATTTTTCAATGTGAACACAAGTACTGGCAAGTGGCAGTGGCACGTTTGCGCCCACAATTAATTGATCAGCTGATTTAATGAGTTAGCTCAAAATTAGCTAATTTGAACTATTTTGAATGTGCCAAGCACATCGCGCATGTTCGTTTTCCTGTCACATTGCGATAACTTTGTTTTGTTATTTTCGACTTAAAAATTTTGATAAAGGTAAATGTGCGTAATTTGTAGTGCTTTCTTGTATTTATTTAATTATAATTAAATTAAATATTTTAGCTGCGAGAAATGCTGTTATTGCGTTGTGGGTGCTGGGTGCTCACACGAAATGTGTTTCGCAAACTGTTCCACTTGTCGACAGCGTCTTTCTTGGTGACGCCAAGCTGATCGGTTACGCTGCTCCAGCTAGACTCCTTGACTGTCTCAGCGCCATGACATGCAATTTCTGTGCCGCCAGTGTGAACACTTTTGACTTCTGAGTACTTTGGGCACAGAGGGTCACAGACGACATGGGCGCAGTGTGACACTATGTAAACCTAGCATACAAAAATATTGCTCCAGTGTTCCAATGCAATTTTGACGCACGCGTTGATTATTTTATGTGAATGTCAAAAACACTATCGATAACCAAGTGCTTAAGAAGTTTCATCTACAACTTGTCAGTTTTCCTTTTTGTTGCTTAGTCACTCTTCCATTTGGTTGCTCTCTTCCGTTCGATTCAGTTCTAGCGTTTGTGCCAAGAAAAAAAAGCCTTTTCTTAACCTCGTTTTGGGTGAAGAATTTTACAGGACACGAGAAATAATTTAAAACTACAAAAGTGAGTAATAGGCTAATTACACTGAGCACATCTAACATCCCACAACACGAATCATAAACATTTGCCGTGGCAACATTTGTCATTTGTCAAAAATTTCCAATTGTTGGCATTGCAAATTGTTAATAAGCATTTTAAGTCATGATGTGGGATGTTCGATGTGATCAGTAAAAAAAGCCTATACAAATGCAAATTAAAAATTCTTTTTTTTTTCTTCACTGAAATTTGTCGTTTTTGCAAAACGCTTTTGGAGAAAAATTATTAATTTTCTTGCGGTTTTTAATTTTGATTTCCATTTAAACCAGAGATGGGCATGCACACATATCGACACACTTATCACACGCATACAAGCACAATTTGCGTGCGCCGCATTCGTGTTCTATAAATAGCTTTCAGTGCTTATAGCGTACGTGTGATTTTGTGCTGTCGGCCGCGGCAGAAGTCCTATGCACACGCAGGCAGAGCGCTGCCTCGTGTGCATTGGAACGTCGCGACGCGCCCATCTCTGATTTAAACTTACAATAATAACCAATAATTTATTCGCAGGGAAAAAGATGAACACTAAGGCCAAATTGGACCGTTTCCTGTCCCAGTCCAGGTGCTTGGATGATTGCACCTCTAGCAGCAGCAGCAAGGTCGTGGGTAGCAATACAAATTTGATTGTGAACTACATATGTGCCTGATGAGATGACGGTCGCGGAGTTGTTAGAGCTTTTTGCCAAATTTGGTTCCATACGCCAATGCAAGATTGTACGTGAAAAACCAACCGGTCTCAGCTATGGGTATGGGTTCGTCGACTTTTGGCAGGCGGCCAACGCCATTCGTCATTTAAGTTGATACGAGGTGGATCACAAACGCCTTAAGGTCGCCTTTGCCCATCCCCAGACGAAGAATGCCAAACTGTATGTGACGGGTTTGGCCATGTGCATGAATGAGAACAAATTGAAGGATCTCTTCGGACACTATGGCGACATTTTGAATGTGAACCTGCTGCCTAATAAGTTCGAAACTAGACGTGAAAGTGGCGTGGCTTATATCAGATTCGATCAGCAGATGTCTGCTGCAAAGGCCATAAATGCACTGGATCAACACCTGCCCGAAGGTATGAATCGTCCCATTACGGTGAAATTAGCTCGTAGTAAAGCAAAGCCACCTCACTTGCCCAGGACTAAGGAACGACAGACACCACCACCATCAACGCCTGCAACCACAGACACCACGGCAAAGCTACCTGTGACACCCATGAAGGACAGCAGAAGGAAACGGCAGATGATTATTTTAAACTATACACGATAATTTTTTTTTTAACCTTCCATATAACTGTATCTCCTTTTAACGATTAAAGTTTTAATTCTGTCCCACATTTTCTTTTTTCTTTCAAGTCTAGTACGCTTTTGGCTCAAGTCGTTCGCCCAATGTCTGGCCTCACCTGGTCTTTCACCTTTCAACATCCAACATCAATATTAACCAATTATGCCAAAAATTATCATTTTTGCTTTCCATGTTTAGACTTTGAGTGATCCGAATCTGCGTTCTTCCGCGTTCTACGAAGAAAATAACATTCGCTTGAAAAGAAATTCATATTTAGCTATCTTAAGGAAAAAAAAATGAAAAATTCCAACCGTTTGATTAAGACTTACGCAATTAATTGAAAAATGTTTCAACTCGAAAACAATTAACTTTAAGTAGAACTATTTATTAACTGTGATGTCGTATATTAAAGCCTTCTAAAATCGGTTTAGTTGTAGGAAGGACAGCAAAAAATTAAACCCAAATTTAAAGAACTTAAAAAAAAAACGAGAGCTTAAGTTAAAGTCGGCTCTAACCGACTTCGAATTACCCGTTACTCACGGAAAGAAACGTTGAATAGCCTTCCTGTGTGTCTGAGGAAGGACAGCCGAAAAGTATGCAACATTTTTTTAACTCGGCTATTTATCATCCGATCTTGATGAAAATTGGAGGGCTTATAGATGTTGCAAATATTAATGTAAGTTTTAGATCGATATCTCAAAAATTGTGGGAGTTATTCAACATTTTTTATTGTGGGGGCGGGGGTGGGCGTGGCAAAAATTTGAAATAAACTTGATCTGTGTGCAGACAATAGGAGTCTACATTTCAAAATTGGTTGCTCTAGCTCTTCTAGTCTCTGAGATCTAGGTGTTCATACAGACAGACGGACATGGCTATATCGACTCGGCTGTTGATATATGGTCGGAAATGATTCCTTCTGCCTGTTACATACATTTGCATGACTTTAGTATACCCTTTTACTCTACGAGTAACGGGTATAAAAATAGAGGAAAGCTAACTTCGGCTCGACCGAAGTTTTTATACCCTTGTAGCTTGTATGATTTATATAAATTAGCCTGATTTCAATGACACAAATATGTACATTCGGCGAAATGTACACATTTTTGACAAGGCCTCCTATATATAATATATTTTCTACACCCAATTTCTATGCCAGCTAAACTATATAATTGTCCTATTAAACTTGGTTAAATTATGTGAAAGCATAGAAAACTTATAAACACGAGGATTGGGGACGTTTGCTTTGAAGACAAAAAAGTTTTCTCACTAAAACTACTTTTTCGACCGATGGTTCCTATGACAGCTATATGCTATAGTCTGGTAATATAAGTCTATAAGTTGGTCAGCATGATGATCTTCTGGATGTACTACTGTAGCATGTGTGACTTGGCAGCGACTATAGCTCCGCTGAACTCGAAAATGGTATTGGGCAGTGCTCCCTGGGTGGCCACTTAGCTCTTGGACACGTCGTCGGGGTCCTGGCAGGGAAACGTTAAGAAATGGAAGTGATTTATAAAGTTGAAGTTTGGTTCGCTCATTTTTTACCTTGATATCATTGGCATTGATGTAGGGCACATCCTCGTTGCCCGATCCGCTTTTGCTCGGTCACCTTCAGGGGGTCAATTGATTCTGCACTATCAGCTATACTACCGGTTGATAGGAGGCCAGCAGTTCGCTGTCCACTGAACTGGAAGCGGGCATTTGGTTTGTGGCCGTTTTACTGTCTCGATCATTGAGCACCGGCGGCTGTTCAATAATATATTCCTTTTGGTCTACTGGCTCTGTAAAGTATCTTTTTGAGCACTATCGCTTAGCAGCACCAAAATTGAGAGGCAGCGCGAATTTGTTCTCTAATACTCATGCTCTCAGCAGTGGCGTTTTCCACTTGATACAAAGTGGGCGGCCAAATAATTCCAGGTTACCTACGGGTCTCTTGGTAACTTAAACTCAAAAAAAAATAATACTCTTGCTCCATGATGTCGGCACGCCCGCTAGAGGACACACGCAGGGCCCAGCTGGTTCATATCAATAGTTTAAATATAACAAATAAATAAAATTGTTTGATTTGCTTTAAAGTCAAATGTTTATTCTTCTGCTTATTGTCGTTGCTGTAATAAGAGGAGTAATAGCCTATTTCCACCAAAGAAATGAAGCTTCATTTCTTGAAATGACAAGAAATGAAGAAAATGATATCATTTCTTCCATACAAATTGTTGTTGCATTTTGCTCTTCATTTCCTTCATTTCTCAAAAATGATGGCATTCCCCACGAAGGAATTTGGTATTTTTTTAAAAAGTACTCGCTACTCTCTGGCACTACTCGTTACTCTCTGGAAATAGAAAGTGTCATCACCAATAAACTGTTGATTTGAATTTAAAAAGTAGGCGCAATTTTGATTAAAATAAAAATTAGTAAAAAAAAGTTGTGTATTTAGCTTTCTGCTGATAATTCAGGGCGTTAACAATGCGTTCGCCCATGGTAATTGCTTTCCTGCCGGGTATGTCTTTTTTTGGGTAAATATTGCAAAAACTCCCCGTGAGTTTGGAAGTGGCGCCTTTGTTTAAATCAAACCATTCAGCTGTTTGTGTCAACGTGGCATTGCGAATATCAAAATGATGAAGATTTGTCAATGGAAACAGCATCATTTTTAGAAATGAAAATGATAAGAAATGACGCCAGTGGAAATAGGCTATAACTTAATATACTTTGATTTACTATATTTTGTGATTATGCAAATTGTCCCAGTGTGCGCTGTCAGAAACTGTGACTGGTGACAATATAACAGTTACATAAATTTCACTCATCTCTAAAACGATAACGATAACTCTTGAGGCGCACGTGTGTAAATTGTTGTGAGGGTGCCCCAAGTAAAATATCATTTTAGTTTATTATAAGTATGTCAGACTTTGAAATGCAGGAAGCCAGTGGCTCGGAATACGATTCAGATGATAATTCTGATGCCGAGGTATGTCAAACCCGTGCTATAATTACAAAACTTTATAAATGATTTGGTTATTCCAGCTGCAAGCGGCCTTTGAGAGGGGCGAGCTCAAACCAGGTCTTAATGTGGAATTCAGTGGAGAGCATCGAGATGCAATAAATGATATTGTAAGTTCTAAATGTGTGATTTAAGCCTTTGTACTAATTCCTTTATTTGTAGACCAAACTCTTGGCCAAAACGGAGGCCATTCGCCTACAGTTGCCTTGGGTGGAGCGCCTGGATATGGTTAACAGCTTGGCTCCACTCGCTCCTGAGTTGGCCGTGCAGTTGGAGAAACACGAACAGAAGCGCGCAAATCAGTTTAAGGGAAATGCCAAAATTCCATACATTAATCCCGAAGAGGATCCCGTGCTGAATGACTTTAAGCGAGAGATGCTCTTCCATCGCCAGGCTCAGATGGCTGTGCTAGAGGGTTTACCACGCTTGCACGAGCTGGGCCTTAAAACACGGCGCCCCGATGACTACTTCGCCGAAATGGCCAAGTCCGATGAGCACATGCAAAAGGTGCGGGCCAATTTGATGGCCAAGCAACAGGGCCAGGCCAAATCAGAGCGCATCAAGCAGATAAGAGAGCAACGCAAAATGGGCAAAATGTTAGCCAAACAGACCAAGGTGCAGCGCGAGGCTGAAAAGAAGGAAATGCTGGACAAGCTGAAAAAGTTCCGCAAGGGCAAGCTCAAAAATTTGGACTTTCTGGAGGATGCCAAGGCTTTGGAAGCCAAGCAGAAGCAATCGGTAGCTAACCGCAAGCTACGCAACAAAAAGTTTGGCTTCGGCGGTAAGAAGAAGGGCCTGAAAAGGAATACCAAGGCCTCGGCAGCGGGTCTAGAGTCAGAGGGCAAGTCCAGGCGTCAGCGTGGGGTCAAAGCGGGAGCGTCGGTTAACAAGCGAATGGGCAAATCGAGACGCATGAAAGCCAAGGGCAGAAAGTGAACGCACAGTTCGTAGCTGAACCTAGTTTAACAATTTATTAGAAACTAAATGCAAAAAATGTTTTAACTAAAAATAAGCTTAAATATCTATTCGCTCTCCTCAGTCTTCTTTTGCTTCTTTTTTTTAGATTTCAGGGGAACTTCGGTTTCATCTTCTGCGTACTTTCGCCTTTTCTTCTTAGGATGTACCGACTCTTCCCGAATTTCAGGCGACTTCTCAACTTTCTTCTCCTTTTTCTTCTTTTTGATGACGGCTGACTGCTCCTGCTGCTCTACCTGTTCAAATTGTTTCCCCTGCAGCTTTTCCAGCATCTCGCGCTCCTGCTGCTCCAAACGTGCCAACTTGCCACTTAGTTTCAGTCCATGGCGGGCGCCTTTATGCGCTGTCCTCCCCCCACAGGCCTTGAACAGCTCCTCATCGGTCAGCACCGTGACATTTGACACTGCAATATCCTCCACCTTGATGCGCTCCCCATTGGTCACCTCACCGCCGTTTTGGGTGAGCAACGAAGTTTGCAGAAAGTTCTCATAGATGCCAGCAGCCTCGCCACTCTCCTTGGACTGTTGTTGCTTTGCCTTTTTGAGTTTGCGTGCAGAGTAGCTTTTGGTAGAGATTTCGACAGCCTCTTCCCCCTTCCGCCGAGCTGTGCTCACTTGGCCATCCTGCTGCACTTTGACATCCACATTGTTGGCCGCCTCATTAAAGCAACGTTCCCACCAATGATCATTGAATTCCTGTGCGCGATCCACACCCAAACCGGCATTATCGAATTTTAGAGTGGCCCGCAAGGGGGCAGCTATACCACTGTTGTTCTTGCCGAGACCATCGCCCTCTTTCCAGCCATATTTATTAAGGATTTTCTTTGCGAAATCCATAACAATTTTTCACACGTGCCACAGTTGCAATACTAATTAGAGGTGGGCATTTACTAACTGATAGTTATATGAATATTCAGAAGAATTAGAGATGGTCAACTCAGTCACTGTGACTACAACGTGTAATGCGAATTGTCCATGATACAAAAACTAGAAGGTAAAAGTATAGCTAAATTTCAATACATATATTCATCGTAAAGGCACCGAGATGGAAAAATTTTGATCCAATGTCAGCTACCAATAAAATCGTTTTTTTGTTTCACATAATATCTATAAATCTTTGGTATTAGCAATAAAAACTATCTAGGGGCCTAGCTGACTTTTTTAAAATTTCGGGGCGGGAGATGGCGTGGCGAGAATTGAAATTGAACAAACTTGATCTGT
>JBAMBO010002305.1:0-40894 GCA_037044535.1 Lordiphosa magnipectinata | reverse complement strand
TAAACAAATACAAACCAACCAAAAGACTTAGAAAAAAAACTATGCTACAAGAACAACAATAACAACAACTACCACAGCTAACGCAAGTGCGTGCCATGTTCGTAATGATAATGGTATGTGGTCCACAGTGGGCCAAAACATTACAAAGTGTTTAGAAAATATGCAAATTATAAGATTTCCAAATTTAAAAATAATAATACAAATGTTTAATTTCGAAATCTGTTAAATTATCATATTTGCGGAAAAGCTAAGGAGGGTGAAACATTTCTACTTTCTTTTTAAGCAATGTCAAATTCTAAAGAAACCTTGGAAAATATTTATATTTTTTTTTTAAGCCTAGTACTCAGGCAAACTAAATCGATTCCGACGGGTGTCAACTCCCTATAAAAACGGGAAGGCCAAGCTAACTTCGTCTGTGCCGAAGATATACCCTTGAAGATTATACCCTTGCAAATGCTGTTTTTGAAATGTGAGTTTAAAAACGCTTACATAAAAATCAAACAATATTCTAACTAAAATCCATTTTCCGACAGATAAACATCTGATTTCAACCAAATTTAGCGAATCTTTTTGAAAACATATCAAATTAACAATCGCCGAGTTTAAGAAAGTCTCTCTAAGACTCATTTTCCGACAGAACGGTCCTATGACAGCTTTAAGATATCCGATCATCCGATTTCGACCAAATATTGCGAATCTATTTGCAAGCATATAGAATAAGTAATCAGTGAATTTGAGGACGCTAACATTAAAAACAAAAAAAATTTCTTACTAAGAACCATTTTTGACCGATCGGTCCTATGGCAACCATAAGATATAGTCACCCGATGTCGATCAACTTTTTCAAATTAGTTTGAAAGCGATTAATATTTAGAATCACCGACCTTAAGAACGATTTACTTGAAAACAAAAAAGTTTTTCTCACTAAGACTAATTCCTATGACAGCTATAAGATATAGTCATCCGATTTTGACTAAAATATGTAAATCTGTTTGAAAGCATATAACATCAATAATGGCCGAGTTTAAGGACGCTAACATTGAAAACAAAAAAGTTTGTTTCACTAAGACCCATTTTTCTACCGATGGCTCCTATGGCAGCTATAAGATGTGTCATCCGATTTTGACCAAAATTTGTAATTCTGTTTGAAAACATATAATAGTAATATGGCCGAGTTTAAGGACGCTTTCTATGGAAACAAAAAAGTTTTTATCACTAAGAACCATTTTTCTACCGATGGCTCTTATGGCAGCTATAAGATATAGTCATTCGATCCGGTCGGTTCCGACAAATGTGCAGCGTATTTGTACCAAAAGGCTTCGTGCAAAGCTTGGTTAAGATAGCATTAAAACTGAGGGAGGAGATAGCAAAGAACCAGACGAACATGGCTATATAAACTCAGCTCGTCATGATGATCAAGAATATATATACTTTGTGTGGACGGAGATGCTTCCTTCCTAAGGTGATGTCTCTAATCCTATGAAATATAGCGGAGGAGCATATCAGCGCCTGAAAATATCGTTCTCTATCCAAAGAGATGTACTTATACGAACCCCACAATGTAAAATCCGATTTTCACCCGATTATTTATTCCAAACAAATCCAATGTTTTTCTGGTTGAGTGTTAAATGTTCTTGAAAACGGAACAGTGGGCACTCAAATCAAGCTTTTGCTTACTCAAGAAATTGTTGTTGAAATGAGAAAATTGTACCACAAATGAAGAAACCGTTTTTACACTGTTTTTGACAACACAATATAAGCACATATTGATATTTGTGTAAGTTTTATATATATTTTAACGAACGGATCTAAAAAATTTTCACAGCTCTCCAGGACGAACGTAGAGAGGACGCGGTACAGAAAAATTATATAATTTGCGAAGTATTTTAGTAGTATTATCGTCCTGACAAATATAAAATACTATTTTAATATGTAGAAATATACAAATGTACAATACAAAACAAGTAAGAAAGTCGGTCAAGCCCGACTGTAATATACTCTGTACCTGGAGTAGCAGCTGAAAGCGGCGCTCCTGAGCAACAGATGCCGCTACTACTTGCATTGAACAATGAGAGATTTTCAAAACTGACCAATAGATGCCGCCACTCCTGCTAGGGCGGGGGAAATAACTTTCTTTTAGTCATAAATTGAGTATTGTTCTTCCGATCTTTATAATTTTTTTGGCAAATCGATAAATAATCTTGATTACTCAATATATCTAGAAGTTACGAACCACCTATCTTCAAAATTGTGGGAGATATGACGTTTTTTTCGAATTGCGTGGGCAGAAGGGGGCGTGGTAAAAATTAAAAATAAACTTGATCTGCCAGCAAGTATAAGAAGATTATGTCCCATACATATCAAACCTCTATCTCACAATCTCTTAGATCTCTTCGTTCATACGGACGTGCAGACAGACGGACATGGCTATATCAACTCGGCTGTTGATGATTGTCAAGATGATTTCTTCTCCCTGTTAGATTATTTTGCACAAACTTAATTTACTCTGTGTACCTTTGGTACAGAGTATAAAAACTGTTTTTCTTCATTCATGCGAATCGATTAAAATTTTCCAACCCTCCTTGTTCCACTGTGCCACAAACATGTTTGTTGGGATGGGGAGGTGGGGGGCCTCCTCCAAGTGCTTGGGCCCAAACAATTCAATAATACAATAACAACAATCATAATAATAACACAAAACACCAACAACAACTACAATGAGTGAATTACCCCCACCCGCACGCACTCCCGCTCCCCCTTTCTTCGCCCACTGCCCTCTTGAACACTGCAACCTGAGGCACATAAACATACATCATAACGCGCCGCAAAACACCGACGACTGACGAACGACCTTATTCCACTCACAATCAGTCAAAATTGAAAATTTATTGAATAACGAACGAAGCGAAAAAAAAGTTTAAATATCTTCGGGTCTCTCTCTGTGTGTGTGTGTGTGTGTGTGTGTGTGTAAAGATCAACAAAGGATTTCTTTACCAAAATAGCTCGTGTCAAAAGACTTTGATCCATTAATCAATATGCCGCCGCCATGTGCGAAGGTTTCTTGTAAGTTTTTGTTGTTGGCTGGTTGGATCTCAGTTTCCAGATCTCCCGTATACCCCCAAGCCTGTTTTTTCTCCTCAACCTTTTCGTTTTCTTTTTGTGTGCACGGTCAAGATCATGATGCGGCTGTTATTTTGGCCACATGGATGATGCTGTTGCTGCTGCTGACGATGATGATGATGATGATGATGTGAATGCTTTTATTGTTTCTCGTAAATGCCTTGAAGAGCATGTGACATGTGTAAGTGATAGCATTAATGCCGCCTTTAAGTAGTAATTATGTCTTCAATTGGGCATCGGAATCGAGCAGCGAGCAATGAAGCTTTTGTTATAGCAAAGCGAATAGAAATACATGGGGCGGAAAGGGAGGTGGGGATGCTGAGCGTAGCTCAGGGGGGGGTAACTGAGCTTTGTGTTTTACTATGTTTGTTTGGATAAGTTGATGAACTAATTGATGATATTTTGTACAGATTAGAGTTGAGACCTGTAATGGTCTAGTTCAGAGGTAATGTTCATAGGCATAGGCTGGGCATTCGAATAAACAAACAACGCACCAAAAAAACTGTGAAGTGGGATACGTACTGTTACCCCACCATGGATATTCTGTAAACTTAGCCTCCTGCCACTATGCCACTCCTGATCCCAACCGGATTTAATAACATCTGCTGCCAATAGCTGGTGAAGGTGGCCGGCTCAGCGAAAAAAAAGTTTTAGTCACAGGAAGGGGTCCTGGTCCTATTTTAAGATCCTTCAGAAAACTTATTATTAGCAAGGGATCAAAAAAATGTTCAAGAAATATTATTCTGATAAAGCTGAGGGTCTTGGGTTGACAAAATTGTTTTTAAATTAGTTTTGACTTTAGATCTTTGCTTAGATTTAAACAAATATATAAGTTGTCAAATATGTAGTGTCAACATTATAAGGGGTGCACCCAGAGAAATTTAGCACAAAATGGCGAGACTTCATTTTTTAACACGAAAACAGCTCGCATACGAGAAGACAATTGATATCGACTTCGAATTTGTGGGCGAGGGAAGTGAGAGGAGCCATAAAAGAGCGTGTGCAAAAAATTAGAACAGTTCTCGCTCTCGCTCTCAGTGTCTGGTACTACGAAGCTGTGCTCTTTACTGCAGATTGGGACGGAATGAAAAACTGACCGGCAGAAATTTCAAAAATCGAGGTTGTAATCCAAGTGCATTAAGTAGCTTAAGCAGTAGCCAATTAACCCCTGAGGTCGGAAATGTACAGTTTTGAAAGTTCCACCAACGTTGTTCTGCAGTCTAGGAACCCAAAGTCAATCATTGTTGAGACCAATTTTTGAGGCTAATTTTTGAGCATTATACTCTGTACCAAAGGTACACAGAGTATATTAAGTTTGTGCAGGGAGAAGAAATCATTTCATAAAGTTAAAAATGTTCTTGATCAGCATCGACAACCGAGTCGATATAGCCATGTCCATCTGTCCGTCTGTCTGTCCGTCTGAATGAACACGCAGATCTCAGAGATGGTAAGAGAAGGAGGTTTGACATGTATGGGACATATATTTCTTATACTTGCAGGCAGATCAATTTTATTTTCAATTTTTGCCAAGCCCCCTCCCGCCCCCGCAATTTGGAAAAAACGTCATATCTACCATAGTTTTGATGATAGATTATTCGTACCTTCTAGATACATATCTAGTAATCAAAATTATTTATCGATTTGCCAAACAAATTATAAAGATCGGATGAACGATACTCAAGTTATGAGCAAAAAACGGCCAGTTAACACTCGTTGGGCTAGTAAGTCTTTGCTTTTCAGACGGGTGTGGCTACTGACTTGCATAAGTGCTCTATTGCTAATTAATTGGGATGAGATGTTAACTTTGTTGTGTTTTTAGTTTGTCGGCAAGCTTTTTGAACCCTTAGGGGCCGCGCACACATGCAGTTGAAAGATGAACTGACGGCAGAACTTTAGGCCGAGCTTTAAGCTTTCAAAAAACAAACACACTACATGCATGGAAGTGTGCACACTATGCGCTTAATTGAAACAGCTTTGTTTGAATGAACGCTTGTTTATTTCAGCTCGCTGATGTATTAAGTAACGGCGTTAGTTACACGGCAGTCATGGACTACGAAACATTATTAAGTGAAGTTGAATTAAAAACTAAAACTATTTCAATAGAATTTTCAAAAAATGTCAATGCTACAAGTTATATGTTACATGTTATATGCTATTTTATTACAAAATTACATGAAAAATTAAAAGGCTCACATACATTTTTATGTACATAGATACGAATGAATAAGACTTTCCTTCTGAATGCGATCTCCCATTTTATTTAAAATATTGTCGTGTATTGTAAATATAAGTGTCCATATCCATTCTGGCGTATTCATAAAAGTTTTTTGGATACGTTCGTAATTGACCATATAAATTATTAAATTCACCCAATGTCTCTCTAACAGTAACAATCTCGTGAACCCATATTCTTTTTTTCCCTTTGCTTAAATTTCCTCTGCACTTTTAAATTTTGCAATCGAGGCGACACAATGTTGCTAGCAAGAATAAAATGAATAAGCTAAAAGCTCAGGTCAGCAATATGTGCTCGCACCTTCAAAATTATAGGTGTGCTGAATCAAATTCAGTTGTCAGCAAAGCTTTCGGTTCTGCAGTCAGTTCATCTTTCAGCTACATGTGTGCGCGGCCCCTTACGGATGGTACATTGAGGTTGGAGAGCGAGAGTTCATAAGCCAGTGTAGTTGACTAGCTTAAAGTTTCGTATGAGTCTTAATGGGCGTCGATATGTCTCCTCCAAGTCAGCCTTCTGTCTAGATGCATTCCAAGGTAAGTAACATTTTTGTCATGCAGAACTGGAATATTGTTGAGCTTTAATGTCGGGCAGTCCTTAGTATTAAGGATGAAGGTAATGTGCTTGCATTTGATTTCGTTGACTTTAATTCGACAGTTTGCCAACCAGACTTCTACTTGTTCAAGATGATTTTGTAATGTATGCGTTGCTCGCACAGGGCAGCGGGAGCGACATAATATAGCAGTGTCGTCTGCGAAGGTCGAGGTGGATACGAAATTGCTTGTGGGAAGATTGGCCGTAAATAGAACATACTCCTGCCCTTGATCTTAAACTCTTCTGAGGTGAAATCGTTAGATCGTATAGAAAACATTTGATTTGATAGATAAGACCCAAGCAACGCGTGAGTGTTTTGGGGTATTAGAGTATTTATTTTATATTTAATTCTGTTGTGATTTGCAGCACTTGATCTATTGTATCGTGTTTTTCTCTAAAACCAAATTGATGTGATGGTATTAAGTTGTAATATTCAAAAATTGGGAAACTTTGAAGCAATGGCAGTTTCTCAAACTGTTTAGTTAAACAGGACATTAGGCTGATTGGTCTATTTGACGATGCCTAGTTTTGTCTTTTCCAGGTTTTGGAATCATAATAATGATCTTGAAATCGATACTTTTCGTGCTTACTTTCAAGAAGATCTATTCTTGAAGTCGAGACTATTCATGCTTAGCTGTTCTGGAAATCCAGACTTTCAATGCTTTCAACGAAGAAAATCTATGTTTGAAATCGAGACTTTTCATGCTTGCAACAAAGAAGATCAATGCTTGATATGAAGCCAACTTAATTTAAGACCAAGAACTTCAATCTCTTAAATTCATGTTAAATTTTAGTATTTTCGGCTTGGAACGAAAAATATTTCATCTTACCGTACTTTCGACATCAAAACTGCTTGATATCAAGCACGATCGGTTGATTTTTCGCTCAGTGTACCCTGTAAATATACAGAGATCTTCGTATAACGATTGCATTTCGAACAAAACTTGGAAGACAAGAAAATGTTCGGTTAATTGATTATATGATGGGAAAACAGTACGGTTTCAATTCACTTTACATATGTATGTCATCTAATCTTTTCGTGTCACTTCCAATGTAATCAGATTCAATTCTAAAAGCTAGCCCTCTTATATAGAATCTCTAGCGATTTATGGGAAACCACCAATAGTAATAATATTTTATCCATCTCTTTGCTTCTGAGTTTAGACAGCTCGTAAAGCTTACCACTGTAAAAAATGTAAAATCGGGCTTTAAAATATTTTTTGTTATAAAAAAAAAGCAAACCAAAAAGTAATAGATTTATAGCCTATTTCCACCGAAGAAATGAAGCTTCATTTCTTGAAATGACAAGAAATGAAGAAAATGATATCATTTCTTCCATACAAATTGTTGTTGCATTTTGCCCTTCATTTCTTTCATTTCTCAAAAATGATGGCATTCGCCACGAAGGAATTTGGTATTTTTTTAAAATGTACTCGCTACTCTCTGGCACTTCTCGTTACTCGCTGGAAATAAAAAGTGTCATCACCAATAAACTGTTGATTTAAATTCAAAAAGTAGGCGCAGTTTTGTTTAAAATATAAATTAGTCAAAAAAAATTGTGCATTTAGCTTTCTGCTGATAGTTCAGGGCAAGAACAATGCGTTCGCCCAGGGAAATTGATTTCCTGACGGGTATGTCTTTTTTTGGGTAAATATTGCAAAAAGTCCCCGTGAGTTTGAAAGTGGCGCCTGTTGTTTAATAGCCTATTTCCACTGGCTTCATTTCTTATCATTTTCATTTCTAAAAATGATGCTGTTTCCATTGACAAATCTTCATCATTTTGATATTCGCAATGCCACGTTGACAAAAACAGCTGAATGGTTTGATTTAAACAACAGGCGCCACATTCAAACTCACGGGGAGTTTTTGCAATATTTACCCAAAAAAAGACATACCATGGGCGAACGCATTGTTAACGCCCTGAATAATCAGCAGAAAGCTAAATACACAACTTATTTTGACTAAATTATATTATAAACAAAATTGCGCCTTATTTTTAAATTCAAATCAATAGTTTATTGGTGATGACACTTTCTATTTCCAGAGAGTAACGAGTAGTGCCAGAGAGTAGCGAGTACTTTTTAAAAAAATACTAAATTCCTTCGTGGGGAATGCCATCATTTTTGAGAAATGAAGGAAATGAAGGGCAAAATGCAACAACAATTTGTATGGAAGAAATGATATCATTTTCTTCATTTCTTGTCATTTCAAGAAATGAAGCTTCATTTCTTTGGTGGAAATAGGCTATAAATCAAACCATTCAGCTGTTTTTGTCAACGTGGCATTGCGAATATCAAAATGATGACAATTTGTCAATGGAAACAGCATCATTTTTAGAAATGAAAATGATAAGAAATGAAGCCAGTGGAAAAAGGCTATTAGGGATAGAAAATGTTTGTTATTTTTCGGGTAGTTAGAAAAGGGACATATCACTACCCAATAAGAATAATATTGCAGCATTGCCTCAGACTCTAAAGAAAGCCCGTATCCTATGTTAAGAAGGAACAACAAACTTTCACGGTTTGTAGGCCATAGTTTAATTTTTGTTCGTTAATTATCTTTACACTTTATTAGATTCAGTGATTTAAGCAACAATTTTTGATTTGAAGCTTGATTCTACACTCCCACACCCTTCAGATAACTCTATCTCTTAAAGCTTTCCAGCCTTATCCAACCTTTGCTTCAGCTTGATCTTTCCATAGAACTAATTCCACGTAATGACATTCTATACCGGCGCTTAGTTGTTCTCCAACTTGCCCCACTTGATCTTCAATTTTGCTTTTAGTCAAAACAAAACGAACAAGTCCACTCGAGTCGTGTGAAGCAATAATTGCCCCCTAATCTCGGGCAGTAAACCCAAACCCAATCTACACAACGACAATGCCAGTTCCGAGCAGTTTTTGTCTTTAAATTAAGCGACGGCTGCAAAGGCTTTTTTATATATATAATTTTGCTTTTATTGTTGTCATAATTATTGTTTAGTGGCGCATCCTGCGAGGCATCCTGCTCCCGCTCCAACTGAGGCTACTGCTCCTCCTCATCCTCCTCCTGCCCCTCCTTCTCTTCAGAAATACAAATGTAAAACATAAATCGCGCACACAAACGAATGGCTGGCGATTGGGAAGCCGGGGATTAAAGAGCAAAGATATCGAATTACACACCTGACGACAAGCTCAAGACCTGAAATCAAAGGGGCAGCCAGGGGTACACGGGGAGGAAAGAGCCTGGCCAGACAAAAACTAAGCCATCGTATTTTATGTGAACTTTCTTTCGGCGGATTCGGCGGTTTGCCCGGCCAAGACCGGCTACGAACATTTGCCAAGTGTCAAAGTCAGCTGGAGCCGCCGCCGCCGCCGCTTGCAACTCGAACCCGGCTGCTGCAGTGCATCCCTCTGCATACTTTATGGGCATTAAAAATTCAAGTGGCAGCAATTTTTCGTCTGGCAACTTCAAATGGCGAGCCGCCAAAATCTGCCATCCAATTTAATGTGTCGGCGTGTTTATCGGCTAATGAAGTTGACAACACGCGGATTAGCGCATTTACTGGCCAGCTCCAGCTCGATCTGCTTGGTCTGCTCCTGCTCCTGCTGCTGCTCCCTTGGCTGGCATTAGCGCAAACAACATAACTTAATAACGATAACGATGAATATTATTTTTATGCGAAAATTGCAGCAACGGAATCTGAAATGGCCAACTGCTTGTACCAGGTCCTCTCTTCCCCTCTGGCCATTTGTACCAATTGCAATTTGTTGGCCTTTTGCGGGTTGTGACACTGAAAGTTATACGATGTGATAAGACAATAAATATTTTTACTATTTTGTTGAATTTTTGTGCATTTCATATCAAGCCACAGCAATTTGTCATCTCAACTGAGAATCCAAGAAAACCTGTCCAAGCTGTGAACTGGATTGGATCAACATATATTCATGAGTTATTTATATTTTTTATAATTCTATTTTAATTTGACTCTTGTTTCTCACATCAAATTGGGAATTAGGTTGCATGGATGAAGTGTGTTGTGTGGGTTGAGAGTGTGTAGCTAACATGTTTGATGGCGGTAGAAAAGACGGGTTCAATTAAACAGAGCTTTGTGCTCTTTTCTTTTACTGAAAGAAATTTTATCGGAAACTTATTTTCATAGACTCTCTCAAATAAATCTAAATATTTGGAAAATGTTGGCTTTTTTGATGTAATTTGACAAGTTCAATTTGATAAGAGATTCTCTTTAGAGAAGTTTGACAACCTACTATTTATAGATATATGAAAAGTGTAAAGGCAGCATAAGTATTTTGTCTGTTTGAAATCAGTATGTTTGGCGATTTCTTATTTCAAGAACATAAGAGGAACAGACAGTTGCAGCTAGCAGACTCAAATCGGCTTTCAGTGATTTTCTCTACAAATGGTTTCTATCATGTCTTCTACCTTGTGCAATTCTTCGTTTCAAAAACGGATAGTTTTCAATACAGATATTGAGATGAATTTTCTTTAAATGATGCAGTAACAAAGTACCGAACTTGTTTATTTTTGCTTTGATTGTCATCAGCCTCCAATGGTCGTACAGTGCTTGCTGCGTCTATTACCTTGAAATCCCCGGAACGCATTGTCGATTACGCAATTACTAGGGATGAAATCTTTTATGAATAGAGAAAAAAAAACTAAAAAACTTGACTTCATTTTGTAAAAGAAATAATTAAATAAATAAAATTTTAAAGACCCAAGCAACATTTTCCATAAATTTAGACCCCCCATTGAAAAAAGCTATCTACGCCACTGACCAGAAGACTTTGAAAGTGATGTGCGTCCTGGAAATTCTTCTTCTCTTGGTTTCAGATATACTTATCAGCTACCCCCTTCGCTGCACACTTTGATATTAATAAAGATACGGCTCCGCAGACAATATGTTCATACAAGAAGTAGGTACGGAATTTTATTGTCAAGGCGAAAGAGCGAAAAGAAAACGATAGCATTTTCGAAACTGCGAGAGAAAAGCTCTCCCAGCCCAAATGGGTATTTTAAACTAAGCGCTTTTGCTTATAGCGCGAGAGAGAGTGAGCGCGAGACTGAACGACTCACATACACACCAGGAGCCGACGTCAGTCGTGTTTTTACGCAAACGCGAGCCGAACTCATGATTGTGTGAATCGGTGAGTTGCTGTAGTCTGGAGAGAGCTCTCTTGTTTACCAAAGCAAGCACACTTTTTTGTCCTCTCCATTTGGCCGGCACTGGTGTAGAGCAGGGTTCCCCAAAAAGGGAGGACAAACAAGAAAGAAAGTCGGTCATGCCCGACTATAACATACTCTGTACCCTTACACTCGCATTTGCTCAGGAGTCAAACGGCCAGTTAACACCCCGCGTACAACGCGGTGCGCTCTCTAAGTTTCTCTCTCTCGCACTAAGATTGCCTGTGTTGAACGGTTAGGGTATGTTGCTGTGGTTGTTGGTGGGTGGGTGGGTGGTCTTAACTGGCCGTTTTTTGCCCATAACTTGAGTATCGTTCATCCGATCTTTATCATTCCTTCAGCAAATCGATAAATAATTTTGTTTACAAGGTATCTCTAGAAGGAACGAACGATCTATCTCCAAAACTGTAGGAGATATGATTGCGGGGGCGGGAGGGGGCGTGGCAAAAATTGAAAATAAACTTGATCTGCCTGCAAGTATAAGAAATATATGTCCCATACATGTCAAACCTCTATCTCTTACCATCTCTGAGATCTCTTCGTTCATACGGACGGACAGACAGACAGACGGACATGGCTATATCGACTCGGCTATTGATGCTGATCAAGAATATATATACTTTATAGGGTCGGAAACGCTTCCTTCTCCCTGTTACATACTTTTGCACAAACTTAATATACTCTATGTACCTTCGGTACAGAGTATAAAAATGTGTAAATGCTTTTTAGAAGTATTGCACGGCAATATACTGAGGCGAAAGGGAATGTCTCGTAATGCGAACTGCGACTGACTGTCAGACATTCTGTGTGGGAAGACTTCGGCAAGCATTCGAATCTTGTGCATGTAAATTACCGAATGCGTTCATCGAACTCTGGTGTAGAGCAGGGGCCGGCAAATCACACTTGCTCATTTTGGCTTTGTTTGTATGTGTTTAACCACTCGAGAGCGCGCTCATTTAGCACTTCGTTGTTGTTGCAAAAGAGAGCAGCTTAAGCTCGTATACTATCGGTGTGTCGACGTCGCTGCCACAGAGCGCTGTTGAATACACTTTAGACTGGGCCGTGCTGGAGTCGATTAATGCAACAGAAACCCACCCTATAAATTCCCGTCGGCAAAGAAAAACACAAAAAATGCGTGCGCTTACACAACCTGTCGCTTCAAGTGTCAACTGCACATTGAAATGATTTAAGCCGAGCTCAGAGTGCACTGAGAGAGCGCCATACCTTTCTCGTTGTATCTTGGGTACACACATACACAAATTTTACTGACAGCTTAGAAGTTATTGGTGGTCAAGTCTATTGAAAAGATTTCAATAGCGACCAGCCTCCATTGTAATGTAGTTTATGTCCTGTTTTTACAGTTGTATGCAAACTAATGACCCCAAGCCGGCTAGAATTTGCTATCTTGATAATGAAAAAGGGCGATTAAAAACAGCATGGAGTTCTTGTAAGATGCTTTTTTCGTAGTCAAAATGAGTTTAAACATCGAGCCAAAGTCAATCTCAGTCATTTTTGATGCAATTCTTTTTGAAGTCTGTAGAGAGCTCTCTTGCTCACCAACACAAGCACACTTTTTGTCCTCTCTATTTGGCCGGCACTGCTTTAGAGATACATGACAACTGTAAAGGCAGCTTAACCAATTATAAACGAGGGGTTTTCTCGGAGGTTTGGGGCTTTTATCTATTTACATACTCTATACACACAGATTCTATGAGTACCTTTAATTTGAGTTGCTTCTCCTTCCAATGTCTCTCTGCAGTATGACCGCAGGCGTGGAACTATCGATAGCTCAAAAATACCTTATCATTAATACTTATCGATATATTTACAATTGGCGGCTATTTTCAAATAATTCTATAGACTAAACAGTAAACTTCTTTGTACATAGAATCCAGTACGTAGCCTTTCGAACCTAACCTTCTGCAGAATTTCTGAGGTTTGCGGCTTTTAAGACTCTAAAAACTCTAATCATTTTAATTCCACCTTTCAATATCTAACTACCATCTGCCTCCTACAATTTAGTTTCCATATGCAAAACTTTTATCGGTCTATAGCAAATATTTATAATAATTATATACAACATACAGTACTTTCTGTTAAATAAAATCATTTCTTGTTTTAATGTGTGTGTACAAACATGCGACAATGAAAGACAACTTTGTGGCAAACAAATCGCTGGTTGTCTCAGCTCTATATAATTAGTTGGTTTCACTCCTTCCCCACCACATCCCAAAGGATGAGTGTTGCATGCGCTAAAGAAGGCACCCAGTGGGAACCACCCAATATTCTACTTTATAATTCATGATTTGAAAAACCTGATATTAAACGAAATTAAACCCACACAAATGGGGGTTGCGGGGGCTGCGTGGGTGGCGGGCTATGTAATTTGAGTTTAAAGTTTGTTAAGTGCCCAATTGTGCGTGTGAATGTGTGTGTAATAGAGCGTCACCAACACCTGTGCCCGTTCGCATTGTCCCGGTGAGGGTATCAGCTGCCCGAGCTTGTTAAATAATTTGTTGACAACGGGGAATCCTTCGTCTAAAATGTAAATCACAACCTGAGCCTTGGGAGTCATCACGTGGCCCACCAATTTGCCGCTGCCCTGACATCCATTGATTGGTCTCTTCTATCCGCCACGAATTAATATTCCGTTTCTATAACTCAACACACAATGCTGTCAAAATATTGAATTTTTTTTTTTGCGTTCGCATCAGCTTCTTTTGCTGGCGTATAAAATTTCGCAGAAGCTTAAAAGGTAGACCCTCAAACATACACACACACACTCACCGAGAGAGAGACAAACCCATGAAGACTATAAATTTTCAATTTTATTCAGCGTTTTTCGTTTCGTTTTTTTTTTTATGTTTTTGCCGCCACAGAAACAAGAGGGCAGAGGAGGAGAGCTGATGGCACATTTATTATTATGGCTGGGTGAAAACAAAATAAGCAGTAAAAAATTAATCGTCGACTTAGCTGACGATTTAGATTTTAATAATTATTATTAAAAAATACAACAAAAAAAAAAAACAGATGGCGTCCATTTTGGGATAGAAAAAAGCAGAATCGTATTTCGCTACGTACTGAAACTTAAGTTAAGGCAACAAATTCTATTATTTTATTGGTATTGGATGGTGGTTTGGTGGTTATTGAAAAACAACCAACCCTAGGTTTAAGTCTGTAGATATTTGTAAGCCTTCACCCAAAAAAAAGTTATCAAAATGACCCAATTTAGACATCAAATTGAAACTATTGAGTATCAAATTCTCTTTAATACTCCAAGTATAAAATTGATATTTTCGATAGTATTTTAATGATAATTCGAGGATATAAAATTAATACTAGCTTGTATCAGGTTGACATTTTTTTGTATAAATTTCGTAGTATCAATTTAATACTAGGTCTTATCAATGTGATATTTCAATTGTCAAACTCTTAGTATCATTTTGATACTAGCTTTTATCAATTTAATAAGTTTATTTATCAAGTTTGTAGTACCTATTTAGTTCTAAAATTAAAACATAATATTTTAAAAACTCTTACAAAATGTATTTTATTTACACTAATGAAATGAAATCGTCAGGATTGGGCACATCACTAAGGGAAACATTGTTCTCTCACTCTTCATGATCCATGTCCACGCGGATGTGGTTTAAACAGAAGTCACTGTAATAATGTGCTCCATTGTGGAACCGATACCATAGAAAAACTAACATAGAAACACACTTTGCTGCGTCGACAACTTTTCACTCAGACATTTGTCAGCTGTTCGCTGTCATTTTGGCTCTTTGAGTTATTTTTTGACTCTCTGAGTTTTTTTTTTGACTATGTCCATCTCCCTCTAACCACCGTGTTTTCCTATGTCGACAATAATTTTGAGTAACAGATTTTGTTGTCACTATTGAAGTATCTCCTTGCCACAATGGCGTTAACATCACTCAAAAAAGAGCGGCGTTTCAAAGTGTGTTTCTATGTTAGTTTTTCTATGCCGATACGTGTAGAGCAGCGGACGGCAAAAAACACATGCCGATTTCGGAGTGAGTATGTTTAGCCATTTACACGAAGTTCATTTTGCTCTGCTTTGTTGTTGCTGAAGCAGCAGACATAGAAAAACTAACATAGAAGCACACTTTGAAACGCCGCTCTTTTTTGAGTGATGTTAACGCCATTGTGGCAAGGAGATACTTCAATAGTGACAACAAAATCTGTTACTCAAAATTATTGTCGACATAGGAAAACACGGTGGTTAGAGGGAGATGGACATAGTCAAAAAAAAACTCAGAGAGTCAAAAAATAACTTAAAGTGCCAAAATGACAGCGAACAGCTGACAAATGTCTGAGTGAAAAGTTGTCGACGCAGCAAAGTGTGCTTCTATGTTAGTTTTTCTATGCAGCAGATCGACAAGCTTATAGAATCGGTGTGTTGACACACAGTGTGGCCTTTCCCAAACCACGTATCAAAAGTCATCTTTTAAATTTTTTGTGTTATTCACATGAGTGATCCACATGACGTCGCGACTTCGCTGCCGCAGCAGTATTGTACGCACAGTAATGATGGACGCGCCGGACTCTGATATATAGCATTACGCCTTCGCAGAGACCCTGAGTAAAACAAGCGAAAAACTCCTCTTCTGCAGCTGCCTTCGTTTCGAACCTCTCGCATTGTTCGTCATGTTGTGGCGTGGTATATGTCCTGTCTAAAAGTTACATATGTCTGCAAAAATGACCTCAACAACATATAAACTTAGCTACTTAAACTAACCTTTTAAATGTATAAATTCGTGCTCGTCTGGGAAAGTGTCTTCCATAGCATTTACTTTTAACTAAGTGCTGATGCGTTTGCGCAAAAATTAAAGCACTAAATGTGACACGTCAAGCATCGCCAGCTGTGACGTTCGGCTGCATGCTTTGTTGTACAATTCATACATTCTTCGAATTTTTGAACTAAAATTCGTTGATATTAGTTTCAATTTAATACTTCTGCGTATCAAATTAATATAATAAGTTTTAAATTAATACGCAAAATATCAGTTTAATACTCTCTAGGTTTAAATTGATACAAAAAAAAGTGATACCAGTTTCAGTTTCAATTTGAGACAACGCGCATCAAATTGAAATTGATACAAATTTTTTTGGGTGTTGAAATTTGTGTCTTCATAGACCAATTTTTTCTTAAAAAAGTCCACTTCTAGATTGAATTGTATTTTAAAGAAATTTAAGTATTGTCTGCGAATTCAGCTTAGAAAATAATTGTGGTAATATGATATACGTGAATCATTAAACCGGCCCAAAACGCTGGTTCGTAGGAGTTCGGTTCGACTCGGTGAACCTTTGAACCGATCCAATCCCAATTCCCGAGGGGTTAAGATCATTTTTACGAATTTGTGTGGTATATTTGGCGCTTTCGTACTCACTTTTGACACTGAATAAGCAGCAAGGGCCGTGGTCAAGTGGATAAAACATTCGCTTAGAAAACGTCGGGGCCTGGCATCAATTCACCTCACTGTAGGAGCATACTTTTTCTTATTATATAATGTTTTTTTATATATTTTTATTTAAGGTGTTCTTAACATTGCCTTTATTGTATACAATCCTTTAATCGATCCTTTAATGAAGACAAAACAAAAACTTGCTCAATGCGTCTGCATTCTTCAGGCATTGCGAATATACATACATTAGTGAGTGTAAACAAATGCCATCACATAGACGGCTTCGTCATTAAAACCGAACGACAGCATAGCATAAAGCAATTTCACAAACATTTTAAGAAAGGAGGAAGGATTTAGAAAAGCTTTCTTAAAATTAGAGTTTATTTTCTTAATTTTAGGGCAAAATATCCCAAATTTGTAATAAAATTTTTTTTAAATCAAAGGCAAAGTTACTCTAAAAATTATAAAATTTTGAAAAAAAATGTATTTTCTAAACTTTAGAAAGTTCTTTTCTAAAAAATTAATTTTTAGGTCAACTTTTCTAAAATTCAGAAAAAATTTTTCAAAATTTTTGGGCGATTTCGATTCTTGGGCGATTTTCTTGAATATAGAAAACCACTTTTCTGAGTATATGTATGCAACTGTTGATAGCGGGGAACTGAAGCCGAGTGCTTGTTCTTTGCCCAACCAACAGAAAACGAAATCAAATCAATTAATGCGAGCGCGATGCAACCCTATACTTAGAAAGATTAGTAAAGACTCATTTGCAGACGCTCGAACAATGTCAAACCGAAGCTGCAACTGGAGAGTTCAGGCAATGCAAACAGTCTGTAAATTACGTTAAGAATTTGGATTAGATGAAGGCTTTGGATGAGGTTTCTCCCGCTGAACCGAACACCCTTTTTATCTATAGATCTATGTCTAAAGAATATCACAATTTTAAGAACAAAACCATGATACAACCATTTAAGGTATGGCGCTCAGAGCAGAAAATGACCTGAACGTTTTTTTTCAGAGCGCCAGAGAGCGGGAGAGCAAGCAGAAATTTACTGTGTGTGTAGAAGAAAAAATTTACATACATATATATGCATAAATATTATATTATTAACAACAATTTGACAAGTGCACGCAAATTTGCAATGCAGCGACAACAAAACAACAAAAAAATGACATGCGCGGACACAACCTTCCGTTTCAAGTGACATAAGCACACTGAACTAAAATGACCCGAGCTGAGATAGCACTGAGGGAGCGCCATACCTACTATGATTGTATCATGAACAAAACTATTTAAATCTAATTTTGTTAGGACAATTTCTTTTGAGACCCCGTATTGATAATGTAAATCAGGGGCGCCCAAGCCAATTTCGCTAGCCACGCATTCATTTTTTTTTGACGCAAAGGAATAGCTGGACACCCCTTATGTAAATAGTAAACCGTGTGTGTATAAAAAACCGTATACATAGTGTGTCAATAAAATCTCGAAAACGATAAAAACACACGTTTACAAGTGTAAGTGCGAAAGAAAGCTGTATGGGCGAAATAAAGTCAAAAATCAAGGACTGGTTCCGCTCAATGGTCCACAGAGGTTTTAAACCACCGGTTCGGTTTACGAACATCTTACTTTCTAATATAAAATTTTTGTCATTTCGCATATATTTTTCAAATGAAAAACAGAAAAATTGCGAAAGGGCAATAAATATCTAATACCTTTGTTCCACTGGCGAACATTCAATCACATTCTCGAAAAGTGGATTTTCCTTGTTCCCCTGGCGAATGTTGTTCACGGACACACTAACGTCAACAAAGAACAGCTGATTGAATTGATATATCTGCAATTGTAAATCAAAGTTCGCCACTGGCTGTTTGCGGGACTCATCCATAAGAAATATTACTGCATTTCAACATACTAAAACAAAGAATGGAACAATTGCCGCTTGCCTTGGCCATGTACAACTCATGGGCATAGTCGGTTTTCAATAAAGGGGTCCATACAGTTCTGCCTCTGTTCTAAACTCCCACCCACTGAGCCAAAACTCTCTCCGACCATGGCAACGCCATTGACAGAGCAGCTGTTCCTCTGGGGCAGTTCGATAGCATATCGATTGCAAATCTAGCCTTTTAGCGGAAAATAGCTATATACAGCTATCGTGACCGTAGCTTGATCATCCATGACTGTGACTTGATCATCCGTCGCAGATGATCTACTGAATGAACATTCATCTCTTATGAGGAAATACACAGAAAGAATGAGGTCATTTAGATCATCCAGCGGATGACCTCTAGAATGTGCCAATGGAACAAGGGTATAAAAGCTCCTTGAAAAACATCCACAGAAAGCTAAAGTAGGTGTCCGAGCTCTTACCAATATCTCTAAATTTTGTTAACTGGAGACCGAGATTCGGATAAAAATAATTTGGTAGAAGAAACGGATACGAGCTAATTTGTTGTAATTTATTTCCTTGATACGAATTCCAATCTTTGCAATTATTTTGTTCTAAGGCAAGGCGCTTCACTCCATCAAACATGTCGATGAAGTGAACCGATTTTCGAAACCGAACCATGTTCGGCTTGCAAACACAAATTAGGGTTTAGGTTTGACTTGGTTCAGAATCGGCACAATTTACACGTTGTTTGATCCGATCAGAACTTATTTTACCCGCTATTGGATTTTCAAGTAAAGAAACGTGTTATTTAAGCCAATTCATCAAAAATCCTTTCATTGGCATTTTGTGCTGCTTTCAATTTATAAAACTCCCTCCTCTACAACTGCAAAGCCTTTCTTCTATTTAGTTTTTCCTTTCTTCATGACGCAACGCACATGTCACCTCCCTCAACTGCAAATTGTGGAAAAACCATATGTGTGTGCCCACGATATGATCTTCTCCTTTTCATTTGATGTGTGTTGCTTGTAATTGAATAATGGCAAAGTGAGGCAGCCTCAATGGGGCTCAATTTCGTCTTTTGCACACCTTTTTTTTTTTGCTTTTCTACTGTGTGCCTTAGCAAATGGTGTAAATTGAGCTCTAATCAAGCTGAGCCGATCGAGCAGGGCATCCGTTTTTTCGTCTTTTTTATTTGAAGGCAGCTCAGGTTTACCAAAAGGTGCCGAAAAAAGTAGTGAAAGGATTAGAAGGATGAGGAGGGGAGCCCAAAGCATAAAGCACACACATGTTGCCCGTCTGAATAGGCAGTAAATTAGCAGATTTCTATGCAGGGGAGTGCAATTAATTGCATTTACGGCAGAAATTTGATATTTTCAAAGCAGCAGAAGGAGTGAAATCCAAGACAGGAGCAGGCTTCCTGCGATATGCCTTAATTATGTGGGCATTTGTGTTAATTAATAATATTTAATAAACAAGCGGCACTTCAATATCAAATCAGGCAAAAGGCCACACAAGGATTGAGCAAAAGGAGGAGCCACTGCACCGCAGATGTAGATAAGCTCATCTTCAGTCCGTCCTCTACTGTCCTCTACCGGGTGTTGACGTTTTGTAGGCGTTGCCTTGAGTGCCGTTTATCGACAGATTCACATCTTCTGTGGATGGTATGTGTGTGTCCCGTCCGGTTTGGTTGCTTCTCTCTGCACTTTGCCGCAGGATCTGCGATAAATCACTTTGTTCGGCCATCAAAATCAATAAATACCGCACTAAACTCCAAACGGGAAGGTGTATAAACTGAAATGTTTGATGTCTTCATCATTGTCGGCATTTGATCTGAGCATTCGTTACACTCATGTAGGTAAAACAGGCAGGTAGAAACAGCTGCCTGATTTATGTCAAACTATAACAAACCGAAAAAAAGCAACAAATATTTATTAACCATTAGGTTGGTTGATTGATTAGATGGTTTTTGTATTAAAATTGATTAAAGATTTAATTTTTGGATTTTAATTAAATGAACTCGTCGAGTTGCTTGAATTTCAAATAAAGCGCCCCCGCTGGTGCTGCCAAGCAACTAAAAGCATTTACTTGACAAACGCCAGATGGCGCCAGTAAGCATGCAAGGCAATGAGCGCCAAATTCAAATTTAAAAAAGAAGCAAACGAAAACTGATTGGAGTCAAAGATAAGCAAAGAATATTATACAATAGAAATCAATAGAAATAGAAATGCTAAAATTAAGCACCTAAGCATTGTTAAGGCTCCACAAGTTTAACAAGTACATAGATCTTTGCGATGACATTGATAACTTCTCAATATTTCACCTAGAGGCCCAATTTCTCAATGTCCGACTAGTCAGTGAGACCGAATTTGCGTGTCTCATGCTGGGGTAAAATTTTAACCTCCCGGCAAGTTGCGATTGAATTATCTATATTATCATCGATAGACCAACAGCTGTATCAGACACTTGTATCATTTATTTTGTTAATTGCAAAAACGAAATTTTTATGAATAAATGAATTTGTTATATCCACGCAATGTAAATGGAAGAGGCAGGCGGCGATCTGGAACAGAAAGTCCAGCTGAATGGCAGCCGCCACATTCATGGCAAATGCCTTGAACGCCACGTCGGCACATCCGAAATGGTACCAATGCACAGTGGTAGATTCTGCCAATCTGGCAGGCAACAAATGTAAATTTTAAAATTCAAATCTTCTTGATATTTTTAATTTTCTTGAAAACTAACATCCCGCCAATATTTATTCCTATTTTTATATATTTTTCTATTTGATAGTCACGATGTCGTGATCGTGCGAAACTTACAATACTTTTCTGCCCATAAGGGCGGTATCCACGGGTCGCCAAAAAATTTCTTGTGAAAAAGTTGACATTCCGCAGATTTTAAACAGAGTCTGCTAAGCCTATGTTAATAACACGATAACACAATTTACTCTTTCGATAAACGTTTCAAAGAAACCTTGCGCTGCTCTGGCGCTGTTAAATATGCCCGCGAAGTTATAAACAACAACACCTTGCAGGATTATGAATATAACATATTTGATGTGCTATTTTAATATATTTTTATTATTAAATGAAATTAATAATAAATTAATTGTTCTTATCATTCTGACTTTTGACAGTCTGCAGTATTAGCGCAGTGTACGTTAGTAATTGCCTCTTCCGACGTTTTCCTTAAAATTGTGTCTGGCACAATCAATGGCATTCGTCCCGAGCAGCGGTACTAAACTAACACCACGCTCTTGGCTGCCACGGCAAAGATTTCGTTCATCTCGATTGGAAAGTAATTCGCGCATTTTTTGCGATTTGCCACCGTAAAGTTGGTCAGGTCAGCATAATGCTCTTCTGGATGTACTGCTGTAGCATGTGTGACTTGGCGGCGTATATACCTCCGCTGAACTCGAAAATGGTATTGGGCAGCTGTCCCTGGGTGGTATCATTGCACTTGGCCACGTAGTCGGGGCCCTGTCAGGGAAACGTTAAGAAATGGAAGTGATTTATAAAGATGAAGTTTGATTCGCCCATTTCGTACCTTGATATAATTGGCATTGATGTAGGGCACACCCTCGTTGCCAGATCCGCTTTTGCTCGGTCACCTTTAGGGGGTCAATTGAGGCTGCACTATCGGCTATACTACCGCTTGATAGGAGGCCAGCAGTTCGCTGTCCAGTGAACTGGGAGCGGGCATTTGGTTTGTGACCGTTTTACTGTCGCGATCATTGAGCACCGGCGGCTGTTCAATGATATTCCTTTTGGTCTGGTAGCTGTAATCGAAGACATAGTTGAGGCAAATAAAATCGAACTGATTGTGGGGACTGGAGTGTGAAGTGATTGAATGCTGGCCAAATAGATTTTAAGCTCCTCGCTTGTGGTTTGTGGTGACAGGAGACGTCACATGATGTTGCAGACCGTGCTCCGGTCCGCCGGTGTTCTCTGGCGGGTTTCCGAGTGTTTCTTATCCGCCAAGTCCCGCACCTCGCTCCTCACTTTCACGGCGTTTATTAAATTTAGCTTGCCCGCCATAGAAAGTGCCATTAGGCGACGCTTTCTGCAGGAATCTTTTTAAGATGCGCTCATTTTCAATTTGGCCTTCCAATTTGCCCGCACAAATTAGAATCGAAACCTATTTTGAGCACGTCACGGCAATAAAGAGGCGTTAACAGCACTTAAAGGCGATGTTAACTTTGATCACAACGTAGTGGCAAACGCATTTTTCGCGAATATGAAACGAATATGAAACCGAATATGAAACGGCCACACCAAAAAATTCATTAGCAGTGCGAAATATTCTGTAGGAACGAACAATACTGGCGCAACAAATTCGTGGAGCTGTCGAAAAATCATGACAAATTGGAGGAAAAATGCCTGGAAATGGAAGAGGAAATTGGGAAGCTTCGGAAAAAAATAGAAGAAAGCCAGGAAAAGTATGGGGAGCAGACTGCGCGGTGCATTGTAATTCAAAACGTAGCTAATGAAGATTCGCAATCTCTTTCGAGAATTTTGCTAAGCGACAAGCGCAGCAACTGCAATGCGGTTGAAAAAAATTTGCTGTGGTCGTATTGGCCTGAAGGTCCGTGCACTAATTTGCGACCAGGGCAGCTCCAAGCGGTCCGTCTTTAGCGGCGCCTTTAGGTGCCATTCAACAGGCAACAGGTTGCCATTCGCTTAGGCAATAAAATGAGAAGTCACTTTGGTGAAGATTGGCAACAATGCCGACAATGACAGCAATACGAATTTCTATACAAACAGTCTTGGCAGCATCACATAAAAATAAACCAGAGATACACACACAGAACGAAATGCAGAGCGCGATATACATGCCTTCCCTTTCGCTGGTGTCTTTTCTCTATCGCATTTGTAACCAAACCAAAACAGCACGCAGCTGTTTGTCTTTGCGGACTCCGAAAACTGCAACGCCTCGATGGCTTCATGTTTTTTTTTCTGTTAACTTAACAGTGAGAACGAATTCATCTCTGGTTATTTTGTCCTCTCTCCTTAGCCCTCGCTGCCCAGTGGATCGCAATGCCTTGACTATCGCCAATTTACGTGCTGTTGCAAGGATCTTGCGCAAGCTAAGCTTGTTGTCGTAATCACCTGTGACAATGCTGCTCAAGCTGGATGCCATCTGGGCGACAGACGTTCAATAGTGCGTCGAGGCTCTGCACTAGAGGTGCGCGCGTGAGCGAATTTCCAGTCACGTGACGAACGATTCACTAAATAATAATCTCTTTACGCCCGATTCACGCACGTAATTTTGAGCGATTCGAGTCACGATTCACGGAAGATTTAAGAAGGCGCCAAGAACTATCAAGCACGATAAAAATGCGTCTACTAAAAATTAATATAGAAGGAAGAGGATGTAAACAATATTGGACAGGAGGATAGTAAAAGTAAAGTCAATCGGAGTATTTCGATTGTGCAAGCAATTTAAGTGAGCAGCACAATCTTGGATTTGAACGAGAGCGTAAGTTAAAGTCGGCTCTAACCGACTTCGATATACCCGTTACTCTCTCTCTCTCTCTCTCTCTCTCTCTCTCTCCTCTCTCACTAAGATTGCTGCTGAACGCAATGCTTAGGTTATGGGTGGGGTGGGTGGTGGGTGTTAACTGACCGTTTTTTGCTCATAACTTGAGTATCGTTCATCCGATCTTTATCATTCCTTCAGCAAATCGATAAATAATTTTGAGTACTAGATATCTCTAGAAAGTACGAACCATCTATCATCAAAACTGTAGGAGATATGACGTTTTTTCCGAATTGCGGGGGCGTGAGGGGGCGTGGCAAAAATTGAAAATAAACTTGATCTGCGTGCAGACAATAGGAGTCTACATTTCAAATTTGGTTGCTCTAGCTCTTCTAGTCTCTGAGATCTAGGTGTTCATACAGACAGACGGACGGACGGACGGACGGACAGACGGACAGACGGACATGGCTATATCGAATCGGCTGTTGATGCTGATCAAGAATATATATACTTTATATGGTCGGAAATGATTCCTTCTGGCTGTTACATACATTTGCACGACTTTAGTATACCCTTTTACTCTACGAGTAACGGGTATAAAAAGGATGAGCCCTTTTTTGAGCAACTTAAAATATTATCCAAAACTGCCACAGCATAAAAATAAATAGGAAATCATTAAAGGAGATGTACAGTTAAACTGTTAAACTGTGTACTGTTAAAAAATGCGGGGCTTGCTAAAAATACTTAAAGTTTTACAAATGCCCTAAGTCAACCAATGCCATATGTGCCGACTGGAAAAGAATTTTACTAAAGGACACCACAAAAGAATGGAAGAAGAAAATGAAAGAGAAGGAAGCGAAGGAGAAAAAATGGAGGTTATATAATGGAGTTATAAATACAAAATAAATTTAAATAAAAAAATATTTTTCGTTTGTTTTTTTTAGGGGTTTTGGTATTTGATGATTCGGATTGGGTAAGATTTCGGATTTTGCTTCAGCAAAAAAAACTTCGAAAACCCTGTAGGATCGAAAACGGTAAGAAGAGATTTGCTTGAGGAAGTCAAATTGTTATTATTATTGTCGTCCACTGCTTCTGCCACTGCCAATTCCGAGTATTTCGATTGTGCCAGCAATTTGGTGAGGTGGTGCAGATCAATCCCAATGTACCCTTAAGCCTTGACCCATTAATTGCAATTTTGAAAAACCAGATTGTATTACATATATTTTGACTTTAAGCGCTCTAGAACCAGAATTTTGTCAAAGCCAACATGATTCGTATTCGTTGCACGTCGCTATCAAATTTTGAAACTCTTGAGCACACAATCCCAGCAAAAATTGAGGTTATATAATGAAGTTATAAATACAAAAAAAAATTTAAAAAACAATTATTTTACGTTTGTTTTTTTTTTAGGGGTTTTGGTATTTGATGATTCGGATTGGGTAAGATTTCGGATTTTGCTTCAGCAAAAAAAACTTCGAAAACCCTGTAGGATCGAAAACTGTAAGAGATTTGCTTGAGGAAGTCAAATTGTTATTATTATTGTCGTCCACTGCTTCTGCCACTGCAAATTTCGAGTATTTCGATTGTGCCAGCAATTTGGTGTGGTGCAGCTCAATCCCAATGTACCCTTAAGCCTTGACCCATTAATTGCAATTTTGAAAAACCAGATTGTATTACATATATTTTGACTTTAGCGCTCTAGAACCAGAATCTTGTCAAAGCCAACATGGTTCGTATTCTTTGCACTAATCATCACTTTTACTATTGTGTGTGCTTGAGTATATGAAAACTCACTAGCAAAGTCGGAAAACAGAATGTGTTCAAATGAAAGGTTAAGAAGAGCTGATTTTTAAGTGGGCGGGGTTATGCTTAATTTTAGCAAAACAAGTTATGCGAAGTTTTAGTTCTTATATGATTTATTTATTTTTATCAGGTAAAACAAATTTAAAGGAGACACCACCTAAGTGCCTTTGCCTGACGATGGTTATCTGAGCAACACACATAAGGGTGCTAATGGGCGCTACATAAATTGGTTGCGGGAATTGAAACTCAATGCTGGTCTCATTAGAGCCTGGCGTATCTCTAAAATGGACGAAGAGAAACTCGAATTCGAAACCTTTACATTCACCTTCACATCCGGTAATTATCTTATTCGTTTTAAACAAGTTATTAAATGCGTTCGAAATAAAAACAAATAAATCAAAATAAATAAAAAAATAATTAAGGATGTATTGGTCAAGCAACTCTGTGTAGGATTGGCTATCCACAAAACCAAGGTGGAAGCACAACCGCTCCATAACTACGGAAGCCAACTCGCTCTGCTGGCTTTACTTTCCGCTTCGAGCTCTGGTGATGAAGTGAGTCGGCTTGCGCTGGTGTTGGCCTTTTATATCGTTTGCTCGCTTTCGGCTCACGCCAGCCTGAGCCTTGTGTAGGGTAACTTTCGATAATTATCGATTACTAATCGATATCGATATGAGGCGCCAATAAGTTACCATTCAAATTCAAATCAGCCGTTAATTTGTTTTTGAAGGTTTTTTGTTTTTTATTATTATTTATTTTGTTTCTAAATTTTCTGTCCCCTTTGTAAATTTGGCAACTTAATTTAGATTGTGATTATTTTGTAGCTTCATTTATTGCTGCGCGCTGGTACAGTGCGTCACAACTTATTCATTACTGGAGATGTACAACAGGCTGATGCCTAAACGTTCAGCTGAGAAATGCAGCTATAATCGAGCAGCTGTAAGAATCAGACTTACTATAGGATAGGATATAGGAATAGGATAACTTAACCAACCAGTATATTTCAGATGGCCGGACAAGACTGTCTGACTTTTGTTAATGCTAGCCTCCTGGAAACGTGCCTATCAGTCTGGCTCCCATTTGTCAAGTGGTCAGTGGGTAATAGCCGATTTATATGCGCTGTACCCGCACCAAAGATTCTAGAACTCAAAGATGAGTAAAGGCCAATACGGGCGTGTTCTACAAACCTCCAACAACCCAAAAGCAATTGTCGATGTTCCTGAAACCTCTTTTGATTGTTTTCAAATGTTCCAAATTTAGTGGGGAAATTTGTTCAAAGTTTTGCTAATAAAGAGATTGCAATCAAATAGAATATTGAGGAACAAAACTTAAATGCTTAACTCATCGAGTTGCATTAATATTATTAAAAATTTGGAGGGTTTTCAGTAACAAAAATTAATTTTAAAATATTATCCACCAAAACAATGCAAAAGTCTGACAGCAACAAAAAACATCAATGAGCAAACCTGCCAACTTATTCCTATTTTATGACCATAACATTTTCGGAGATTTAAATTTTCTTGTCAAAATAAAAAGTTCATACGCTTAAATGAAGTATTAATTGAACAAGATTATGTGGACAAATTTGTAGTTTAATAAAATATGATTTAAAACGTTAAGCGTAGTAAGGAGACGCTGACAGTTTTTGCGGAGCGGAAATTGTTTGATAATTTCCAGAGCCGCTCACACAATGTAGTGTGACCAGGCAACAGACAGAAATCAGCTGTTGTGTGTATAACAAATAAGCGGGCTAATTCAAATAAAATAAAAGAGTGTATACATTTGAAAATGGAAGTCACTAGGGGAAATTCAGTAGTCTGTCCTAATGCCATGGTCTATTTCATGGAAGCATTTTGTGTGGGGCGGTAAAAGCCCTTTATTTTGGACTACGGGAGCAGAACTTAGCCACTTAGACATGCTGCTATAACGCCAACACAAAACGCATCTGGAGATTAAAATTGCTGCTCGCCGGGCGTATTAGAGGAGGATAAACTAGGTGAATACGGAGTTAAAGGTGGCCACAACAGTAGCAACGGAAGCTACCACAGTAAGCCGAAGGAGCCACTACTATAATGGGCTGTGGAGACTTCAGCTTGGGGCTGCTTGGCCGTTAGCTGTAGGGCCGTTCCGTGGGCTGTGGAGACTGCGAAGGCTTAGAATCGGGTGGAATGCATACATTGGGCAAATGGCATGCCGGGAGAAGCATACAGAGAAGGATTCTCCTCCACAAGTGATGCAGCTGCGGGTATCGAAATGCTTTTTATTGGCCAGATTCCATAAAATGGATTGAGACTCGACCACTTTGATTAACGCCGCTTGTTAGTCCTCCTTAAAGTTCTCCAAATGACTTTTATATGGTTTTTTTGTTTTTTTTTTTGCATCCGTTTCTTTAATTGCGGTCACGAAATCTGACAATTATCAAACAAGTTTCATAGTTTGCAGACCCCTTCGACAATTTATCTGCTGTTTTCAAAAAATCGAGTTGGCAGATCCACGCAAATTGTCAGCGAATTGTTGGTTGCTCCCATGAATGAATAAACATAGATTGCGACATCCCGCGCACAAAAGTGGTCATCTACTGCGCAGGCACCGCTGACGTCACGGTTCGCGTGCTGCTATTGGTTGAAAATAGAGAGCAGCGCCATTTAAAAAAGAGAGCAAAGCTTGTGACAGTGGGACCAATTTTATAAATTTGCTATTATTTTTTAATAGTATTTAGCTTGTGAACTATTTCATTAAATTCATAGATATTTTTATTTAATTTAAATACAGCAACATATAACTAAATAAAACGTCAAATGTTATTGACTGCTTATAACATATAACAAATTACTTACATTTTTGTTTGTTATTTTGCCTGCAGCCGACCACAGTGCACCGCATTTTATCTAACTGTGTTTTTTTTACAGGGTTGTCGAAACTCTCGAATATCAAACGTTTTGTATGTCAATTGTATGGCCTTAATTTATATAAAAAAAAAACGTTATATGGTGGCAACTCTTCGAAAAGCACCGCTGACGTTTTATAACGGGAAAACATGCGCATGTCGCAATCTAAGTTTATTCATTCACGGTTGCTCCGCACTCGTTCTTACAATGCGCTCTGAGAATTTTCGTGAGCGGATTTTCTGAGTTATGTAATTAGATGGGCTCCGCAAAAATTGTCAGCGTCTCCGTACCACGCTTTAACTCAATAAAGTATCGAGAAAACACTATCGATAAATAATATCGGCGAGAATTCAAACTACGAAATGGAAGACAAGTTGTCAGCGGTAAAATTTTAAACTACACTTTTTACATTTATTTTGATCTTAAAAAATTTTAGGATGATTTTATGTTGGAAACATAGAACTAGAGAGGAAGACGCAGTAATGCCAAATGAGAAAGCAATCGGATATCGCGGCTGAGAAGTAGCTCTTGTTTCGATTTTGTTGCCTTCGTCAACGGCCTTCCCCACAGCAATATACAAACCAATTAATGCAACCGCGGGCATTTTTGAATTTTTATTTGAGCTCTCCACTCACTTGTTAGCAACAGGGTTGTCAAGACAAAATAATTATTTGGCGGGTTAGCGTATTTTTTAAATTCTTAACCCGATGAAATGTCGTATTAATGGCTTTAAAATAATAGTGGTATTCCTGAAAGCGTTTAAGATTTGATTTCGTGAAAGCAAATCTAAATCAGTTGGTGGAACGACCCTGACTTCAGTTTTATTTGCTATCGCTTATAGACAATTGGCGCAAGATTTAAATTAAGGCGCGAAAGCAAAAAATGCCGAAAAACATTGTAAATTCTATCTTTCTAAGCTTCTTTAATAACACAGTGCTACAAATTTCAAAAAATTGTAATAACCTAGGTACATAGCATACGATGTAGAGCAGGTCGCGTATAGCACTTCCTCATACTTGGTTTTCCTCGGGGACCCCCAAAATCTGAAGTTATGGCCCAAAAACCGTTAATTGCTCATTTTGCTTACTAAACTTGAAATAACTCGCGAATGAACCATCTGATTTTAAATAACTTTGGGAGTTCTGATAGCGACGAGAAGATTCTTTTATATTATATTTAATGGTTTTAGTTTCCTACTTTGGCCACCTCTGGTTTAACTATTTTATACTATGCGATTTTTCCTTAAAGTTTATTATAAGAGCCCATTTAATTCCCCGTTGAACAAATGTTCTCTCGATAAATTTGGTTATCTGATGACGAAGTTATTCGCGAATATTTAAACACACTTCGACAATCTAGTATATTTTTTAAGTGTGTTAACAGAAAATCGATTGATTTAACATTAATGCCCCGAAAAGTATACTTTGCTAAAGTTTGGTGGGAAATTTTTCTTATAATCACATAAATGTTTACATTTTTGTTTGACAATTTTGGACTAAGATTATTCCTGTTCCCCTTGTTTCAAAAACAAATGATCTCTAAATCTTTAGAGATTTCTGGAACACCTCGGATAAATTGAAGTTTCCTCATGCCATTCCTTTGTGTGGTCAGTTCTACCAATAGCCAGTTGTAACGTGAAAATAGCTAAATAGCCAACCCTGACTTGAGGCTAAAAATAGTGGTATAGTGGTAAATGGTATTTTCGGTATTTTAACGCTTGCCTTTTCTGGTCCTACTGCACAGCGAACAGCTGTGTAAAAATTTTTGCCGGTTCTTGTTAAAATTTTGCATTCCCCACTATGAATTAAAGTCAATGAAAAAAAAACTTATTTATCTAGTGCTCTAGTGTATAAATGCTAACAATTTCTCGGTCTATTTTTCCAAAAAACCACAAAATTGCGCTTGTAAATGTAAAGGTGAGTGGATTGAGAGGCGTGAGAGCGGTGCACACACGCACATACACACGCACAGGCAGCAGATGGCGCGAAATTCGAATTGTTTGGCATTTGGTGGGCATCGATCGATTGCCTCCAATCGGTTTGATTGAAAGTGAATGATTCTTGGGCTGGTGCCATGTCGAAAATAGCCAGCCATTGACACACAGACGCACGCAATTGTGGTGAAGTAACCACCTTGAGCACAGCTAAATTTATCTCTCATATCCATCCGACAAACCAAACAAAACAACTTTTTTCCTCTAAATTAATTGGCTCTTCTCCCACCACCTTCTTCTCCGGGCAGTTAACAAAATTTTCTGTGAATTCAAACGACAATAAATATGGCTCAAATTTCGGAGAAACGGACAGCAATGCGTGCGGGAACGGCAGCCACCAAGGAGAACAATTCGTCCGCCGCCAGCAAGAATCGTGGCAAGGGCATCGAGATCTTGGACTTTCATGAATCTTGGCTGGAGGAGGTGGAAATCTATAAGGACAAGATGATCATGTGCAAACAACTGGCTCACCACAATCATCAGCAGCAGCCCATGAATCACTCTCATAACACAAATCAGTCCACGACAGCGGGGCGCGGCCATTCCAAAGTGGCGACCAGTCAGCTTCGCAGCTCAGCTGGTGGCAATGGTACCACCAACTCAGCTGCCACACCCTCAGCCAGATCGCCGCCTCCATTGCAAAAGCAAAAATTATCACCACCTTCGCCCAGGAGAAGATTGAACGCAGAAAGATCTACGGCTGGTGCATCGGCTGTGGGCGTTATTGGATCCGGAGCAGCAGCGGCAGCACCCAAATCCACACAGCCGCAGCGTGTGATGATACGTGGCACAGGAGCGGCTAAAATGAATACAAGTCCCTTGGCAGCGCCTGTGGCGACTGGAGTCCTGCAATCGGAACCCTACAAAAAGGTTCAGGTAAGCAGAAGTTGAACGTGATAATTTGAAGGTGTTTGTTGTGAATGTACTTTAACTAAATCTATCAGTGGTCAAAAACTAACAAATTCAATCAGTAATTCATTCAAAGAAATCATTGACTTCCATTGAATTCCACATAGTTCGTTATTCAGACCAGATCGGTTTGGATTTTCTGATTCCCCTGAAATCTTCTTAATTATTTACCTTCCGAATCTGTAATCGAACCGAACCATCTCTTACTAAATTTGCATCTAGAGAACTTGGATAATTTAAAAAAATTTTCTTTTATAAAACTTCTTTTTAAATATGATGTTTCAAAGCAAACCGATATATGTATATTGACACTGATACCGTATAGAAGGGAACATCTTAGACACCAAGTTCACATCTCAATGATGATGATGATCCAAAAAGAAATTTTGTGATTTTTATACACATCCTAAACAAGGCTACATTCCGCTCCAGAGCTAAATCAAGTAGAACCAGTTCGGGTATTCTTGGTTCTAAACTAAACCCGAACCGAACGCCATCTGTTTAAAAAAAGGCAAAGGTAGAGGCTTACTCCAATTTCAAAGACTAGACATTTTAGAAGCTATGTAAGTGGTCGATAATTGCTTGGTAACTCAGAAGCGTTTCCTCAACAAAAAGAAAACCCAACTTATGTATACACTGCACGTCACTTACCGCCTGTACCGCCAAAGTTTGTTGATATATCCGAACACTTTAAGTTAGAAGACAGAAAAAGTGTCAAAAAAGCCATAGTGTGTGAAGATATGCACATACCTGTTTGAGGCCAGTGCTATACATCATCATTGTTTGCTTTCCTTATAACTCGCGTTCGTTCATCCGATCTTTAACATTTCTTCGGCAAATTTATAAATAATACTGATTACTAAACATGCATCAAAGACACTACATCTATAGATACCGTATCTCATACAAACTTTTTTTTGATTTTTTGGGATCCCAAGAACAATCTTTTTTTCCACATACGTCTTCTATAATATCTATAAATCTTTGCTATTAATCAACACCCATTTATTAAAACGTATAGCTACATTTCAATACATATATTCCTCGTAAAGGCAGCGAGAACCAAAAATTGGGATCCAATGTCAGCTCCCAAGAAATTTTGGTTTCACATGCGTCATCTATAATATCTATTAATCTTTGATACAATACAAACCTACAAAACTGTAGGAGATAGGACGTTTTTTCCAAATTACGGTGGCGGGAGGGGGCGTGGCAAAAATTGAAAATAAACTTGATCTGCCTGCAAGTATAAGAAGTTTATGTCCCATACATGTCAAACCTCTATCTGCTACCAACTCTGAGATCTCTTGGTTCATAAGGACAGAGGGACAGACAGACAGACGGACATGGCGAATTTGGTACGAGTCAATATAGCCATGTCCGTCTGTCTGTCCGTCCGTATGAAAGAAGAGATCTCAGAGATAAAGGTTTGACATGTATAGGACATATACTTCTTATACTTGCAGGCACATCAAGTTTGTTTCGTATGAACGATAGTCGTGTTAGAAGGAAAACTAAAAAAGATGATAGGGAGCAACGGCGATGGACAACACTTACCACACTTTATGGCTTCTTTTGCTACTTTGTGTGGCTTTTAACATAAATTGATCAGATATATACAAACTTAAGGGTACAGCGTATGTTATAGTCAGGCTTGGCCGACTTTCCTTCTTTTTTTAAACAATTTAAAGCAGCTTCTTTGCTCAACGTGGGTGTACAACAAAAGTGTATTGCTTACTAAAGTAAACAAATGAACATGTTCTTCTTCATTTTGTGGGTTTCGTTCAGTGAGTGCTCTTAATAGACTTTTGTTCAGTGGCTCTTCTTTACCGAATCTTGGATAGCGAATCTTGTTCAGCGACTGTTTTTATAGAAGGTTGTTCAGTGACTGACTCTTGTTCAGCGATTTTCGTTTAGTGACTCTTGTTTTATACTCTTGCTTAGTGACTTTTGTTTGATGACATTTTTCAGTGACTGTTTTGATAGACTCTTTTTTATGACTCTTGTCTTGTGACTCTTGTTTACTGACTTTTCTTCAATGACTATTGTGTGACGAACCTATTATTGCTGCTGGCTTGCGCTCAGGGCCATCGAGGCTCGCTCCAACAAATTTATTTTGCGGAGTTGATGTTGGAAATGATAAGACGTTTGGGAGTTCGGTTTCTTTGCCTGTTTATTGGCCTTAAAATGCTAAATGTTATAATTGTTTCCCCTAATTGGGCTTATTGCTAGATGTGCTTATGTTCTATCGCTTAGAGCTAGGTGACTTAAGCCGAGAACTTAAGTTACTCCTTCACTTTATTTTGTCTCAGACACCGCTGGCACCACGATTCGCCCGGACACGCTTGCGCTTTTACCGCGCAGCTACTGTCTTGTCCACGTCCTACTCCTTCTCGCTGGCACCACGTTTCGTCAGGCTCACTGGCTAAGATCGCTTAGTTACGCCGACACTCGTTTTAATCGCACAGCTCGATGGCTTGAACTACGTTTTCCTTCGCACTCACTCTGCCTTTCTCCCTCGACGATCCTTGGTTTCCGTTTCCCCCGATGTTTTTCTGCTCCATTCACTCGCGTTGGTACTCGCACTCGCTTGAAATAGCGCACTGGGACTTGGCACTCGCTTCAAATGACTCGCACTTGGACTTGCAATCGACTGTCTTGCATCTCGAACATCTCGGCTGCGCATTTGTCTGCCATTAGCCGCCAAGTCCCGTTGTTGCCATGCGCCGCCAGTTCAATGGAATTTTCCACTGGCACTCTCCTGTGCTTGAGCGAGTGTGAGCGTTATCACTCGTCTCCGCTCTTCCGTTGTCTCCTTCTTTTCAGCAAATACAACGGTTTCCCCGTTGCGCTCTGCGGACGCCATCTCCTCTACCTTGCCCCTCAGCTCCTGCCGCCAATTCGCCGCAAATCTTAACCCTATGCGGCCAACATTTTGAAGCCTACTCCACAACTATGTAATATAGTTTCGCAAAAAAATCTCACATATAGTCTTAAAATTACCCCTTTAACCTTAAAACTAGATTTTACCTAGATAAATTGTGGGACTTTACAAATCAAGTGCTCACAATTGTTCAGTGATTTTTTAGTAATTTTTGTTCAGTGACTCTTTTATACTATTGTTTAGTGACTTTTGTTTAATGACTTTTGTTCAGTGACTGTTTTGACAGACTCTTTTTTATGACTCTTGTTCAGTGACTTTTGTTCAGTGACTCTTGTTTAGTGATTTCCGTTTAGTGGCTCTTAGTATTTTCGCTAAGTGACTTTTCTTTACAGACTTTTGTTCAGTGACTTCTATTTAGTGACTTGTGTTTAGTGACTGTTATTCAGTGACTTTTGTCTAGTGATTCTTGTTCAGTCACTCTGGTCTTGTGACTCTTCATACGAAGGGACAGACGTACATGGCAATATCGACTCGGCTGTTGATACTCTTCAAGAATATATATACTTTATAGGGTCGGAAATGATTCTTTTTCCCTCCCTCCTCCTCTGTACCTTTGGAACAGAGTATAGAAAGAATTTCTGCTACGGAAATGTTTAGAGTTGCAGAAGGGGCCTTGCTGATAATGTAGACACTTCAAGAGATCATACAACTCCATTTTAAGAGATATTTTGAGCCACAAATGTGACCAGATACACTAAATTATATCCGATTATAGATGTATAGTTCATTTTGGATTTCTTTATTTTATTTTCTTGTCCACAAGGAATAATATTTGAGAGTTGTGCGTCGCTAACGGGAAACTATTTAAAAAAGGTTGTTTATGGCAGTTTGACTTGTGACTATTTTTTACTTAAAATTCAACTCATATTTTTCCCCAATAACCTTAATCCAGCAATGGGCTGGCCAGCTGGCTTGCTACGCACGAAAAAGCGTATGCATAAATTCTGTGCTAGGTTTGATGTAAAATTCTCTTGTCTCTGTCTCACTCTATCGCACGCGTCTCTTTGCACTGCTCACTCTCGAGTGAGCAAGGGCGTAGCCAGCTTTCCAAAAAGGTAGAGACAGCACTGCATCTGCTGCACCTGGCTACGCCCTTGCGTGTGACGTTTTCAAATACGCTTACACTTATAAAGGGGTTCACTTGATTTAACACCTAGGGACTTCTAATAAAATAAACTTAGCGAGTTTAGAAAGTTTTGTTTTCGCATACCTACCTTTAAAAAGTCTTATTTATTCTACACCTATAAAAGCCGGTTGCCTATACAGTACTGCTTCAAAAAACTCCCAGTCCAATCATCAGTAGGCTTTTGCTAAAAAAATTATCGATATTCAAAGTCAGCCTTGGTTCGATTATTCAAGATTTCAAACCCATATATCGAACTAACATGATCGCTTTTGCTTATCTTTTATAACAATAATTTTAAACGATAGCTATAAATTTGTTGTTCTGTGTTCCCAACTCTGAGGTTCGATAATGTAGCATTTCTAGTTGCGCTACCTTGTAGTTATAGTACTTTTATCTACCAAATATCGAATCAATTTAAGCCAATTGATACATTTGCCTTTCAATGTAACACTCCTAAAATAAAACTCATTTTCCTGCATGTTTGCTAACTTTTTGTTCTTGTTCCTTTCTTCCTACGTTATTTGTTATTTGTTCCATGTTTTGTATGCACACGCTCCTAAATACGCAGATGCTTTTAAAGCGTGCACGTGACGAAGCTTTTGCCAAACATACAACCAGCAGCAGCAACAACAACAACAGCTACATCAACAGCTCCTCCAACTACAAACGCCCCAGCCTTAGTCCGCCGATAGCCGTAAAGACCGGCATGGCGGGCAATTCCAATTCGAGTTCCAGCACCCATACCCTGAAGCCCACGCCGACTAGCAAAATCGTTGTTAATACGTTCCATGGCAGCAGCTTGTTGAATTCGCAGCAGCATGAAGAGAAAAGCAAAATTCTAACTCAAAACGGTTTGACCAAATCCGCAGCTTCGGCCCTGGAGACGAGTCTATATGCGAGTCTTTATGCGCATTCACCACACAATGCTGTGCAGCAGTATAACAGTACGAGAATGATATCTGGCGAACATCATTCGCCCTATGTGGGCGTGTCACTCAATAAGGGAAATGAACACGATCGAAGACTTAATGAGGATGATCCATGTGCGGGTGAGAATTTGAAAATTTCTTAATTTGCATAGTTTTAGGGGAGAAATAGTAGGGCACATTGATCAGAAATAAATTTGCCACTTTTATTGTGAGCAGCTTCGATTTTACATATTGATTGGAAAGTTTGACATTTTAAGTTGTATCCTTACGCACAGTGTTTTGTCTTTTTTCCAATGTTTCGAGCATTTCAGGCCTGTTCTCGACTCGAACATTTTTTCCAAACTACTTCAATCCTTTAAGTTCGAAAAAAAAGGTCAGCTGAGCGACTAAGTTTGCGTGACAAGTAAAGTTGAGTCGGTTACATAACAATTGGTTCATTGAAATCATCTGGTTCATATGAAATACAAGAAATAGTTGTACAAATCATTCTCATTTACCTTCATAATTGGTTGGTTCATGGCTATTCGCTTTGTGAAGCTTTTAACTTGCAGTTTGTAAGTTGAAATTCAATAAGAATTAATACACAAACATACCAAACCAATAGTCAAAAATCGATAACAAATGTAGATCGACTGTAAGAAAAGCACACTTCAATTAGGCAACCCTTCGAAATAACAGATGACTGCTCAGCTGATCGGTCAGATCAAATAGAACCGATTCTATTTCCCCTGATCAGACTACAGAAGACTACTCAAACGATAACTCTGAGCTAAGAAATTAGGTCGTGTAAATTCAGCTTAATCTCACGAATTCTTAAGGATGTCTATCTTACAGAAACAAAAACAAAACCAAAGAGAGAACCATTAAAGCTATCACGCCTGTTCCCGTTTTCGATATCGATTAAACCGTGCGGAAAATCGACAGAAACAAATTTAGTTTCATTGGACTTTCTTGATGACGTTTCAGCCGAAATCTTTAATCGTTTCTTAGAAATCTTAACTCTTATCAATTCCGATCAATCGAGTTCGGATCCAAAAATAGTCCTGAATTTTGCAATATTTTTATACTCTTTACCAAAGTTACACAGAGTTTAAATTTGTGCAAAAGTATGTAACAGGGAGGAAGAATCATTTCCGACCCTATAAAGTATATATATTCTTGATCGGCATCAACGGTCGAGTCGATATAGCCCTGTCCGTCTGTATGAACAAACAGATCTCAGAGATGGTAAGAGATAGAGGTTTGACATGTATAGGACATAACCTTCTTATACTTGCAGGCAGATCAAGTTTATTTTCGTCATATAAAACGTCATATATCCCACAGTCTTGAAGATAGATGATTCGTATCTTCTAAAGATAGTTAGTAGTTATCTATTTGCCAAAGAAATGACAAAGATCGGATGAACGATACTCAAGTTATGACCAAAAAAAAAGTTCACTTCCGCAGCGCCACAGTAGTGGCGCCATCTATTGGTCAGTTCTGAAATGAGCACAGTAGTCAGGTATAGAGTATATAACATTCGTGCTTTGCCGACTTTCTTATTTGTTTTATGCGGCTTTTGCTCACTTCGGGAAGATTGTGCCTTCTTGACATCAAACACTTATGGCTTCTTTCCCCTCTAGCATAGTTAAAAATCAGCATGAGTTTGTAAGAAAAGAAATCGTGTCAAGCGAACACATAACTTACTTGAGTTCAATTACCTAATTTTTTAGCGAATTTTTCTAGTTGCCTTCAAAATATCACAGGTAGTTCTCCAATCTTGAAATATCTTCAGACAGGAAATCAAATAACTAAGTACCTATATATCAAACACATAGAACCATTCCAGTACAAATTTTTTAGTACCAGTATTCGAATCCCTGTATTTTCAGAACCGCAGAGAATGAGAAGAGTCAAAAATATCTAAAAAGAGCTTAGCTTCCGGGTAAAATATTATTTACTACAATGTGACTGTTTTAACGACCTAAAGATTTTAATCATAGAACTTCTAGCGGGCTCTAGGTCTATAAGCTACGATTTTCATCATTTCTAAAACAAGTCACGCACAACACCACAAAGGAGGCTGGTTGATCGTATAGCTATTTCACAAACTACCACAGTTTGATCATCAGCGATCTTTTGCCCAACTTCAATGAGTTGGCAGACGCTACCTCATGCTAGAACTGCTAAGATCGCTTGGGCATCCCAAGTGAGACTTGTAGCTAAAATTCCGACAACTGGAGCCAAACGCCAAGTCATAGAAGCTTTGTATGTGTGTGCGTGACCCGTATCGGTCCTTCTGTTGTTAGTGGGGGAAATTCTCTCCCCGCAGTTAACACAGGTGCAAATTGTTTGAATTGCCCAAATGCAATCAAACAGGGATTTTTGTTGTTTTTTAAATGAAACTATATTTTGTTCAGTTTCTAACAACTGCGTATACTGCGTATATTATTTACAAATTAGATCCTTTGTAACAGAAAGTTACTGGTGAATAAAGTTCGACAATACCGAATTGAAAATTAAAACCAAGGTAGCATTAAGGAACCGAATACCGAAATAAGTGAAACTAAACAGAACGTTAACGAAAGTATTGTAGTCATAGCGCCCTTTGCTTCAACTTTTATAAAAAAGGGTCAAGTAAATCAATTCTGAAATTTTTTGATATGAGCTAGTCAACGCATATTAATGATGACCCTGTTCACCAGCACAAATCGATGACAAAAAAAAATCGATGGAACTAGTTCTATTTTTGCGGTGAACGAATGTGAAGTGCAATCATGATTGCTAATTTTTGTGATTTTGATGGAGTGAAAAAACAGAAAAATTTAAGCTGTCATTTGAAATTTAAACGATAACTTTCCCGCATACCATTTTTACCGAAAAATTCCATCCAAGCGTTCAGAATAAGCCAATCAATATGATTTTTCATATTTGATGTATGCTAGTGAAAAAGCCCAATGACTCCAAACAGATCAAACTCATATGATTCCTAAGATCAAGACAAGTCAGAAAATGAGTCGAACTAAAAAATATCCAGCGAACAGGGCTTAATACCGGTACAGGTACCGGAACCGTTAACCGAAATAAACCGTTTCAAATGAAGTACAGGAACCGATACAAATTTTTTCTTGAGAACCGAAAACCGTTTACCGTTGTTAATGGAACCGATAGCACCGGAACGAAACCGAATCGTTGGGACCGGTACAGTTTCGGTTTATTTTTCTTTTGCAGAGCGCATCGTAGATTTGGTCACGAGTTGGAGCTCTACATACAAGATGCTAAGATATTTGCTTGCAGAAGACATCTTCAAAATTGGCTCCAATTTTGGGGCTGAAGATAATGACGTTCTTCTGCATCGGAAAGTGTGCGACTCAGTTCGCGAAATTGAACGCATATTAGAACCAGCTGAACTTCAACCGAAAATCTTGTTTTGGATGATTTTTATTCCATTTGGATACACTGGATCTCTAGCAAAACAGTTACTGGTTTCCACTAAGACTTTTCTCACACTTAAACGTGTTTGAAACCATGAAAACATTCTTAACTGGTGGTCAAAATCTTCACAAAGTTCCCAGAATTGTATGAGATTTCAAAAGTCGTGCTTCTGTTCCTGCTACGCAGGTTCTCTGGCTATAAATTTATAATGAATCCGCTAAGAAGTTGTATGGGCTCAACCACATTGAATGCCGTTATGTTACCGCGAGCAAATCACAAGAATGATATATTAGTTTCATAAGACGTGGACGTACCGGTACGTACCGGTATACCGAAATAAAAATCTGGGTACCGTATCGAAACCGAAAACCGAAATTAATTGAAACCCAAAATAGAACCTTTAACCGAAACATTCGTTTCGGGACGTACCGGAACCGAAAATCGTTTCGGAATTAAGCCCTGCCAGCGAATAAATTGGAAAGCAAAAGACTTAAAGAAAGCCGGTTGAAGGGCACGACCGAAACTAAGAGGAGAAGGCCAGGTGCTGCAAGGGCGACACATTGCCAAGCGAACTAAATGAATGCACTGCAACTCAAAATCTACTGCATTCGTACTTGATATTTTTCACATTCAAGTGTCTCAAACACTGCAAAAAATGTTTGCAGTGGAGTCCAAATGATTCCCGGCGCCACTTGTGTGGCTTAGTTTTTATTCTCGTACTATCTGAAAGCGGGGGTTAATCGAAGCACCACAAAATTTTTAGCAACGCTCTTTGTATTTGTCGCTCTCTCTTGAGAGAGCGTAGCTTTTCGAAGCAGAGAAAAGAGAGCGAGAGCATTAAAAGTTATACATACCATGTATTACTAGTAAAGGTGCGTCACGAAAGATTCATGTAATAAAAATCTAGTTACGCACTATTCACGCACATAGTTTTTGGAGCGTTTCGCGTCACTCACGATTCATGCACGAT